>VZSG01000017.1:2780375-2900980 GCA_013398315.1 Nothoprocta pentlandii | reverse complement strand
AAAAAAAAAAAAAAAGGCAAAAAACAAAAAAACAGAACAGGCAGAGGAGAGAGGTGACTTTCTCCTCCACAGTGATTTTTGGATAGGTACTTGAAAACTACCCTACTTGTCTCAAATCAGAATCTTCTAAAGAAATGGTCTAAAACGACTGAACTTTCTTAAATTTTCATTACAAACTTGTATTTCAGATTGCAAACTCTATTCAACCACATTTGTCTAGCAGGGCCTCTTGGAGTAGTGTCCCCATTATTCTGAAGGTTTAGCATATCTTTCTTCTTTGAAGAAATAAGGCTGATTCTAGGATTCAGGCTATAAGAAAATGCCTTGACAGGTTAAGAAACATAACATACTTACAAGTGTTGGAATCTAATGTGAGAAACTGTTGTTATTAGTTTCCTGTCAGTATTGTCAGGGGAAAAAGGAAAGCATCTCAAGTGAATCAAACAGCTTAATCTTCTCAATTTATGTTTTTGTCTTTGTAGGATCTTTTTAGTAAGAGATCAAAGAACGTGTTTCTTGACATACTTCGGAAGTTACGTGTCTGGTGCTGAAACTGTTACTAGATAAGCAGTTTCCTTTTGATCTTTCTGTGTAGCTAGCTGAAGCCAACTTTCAGGTCTATAGATGACTGTGTAGGTGTGGAATAAGTTACCATGCTGTCTCTGGGGATGTTGTCAGGAAAGTTGCTGTACAGCAGACATTTTGAAGACCTTCCAAAGATTGGCTTCCCTCTCTGCCATCTCAGATCTGTGTGACTAATACTTATGAGTTATAGTTTGTGAGTAGAGCTCTTCAGAAATGAAAATTTTTATTTCTTTGGCTAGCTGATGATGTCTGTACAGACTGTTCATAAATAATAAGAGCTTCCAGAAAATGAAGACATTTTCTTTGTGAATCAATAGGTTATGATGACAAATCAGGAACAAGGCATTTGAACCTTCTTTAATAAAATATTTTACATAAGCAATTGTTTAAAGAGAGGAATGTGGTCACCAGGCACCTGAGAAAAGACTGAAGTGTTGGTTGGAGATGTGAGAGGGTACGGTTGTAGAAAACCTTACAAGTGACCGTGAAGAGAAATTTGGTGCAATTACATATTAAAGAAGAATGCTGTGGTTTCATTGTACTGAAGCTTCTCTTTCTGTTACTGAAACCAGAGATGTGACCTTGTGAAACAAAAGTATTTTATAGTTAACAAATGTTACAAAGTGAAGATCTCAGGAACACACTGCTAAATATGGACCAGAAATTGAAGTAGACTAGATTGGTAAATTAGGCCATAAAAATATTGTGTGATTGAAACTGATTTGCTATTTAAACATAAATAGCCAAGTGTAGTGAAATATTTATCTACCTTGAGTCTGTAGATCGGCTGTTTACTGGTAGGCTTGCTGCCCTGGAAGGCGTGTGGGGACATGGCATGGGAAGGCTTCCTGGCTGTGCTAAGCCAGCACCATATGCTGTTGCAAGGAAAATGCTCTTTTCCTTCAAGTTACGCTTTTACAAGTAACATGCCCTAGAGCCTGTTGGAAAGGAAGACCTAAAATTAGTTTTTGTCTTTGTTTTGTTTTTCTATAGAAGCTCCACCAAAACTGGAAGAAAATCCTGCTGAAGCATTCACTGACTCATCCCTCTTTGCTCACTGGGGCCAGGACCTCAGTCCCGAAAACAGACGCATTGCTCTAAAGCAGTTCCAATACTATGGCTATAATGCTTACTTGAGCGATCGCTTGCCTCTGGACAGGCCCCTGCCTGATCTTAGGCCTAATGGGTAAGTGCTGTAGTTGAATCTCCTACTATATGTCCCCAAATTCTAGACTGTTTTTCATCTGGAGGTTTTATGTTGTGTGATGTTATATTGGGTGGCCGGAATGAGTCATCTGTATAAAATACACAAAGGTTGGAAAGTTTCAAGTATACACTAAAATGTACAACTTAGGTCGTAGTAAAATTCCACTAAGAACCTGTTAAAAGTCCCCCAAGTTACTTGAAAGCTTAACATCACCTATAATTTACATGAGACAACCAGTATTTTCTTTCTGTAGGAATGACGTTTTTATTTAGAATTTTGGTTTTATCAAAAGATCTGTCTAGGAAAAGAAGAAAATAAGAATTACTCTTTTTAAAAGCCCAGGACTGTCTGATAAAGGCCAGTGAGCATGTGAGACTGGTCAGCCACAGTAGTAAAATAAGCAGTTCAGTCAAGCAGTGTGAACCAACTGGAAGCCCCCAGGGCCTCCAGTGGAGTTTCATTGAGCTGTTTGCTGCTGAAGCATGTGTAAATACATGCACTGTTAGGGCACATGGGCTTGGTGAGGCGTATGGAACTGGGGAATGAGCAACTCTCTCTTTAATACGTTTTAGTCCTCTAGATGAGAAGCCTTAAATTCTGGTAGGAAGACTTGTAAGAACCCTTACAGAGTTAATATGCAACTTTTCTTGGGCCTCTGTTTTACATCTGATCCTCTGAAGTGGCAGATGAAGAGGAATGGGGGATATTTTGCAACTCTTGTCATTTTTTTAAAAAAATCAAAAAATAAGTGCTACATATACGTACTGAATTGAACCAATAACCAAAATGTGACGCTTTTAAACCAAATGTTTTAATCACTAGAGCAGCAAGCAGTAAATGTTAGCATATGTTAGTATGGTATGTTAATGTATGCCAATTATATTAAAATATTGGTTGCAAATGTTGGATATTAGCATACATTAATATATCATCCAATATTAATGGAAAGATGTGAGCAATTTCAGGCAACAATTTAGCAATTTTAAAAAAGTGTTATAAAATGTGATATATGAACATGAATGTATATGTGGTTTACTTATTGCAATAATAGCATAAGGTAAATGTGCAATTATGTTTGTCTTTTTGTTAAATCAGTTTAAAACTGTCTTTAGGGACAGTCTGTCTCTCTTTGTGATCATAAACTGATTTAGAAATCTTCTTGACTAACAAAACATCTCTGACAGAAGTATGTCTGCTCTTGCATCGCTCTTGAAATGATTCTCCTGAATGATTTCCATTTCAATTTTTTATAAGTGTAGCTGTAAAAAATAAAAAAGAGAAAATTAAATTTACTATAGCTGGAAGAGATGAATTGTGGTTGGGATTTTGAAAGAAATTCTAGTTTGAAACAAACTGTGGTCCTGTGGCTTCTGTGGAAATTTTAATAATTAACTGTCTGCCAGAATCACTTGAGACATTACAACGTGTTTGTTGATGCATGCATACAGAATGATAGCTTTAGTGTTGATAGTCCAGGAATATTTCCCCCTGCCTCCATCGTGATTCAGGAGCAAGTGGATAATCTGACACTGAAATTCTGATCCTAGGGAAAACGAACTGTATTTTCAGACAGAATGTATAACTGTTCACTGTGTATGCACCACGCTGTGGCACACATTGCAACACGTTATTTTGATGTTGAATTTCGAGGAGGGGGAGAGGGGAGAATTTGTAGTCCTGGTATGTGAATTCTTATTTACATGAGCAACTTTCTGTAGCTATTGCAGGAAGAAATTTATCCAGTATGTTTTCCTCTATACTCACCCATTTTGGGGATTGCTAGCACTTATTTTTAAAGCCTATTTCATTAGTCACTTCCAGACTCTATATAGATAAACGTAAAATTTCCAGGGGCAGACCCTAGGCTTGAGCAGCATAACATGGAATCTAAGGGCAGCTTGGTGTGAAAGGAGCACACAGCTGTTTCAAGTGGCATGGAAGCTGGGTTAAGGTTACTGGGCCTTAGCCAGTGCATATGAATCTGTTGTTATTAACAGATCTGCATAAGATGCACTTCAGACATTTGCTGGCAAATAATAGGCAAAATACCAGTAGTATATGACTGCTTGTGGGTATGTGTAGAGGGGAGCCAGGCAATTAGGCTTAAATCAGTATCTTTTTGTCAATGCTAATATATATCCTATTCTAAAATAGTTGTTCTGGAAAATGATTGAACAGTACATTTAAGACAAATAAAATTCCTTCTTCACGCATTGCACCATGAAA
This sequence comes from Nothoprocta pentlandii, assembly GCA_013398315.1. Classification (NCBI taxonomy): domain Eukaryota; kingdom Metazoa; phylum Chordata; class Aves; order Tinamiformes; family Tinamidae; genus Nothoprocta; species Nothoprocta pentlandii. The sequence continues at coordinate 2,896,962 of VZSG01000017.1, read as the reverse complement.
TTGGGCAAGCAATCACACTAGATAAGCCAGAGCAGAAATGGATGCAGGACGGGAGCTGACATTAAAGAATACTAAGAAAAAATGTAATGCATATGCCTTATGTTTGAGCTACCTTATTGATAACTCAAATAACAGCTATCAGGCATAAATCTCTGTTTCCTTATCAAAATTATATGCCTCTGTTCCTGCAAAGCCTCTTGATATTGAGAAATACAATAGACCTTTTTATATCATTCTGGTATGACTCAGCTGTGAACTTCTTGTTCCTTTCTACAATGTTCTGAGAGTTGACATCAGAATAACTTAATGGAGTTGAGCATCTCTTTGCAAGATCCTGAAATCAGAGATGCCTTTCTACATCTGTAATAACCACAAATTATAGCATGGAGGACTTGCTGATGTTGATTTTTACTAGCCTTTAATGCGATAAAAATATCAGAGGATAATAAGAGATTGCCAAGCCATACACACACATGTAGGAAAGGGCAAATATTCAGCTTTCCCAGCACTACAGTTTGGGCAGCACAGTCCCTGTGTGTAATCAGAGGTGTCTGCATTCATTAACTGGAGCAGGACACTTATCCCAAGTGATTTTTTTTTAAGTTGTCTTGGGTAAAAGGGAGGACCCCCTCCCCCCTCCCCCCCCCAAAAAAAAAATTAGAAACATCCAAAATATGGACTACAGCTTGGTCAAGCACAGATTGTGCAAATTGTGGCTCCTGTTACACCTTGCAATGGGATTTTCTTCTGTTGCAGGTAGTGCACAGGCATTGTGCATTGTGTTCTGTGGCTGTAACTTCAGGATTTTCTCACTTGTACTGTGAATGTTCATGCTAGTGCAGTGCAGCCCACAGACTAGGTTGCGACTCTACAGTCTGCTGCACTACAGGTTGTAATAAATAATTCTCATAGATATCCAGACCTCCTGAAATAATAGTCCATTAATAAACATTGAAATAGCCTCAGGTTTTGCTATATTGGCAGCCTAAGCAGTAGTGTGGAGGACTGAGGGAAGTGGCATTGGCTGTACCCTGTGCCTGAACAGGCATGTCTGTGTTAGCTGTGGTTCTGCTGCCCTCAGTCCTGTGCACAGGGCAGGCAGTGCCCACCAATCTTGCTGCAAGTGAGATACTGAACAAGTTCATACAGAAATATGTCAGGTTGTTGAGGGATCCCAGAACTGTGTACCAGATCTCTTTTCCAGTGAATTCATTAAGCATCTACTTTGTTGCCTTTCAAGTATTTTGGGTCTGTTTTGGCTGATCTAATTCCCTGAAGCACATACGTAAAAGAGAGAAAATGCTGTCTTTTCTTACATGGGTATGAAGGAGTGAAGTATAGTGAGAGAGGTGTACAGTAGTGCCCCAGCAAGGCAATTATTTTGAAGAATTTTGTTCTCCATAGCACATACGATATTAAGGAGCTGACCGTTAGGCATAAAGCAACTTTTTCAGTAAGTGTAACTGCAGTTAGTCAGATTTCTTTTGCATTGTAGAAACAGTAGTTGAATGAAAAAGTGAAAACAGGAAAGGTGGAAGAGGAAAGTAAACATTTAAAGCCGAGTTTGCTTTTTATCTGGCTTTGGAGAGTGCCAGCTTGTTTAGTATAGCATTTGGCTTGCAGCAGGTTTAACTGACTGACTCCCAGCTGACTCGTAGTAGTTTGGTATCTAGAAGAGCACAGAGGAGACAGTCTGACTTCTTTGCAGAGAAAGACCTTAGCCATTTAGTAACTACTTACTGTTTCAATCAGTTCACCATTTCGCAGCTGTATTACTTCAAGGGTCAGTTCAGAAAGGGGCAGTGGTAAAAGCCTCGAAAAGAATCAAGATTAGGCTAGTGATAAACTGATCCCAAACAGAGCAACTGAGATAGCCAGTGAATGCAACTACGAATACAGGTTGGCGGAGAAAATTATCAGCTTCATTACCGTTGTTCAATTACTGTCTAAAATACTGATATCAGTGAAAGAGGAATATTCATTGCAAAATGAGTTGGTAAACATAAATAGTTGAGCTGCAGTTGTTATAAAATCTTGTCTTTTTCCAAGGTTTTTGCTGCTATTTATTTCATTTATGCCAGAAATCAGAAGAATAGACCTTTCTTTCCTCGCATATGCCTTGCCCTTCTGTTTGCCATTTTGGCTGATGACAAAATGTTACCAAGTCATGGAGATAGTGCAGTTCTGTTTCTGCTTGTGCTTTTGAAAAATTCTGTTTGAACTAAGACATCCTCCTGTATGAGCTTTTAGGAAGGTTACCTTACCATCTCCTCATTCTCCCCACCCCACCAAAAAAGAAAAAAAAAAGTTCTATTTCTTCTCCATTGTATTTATGCACAGTTGCAGAAGGTCTCAAATATAAGTTACTGATTCAGGAAAACATTCTTTCTGTGTTGTTTTAGAAGTTTTTTTTTTTTAACCAATTTTATTCCAACTGACTGAATTGCTTGAGCATGATGTATATATTCTGGATTAATATATTTTACAATGGACAAGTATCTGAAAGAAGATTTCTAATGTATTTTCTCCTCCATTTACCAGAGCTGTGCTTGATATAGAACACCAGGAGTTTCTCTTAATTTCTGGTAACCATGGCAACTGTTCCTTTAGTGCTATTAGCCCAATGGAATTGAGTAGAGTTGGATGCTGGAGGTAATATTTCAGCTCCATTGTGATATTTGCTATTATAATTATTAATAATATTTAAAATTTGCTTTTAAGAATCATTTAATCATGATACTGCAGTATGCTCAATCCTTCCGTAAATTAGTTACTAGTGATAGCCACAATTTGCAGAATAGTGTCTGAGGTGCAGGCAGGTTAGGAGGCTTGTCCAAGGCCAAGTGAACGAGTCCAAGGCCGAGCTGTCATTGGAACTCCAGATTCCTTGTTGCCATGCAACCAGCCAGTTCTTAGCACTTCCTGCAGCTAAGATTTGGAGGAATACAATTTCATCCCTTTGTAAACTCTTCAGTGTATGTTTGGCTTGCACATGTGTCTGTTTGACTTGCACACTTTCTCTGTACCTGTTTCTTGATCATTATTAGAAAGATGGAATCCTGTTCCACCTAAAATATAGCATGAAGAAGAGGACAGGCTTATTTGTGAAGCAGTACAAGTTCTGTTTTGTATGGAGTCACATGTATATTTGTTTAATTCCAATTTATTAACAACAATAAAAAGATGTTCTTCTAGTATGATAAAAAAAAGTAAGTAGGAATATATCAAATTTTCTACATTGTCCACAAAAAAAAACGTGAATTCATGGTGTAAGTCAAGATAATAGATGAGTCTTATTTGGGAGAAGAACCGAGACTCAATTTAAGAATATATCTGCTTTGAAAAAGAGTCTGTTTGATAAGGATAAGAGTTTAGATACAATGGTATCCTAATTATGTTCTGTTTATCTTCTACAGTTTTCTTTTATTATATATGAGGGCAAAATAGGAGTCACGTCATTTCCTTTTGACTTTGCTTTCGACTTCAAAAGATACAATGGCAAAATCCTGTCTAGTGTGATATGATTGGAGAGGAGAGGAAAAAAAAAAAAAAAAGAAAAAAAGTTAATGAATACAGTCAGGAAAATGATACAATTCACCCCAAATGGAAGTAAGAAATGTCAGAAGCAGAAATTTTGTTTGAGCATTTCAGTTTATGCATACTGGCATTATGATAGAGAAGTGCAGGAGGGATGAGGGTGTTTGTTCATCCAGAACAGAAGATCAGTTCTGCCTTGCTCTAGTTGTTTTCTGAGAGAAAAGGCAGGTCCTTGATTTAGTCTTTTATTTGGAATGAAAATACCCAGGTTCCAGCCTCTAGGAAAGGGCCTGTGGTGGTGAATAATATTGAGGGACTACAGGCCTGCATGGGAGAAGCTCTTAAGCACTCTAAATTAGCATTTTCTCTATTAATTGTCAGAATGAGTTCCCTGCTTAACACAGTGGTTTATTTAATCATCATCCTTCAGCACCTTCTTCTGCCTGCGCTCCTGCATTCTTACCTTGCACGTGCTTTTCAGCAGTTATGTGCTTTACAGGCCGCATTGGGCTTTGCTGAAAGTGGTGAAACTTGGCTTTCCGCTCTGAAGCGTGGTAAATCTTTCTTAGAAAAACTTGATGGCCAGCAACACCCACTAAAACTACTTAGAATCAAAACTGCACCCACTTGAAAAAGCCAGATGTAGAAGAGGTCCAAACATAAGCATTTATGAGATTGTAGCAACTGATTTTTGAAGAAGGGTGAAATTTTGTTGCAAATTGTCTTCAATGATTTGACATTTATTGAAAGGGGAGGGGAAAAAAAGATTGAGCTATAAGTGACACTTCCACAAGCTGTTACATTTAATCTGCTGTCCAGTGGCACTCAAAGGGACATTCTTTCAGATCTATTGAAAACTTCAAAGAATGTGTTTATGATTCCACCTAATTTAACCAGTAGAAGTAAGAATCTTCTTCCTGTCATCCTCATACTTTTAGAAGCTTTAAACATATGCATCATCATCTTAACCAAATTAATTTTTATGTGACATCCAGCATGGGAGGAAGAATATTTACTCGCTCCTTTCCTGTATTTTGTCTGCAATTTAAATAAATTTTTAAAAGCTCTATACTTTCTCTTCCCATTGAAGATCAAATTAAGTGATCATATTTAAGCGTGCTTTGAGAACTGACTCCATGCACAGCTCCTTCAGCAGTTTATGACTAGAGTGAATCTAGGCATCTGCAAAGGTAGCCACTTTAGTGTTGTCAGGAGACAGAGAAGGTCATTAACATCAATTATTTTCATCTACAGAACATACCTGGAAATGACCTCTGATTCAGCCTGTGGCCTCAGTTTGACTGGAAAGGGAATAGCTGCTCTGAAATGGGCTATTCTTCATCCTAGTAAATACTTTCAGATTTGAGGAAAAAAAAAGTAACTGTTATTCATAAATGTGACATTAAAATGCTAGAAGTTTCAGAGTGGTTATTTTCACTTAATAAGCTTTTGCTTTTATTAAAAAGCAAATATTTGTCACAAATTAAAATGTACAAGTTGGAAAAATAACTTTCTACTCCTCATGAAAATGTAGAAGATGAATCCTTTCTAAATTGAAGGAAAAAAAAGAACAACAAAACACTGAGCAACTTTGAAGTGGTAGGCAGCTCCTTTACAACACTGTTTGCATCAGCAGCTGGGAACATGGTCAAAATACAAATAAAACACAGAAAAACCTACCAGGCTATGCAAGTATTCCTCATTCTACTTCAAATTTCTTAATGAATTTTCCGAAGTCAGTACCTATCCTTTTATCTCCTTTTCTGGATACACTGTCTTAGCGCTTCTAACAGGATGTTCTTTTGAGCTGAGTCTTTCACAGGGTTTTTATGAAGTTGCGAAAGAATATCATGATCTTGATGGGAATTACTGGTGAATTCTGCAGCAAAAGTAATTATCCTGGCTATTCAAGATGCTTTTTGAGGTTTGAAGCTAACTGGTTTGTCCTATCTCTGTTGTTCAGAAAGGCACTGTGAATAACTGCAGCTGGGACCTGCATTTAGACAGAAGTTTACATATGGTTTGCAAGATGTTTTTCACTGTTTGAGGCTTTGAGTGGAAAAGTGAATTCACTCTAGGCTTTGATTGCACAGGGTGTTTCAGGAAACTGTTTTAACCTCTTTAGATAGGTGACCACCTGGTTCTTGCCTGTGCTTGCTCTGAGTAGGTATGGGGACCTTCTGACCTCTGCCTGCAAAAGCTCTTTTCTCATTGTTATGGCTGGAAGTAGTTCTTTTTTTCTTTTTTTCTGAACCTGTTTGTGTTGACACTGTGACTTCCAGCAGCTTACATCCTTATCTTTTACCTTTCTTTTCAGGTGCAGAAACCTTACGTTTCCTGACAGGCTCCCCGAGGTCAGCATTGTGTTCATATTCGTTAATGAAGCGCTCTCAGTGATTTTGCGCTCCATCCATTCTGCTATTGACCGGACTCCTGCTCACCTGCTCAAAGAGATTATTTTAGTGGATGATAACAGTAATAATGGTAAGAGTTGATTGGTTTTTTTTCATACAGATAGAATCATACATAAGAATCCTTGAATCATAGCTCTGAGTCATGCCATTAGCATTTCAAATAATGTCAGCATATTTTCTCTCTCCCTCGTCACACAGACTGCTGGGCTTTGTCTTTAATTACACGCAAGTGGGACATATTAAAAGGGTGTGTACGAAAATATATTTTTCTATACGTTAAGGTTATAGTAAGTAAAATAGTATCACTGGAAATCAGAGACCTAAGAAAGATATTTTATCCTTTGTATCACTCCAGTGTGCTTTGAAGGTAGGAAGGCTGCCTCTTGTGCTCTTTCTGTTTCATCTGTGTGCTTCCCTGTGCTTACTCACTTTTTCTCTTGTGTAAAGCATCTTCCTGTGTTTCTTAAATACCTTTTTTAGATTGCTATTTCCTTCTCTCTCTGTCCTGCTCTCTTATTTCTTTTTGGCTGTTATCATTTAGCTGGTTTTGGCTGTTCGTTTACCTTCTTGCTTTTCTACCATATGTTTTCAAACAGATTTTTCTCTTCCTGGTGTGAAGGACTGGTATTTTCATTTCTGGTCCCTTAGTGCTCATCTAGGTGGTTGTCAGACCATGCTGGGCATTGCTTGTAAGTTTTGTTTTCTGGGCAGATTACTAAAGAAATGTTAATCATCTATACAGAGGATGCTGAAATTATAGGAAGACTTATCTCTACTGGAGAGTCAATTTTGATCTCCTAAAATAATTTTGAATTAATCCTCACCAGGGAGAATGAGAAACAGAATTCCTGCTGTCCTTGCCATCATTATAGCTGCTAGGTGATCGCTGTGGCTAGATCCTGGGACTTCCTGCTAGTTACAGATTTCTGCCAGTTTTGTATATAACAGAAATGTAGTAGGAAGGAAATAAGTATCTTCTCCTCTTAAGGCTATATATTTCACCATGTCCTTTTCTGCTGGCTATCAATGGAAAAAAAAGAAAATCCGCACTCCTTAAAATCACACAATCCAACAACTTGATTTAAGTTTTTGTTAAATTTAATTCCATTCCCAGTGAATAATGCTGCATTTAGAATCACCTACAGCAGGGAAAGCTTTTCTTGAAACACCTGTTCATGAAACGGTGTGGATAAGTTGAAACACAGGATTTATGGGTTGTTATTCTTTGTTTATGGCCCAATTTGTGATGTAGCATTGTGGTTATGTAAAAGAAAAATCACATGCAACAGCAAACAATGAGGGAAGTTAAAATCCTGCACATGTCTACGCACATGTGATTCAGAAACATATATGTGGTTCAGAAACGTCTTGAATTGGGGTAGATTTTATTTCCAAATATGTTTTGGATGCTATTTTACACATGATTTTACTCATGCTCTGGCCTTAATTTCCCCCTTCCCTTTGCTCATGCAATAAGCTAGTTTCATGGAAGAACATTTGAGGTACAACTTCAACTAACAGAGTTGGATGTGTCTGTAGAAATTCGTCCAAGCATCTTTCAGATGGGTCTTTTTAATATGCCAAGAGCTGAATGAATTTTGTTGGGGTTTGGTACTACAATGCTTGGGGCATCTGGCCACAAGAAAGACAAGAATAAAAAAAACTGTCTGAAAAAGTTGTTTTTGAAGATTTCTCGAGCTTGAATCTGATTTTACAGAAGTTATTGACAGTTACTCCAGTAAGTAAATTACAGAGCAATATCAGAAATGTCAGTGTTCCTGAGAGCCTAGCTATCATTACAGCTGTCTCACATGCGCTTTTTGTTGTCCGATCTATGGTCTTATCCAAACTATTCCTTTCCATATTTCTTATGTGAAATAGATAAGACATCACAGGAATCAACTAATCTTTAGAAAGACTCATTCAGCCACATCTTACATTAATACCAGTGTTAGTACTGTACAGTACACCGTTTTTATGACTGTGCTGTTTATTCAGACTTATCTTTCTTACCCTCCCGTGCCACAAATCCTTAGGTTTCCGATGTCAAGTAGGAAGATAGGAAGGTAGCCTCTGCTTTGGCTGCCTTAGCTTAGAGTTATGTGTCATTCTATACAAAATCACATTTTGCAGAACAATACTTAATCTTCTAGAAAATGTCAAGTCCACCCAGGATTTTCTGCTGCTCCTCTAACCCCTTTGTGGTGTCTCTTCCTTGGAGAAGGAAATTAGATTCCTGCAGTCCTTTTTATTGCATAATATATACTGAGGATCTGGTGACAGGCATCCTTTTGGAGTGGATGGATGGTAGATAGCGAAGGGAGCAATTCCAAAGATGAATTATGGGCTTTTCTGTTATTAGTTTAAATCTTAAAATGCTTATTTCACAGTGTACATTTGCTTTTACAATATTGTATTTTCAAAATTTTTGTTCTCCCCTCTAGCATCACTGAAAGTAATTCTTTATATTTAGTGTCATTCTTCTGTTGTTGTTGTTGTTGTTAGTGGCTCTCTAGCTTGTGAATATTGCTGCCTGTAAGATAACTGGGTTAGCCTGGGTTTCCCTGCATTGTTACCTGAGGGGATACAAGCTTCATTTGTGCATTCATCTGGCTACAAACTCTGCCTCTTGTGCAGGCCTTACAACACGTTGTAAGCAATGTGTTTGCTTCCAAAGATTTGGTGAGGTAGTAGTCTCCAGAACTCACTGAAAGGTATTTTTCAGTGATGCCACAGAGATGGATCTTACAGGTGGAACACATTATAATATATGGAGTGACTGCATAAAGCAATTTCAGTCAGGCGAAGTGCAGATGAACATATTTTTTTTTATTTGAGTCTTGCATGCTATTTGACTGGATTCACCTGGCGTATTGAATTAACATCAAAGCAAATGCAATGACTGGCACTACCAGAGGGTCTTGCTGACTTCTAAGGGTAAAGTAGTATTGGAGTTTAAACTGGTGTAACTTCTTGCTGTGGGACATATTCCATATCTATTTCTGAACACCTGTTTTTTTTTTCCCCGATTTCAGTTAATCTAGCCTTCTGTGGCTTTCAGAAAAAAACAGTGGAAGGAATGGTTGCTTCTTAAAATTACATCAGGCTGAGTTCAGAAGCAGAGTATTAAGTGTATGACCAAAATGCACACGTCTGTCTTGATGGGCTTAAGTTACAGTATCTCAGGGCAAGACAAGCAGATTATCTATGACTTTTTCTAAACCCTAGTGCAGTTATTTAAGTTCCTAATTATGTTTCAGGAGACTTCAATTACTCTCTTTGTGAAGTGTCTCCTTCTATTTTTTTAAATAAATGTTTAAAGTTAGGAAATTATGCAAATGCCAACATGTGCCATTTAAAAGCAGAAATAAAAAAGACTTAATAGTTATCATCCTTTGTTTTATTAAAGCAGTTCACATGGTTTGTTGTATGTATTTCACTCTTACCATTTTTTTCCTATGGAATTCTGATGATCATAACATTTAAATGTTTCGTATATGCTGTCAGCTACATAGCTATTATTTATTTTAATTGAAGTTAAAAGTGCACTGATGACTGCTCGTATTCTTCAAAACAAAAATAAGAATTAAAACAACTGTAAATCAGTGTTTTTCATTCTGGTCTCAGTTGAACTGATTAACACACAAGTGACTTCCCTGATTTAGGCTGTCATACTATAGTTTGTGCTGTACATCAGATGAGAATCATTCGTGTTCTGCTGAGGAATGCTACTTGCCTTTCAGATGAGCTCCTTAGTTTATAATTCAGCAATAAAAATATTTACTCACTTAGATTTCAGAAGTGCCACAGGTATCTAGCTGGTGCGTTGGATTTGAGGAGAAAGTTTCGCAAAGATACAGCATTAAAATGCCTTTAAGTGACTCTCTCCAAGACTGCTGGGAGTTGACTAGTTCTCAGCAATATATTTAGAAAAAGCATTTCCTGTCCTGGCAATGACAGGAACAGTGTTTTGCTTGGACTGTTGCTTGTTCCATCCTGCCCAAGGGGAGGAGGGTGGTGACCTTCTTTGCCCGTGGAAAACTTCTTGGCTTTTGAGTCTTTTGCTGGCACTAAACTCTACTCCATTGTCAAGAGCGTTTTGGTGGTATTTTTAGCTGATTAGGAATCTGTTTTTAAAAGTCACTATGTGACTAAGCTATGGTGTGTGTGGCTTTGTGGCATGGCAGCGTGCATAAGTGTCCAAGGTATTTATCACAAAATTTAACATTATAGCAATAATTTTCTTCATGACAATTTTTCATATTAAAATTCATAATGTTTCAGTAGGCTCAGATTTCGTAAGGTTTCTTTTCCTTTGAATCATTACTTATGAATGAAATTTGCTAACACGTTCAGTTTAATAGTTCTCATTCTTTGCCCAGAGATTTCCATTGTCACTGCTATTGGCTTGCAGTAAGAATGCTGGCTGTCACAGCACACTAATTTCATGGCTGGCGGTGTTGGAGAATAGTAGCGCAGAGAGGAGGAAAGTGGGACGTATGCAACCGCATTACCTCTGAGAGATTGCAATGTTGTCCTCTAAACATTGAATAAAAAGCTTTTCAAAAAGCCTCTAGAAACAATGTTTTCATTAGAAACCTTTGCTAGTTACCAGTTAAGAGATATTTCAGAATAGAAGATTGTCTGAATTGTTTTCTTAACCTAAGTATAGATTAATAAATGACAATAGTGGTATCCAAATGCATGTTAGATTTTCTGTTGTGGCATAACTTGAGGGCAGCTTACCTGCAGGTCACACAAAATTCAGTGCTGATTTTTAAAAACCCATTAATAAATCTCCTGGGGAAGTTTTTAGGGGTTGCTGTCCTTCTATTTGGCTACTGCTTCAGGCAAGGGGAATTTTTTCCCTCTTACTTCAACACCAGCGAAATATGAAGGAAAATAACATTTAAAAAACAAGGAAAAGACAAACTTTATTTAGTTTAGAGCCGTGATTATGTGTTGTGGAGGCTTTGTTTTATCTGTATAGATTCTTTCCTTCCATTAGGTAAAAACCTTGATTCCAAAATCATCACAACCAAACCTTACATAAGCAAACTTGGTGGTGGTGGTGGGAGCAAAGACTTAGAGGAGTCTGTGCTATGCTAGGTAGGAATTGGGTGCTGAATAGCACATGTTATTTGTATGGACTAGGAAATCTGTCTCCACTGTAGACCTGTAAACAGATTCTGGCTTTGTTACAAACTCTGCTTTTTACTTGCATAGTAACATTTTTTTCGCTAAGGCTTTAATAGCAGAAGTAGGACAATTCTGAGTAAGTAGCTTCTAGCACATGGTCGTTGCTGATACTAGCACTGCAGTGAGGTGTGTCTTGCCTTGTGTGACAGCTGCTTTGGATGAATCTGAAAATAGGTAAGACAAAAATAGCCAGAAGCAAAACATAGTCCCGTGACCAGATACGTCAGATGTCAGGGGACGTTAGAAGACTGCAGCAGATTGAGCAATGTCAGTCTTGTTCTGAGGATGGGATATGTTTGCACTTGTGTTCCTATTCCAGTACTGCCTGGCCATACAACTCTACCTTCTTTTGGAAAAAAATTAAGAGTGACTAATCTAAACAGACTGTGAGATAAATGTGCAGACAGCGACTTCTAAAGACAAGGTCCTGGAGTGGCTCTAAACTGTTCTCTTACTTGTCAGTCATTGCCCTTATTATTCTCAGTTCCATCTTCAAAGGGAAGAGGATTTAAAGTAGGCATAGAAAAAGATGTAGTAGCTGATAAACGCAGAAGCAGGGTTTTATGCAGAAGCAAAGGAATAGTGCTTAGAGGAAGAGTGCGGTCCCAACTGTTCTTGCCCCTCTTCTGCTTTGATTCATCACTCTTCACTCCCTTGTCTTCTCCCATGTTCACATCTTTTCCTTCATTCCTGTTTCCTCTAATGGTGATCTCTACCCTTGCTTTTTTTTTCTCAGTCTGTTTCCCTTTTCTTCATTCCATCCCGGCAGTACACTCTTTTTCAGATGTTCCTTTCCCATTCCATACACCTAATCCTTCCTGTTGTTGAAAGTGAGTATGTGGTCACTGATCTTTTTTTTCCATCCCCGAGATAATTCTGTTCATATATTGACTGTTGTCAACAGCTCATTCAGACCTAATGACGATATAGAATTCTGAATTCGGTGATTTAAACATTTAACTCATTCAGTCCTAATACAAAAGTACTTAGGGGAATAAAATCAGTTCTTTTTCACTAAGAATTCCAGAAATTATCTTGAATTGTATATGCTACCTATTTCCAAGAAGAAACAGCTTGCAATATTTCATTCTAATAGATACCCATTCCATATGTCAGATTCAATACAGAGAATAGCAAAAAGAGCAGCCACTTCTAAAGCTAGCATTTTCCTTATCTTCAGGCTAAATGTAGGCAAAATAAAGAAGTTATTTTATGTAAATCCATACCTTATCACCAGATAATTCTTTTCTTATAGTAAGACAAGGCCTTTTTTATTAAACTTATCTTTAAGATTGGAAAAAAAGTAATCTGTCCTATGTAAGTGTAGGAAGAACCAATTTGAGTGTCATCTCAACAATATCTACAAACTATATTTAATAGTAATGGAAAGTAGTTAGATGCAATATCTGAAATACAATATGCAGAAAATGCTAAAAAATGGGAGCTAAGAAAGCAAATCAGTGGATGACGTGCAACTTTCTCATAACTTTTTTCTCTCTTTTTTTTTTTTTTTTTTTTTACAGTAAATGAAATCAAAAGTTATGCTGGCCATTTTGCACTGTGGCTTTATTTTAGCTTGAATCGGGGCGTACCAGTTTGTACTATGAATCCATTTCAGATATGCTCTCTCCATATTAGTCAAACACAGCAGTGCACAGTGAATTTCTTCCTGTTCCTCAGCTCTTGGGTGTGTTTTGCCACAAGGCAATCCTGAGTGCGAGCACAACCATTAATTTCTGTTGTCAGTTTGCTGATCATATTAAAGCACAAGGACAAGCTAGCAGAAGTTGCTGTGTGATGATAAATAACCACATACCACTACTCTGAAATCTTTTGGAAGAATGATGTGGCTCAGCTTAAAGGAAATGTCATCAACTGTGTCGGTTGCGATTCAAAAACTCTATGTGGCCCGTGGTGGTAAAGGCCACTGTCAAATTCTGTAAGAACAAGCCAGTTTAAAAATGTCGGCAGCAGTGAGGAAGTCACCCCTAGATCTGTGGAGGTAGGTGTAGGCTGGTAGCTTCCTGACTGTGAGAATGTCAGAGCAAATGCTGCACTCCTCAAGTTCTGAGTACTTTTACATTTTTTAACCTCAAAATAAATGAATAGAGATTTCCCGGAAATTGCTCGGTTGAAAAGCCTTTCTTTTCCTCCCTTTTCTTTTCCAAGGACTCTCCTATGTTCAGGGAATTACATTGCCTTCATTCAAGTACGCTTCAGCAGTTTTGGTTGACACCATTCTCAAACAGGTGTTACTGACTTTAAGTAGCAACTGAGTGTGGTCATTATGAGTAGTGACATACAATCATATAAAACTTGTTAGAAAGGTGCCAGAAATCTTAATGTCAGTAAGGTGAGTCTGATTTGGTAAGGCATTATTTCCTTTTGACATCTTTTCTTCTTAAAGTATCCTTACATCCAGTAAAATTTGTAATTTTAGCAATGTAAAGACTGTTACAAGCCTGAATACTTTCTATTTTTTTAAAGGATTTTTCCATCTTTCCTTGTCAAGAGAATAGCATTTATAATTGCAAGAGCTTTTTTGAGAGAAATACTGTGAAGTGTTAGACAAAGGAATGTTCTTGAATTTTCTCTACAAAGGTTATTTCTTGAAGTTTATCTTTTTTCATAACCCAAGCATACTTTCCTTAAAAGCAGGAATGAATTAAATGATAACTTTCATAAAATTATTGCTGAGTTCCTAACTTATATTCCTGATAAAACTTCAAGGTAGAGCTGACGATTTCAAACACTTAAATTTCTTTATGGTAGAATCTGCAAATTGCTGATACACTGCAGGCCCAAGACATTAGAGTTTTAACTGAGGAATTGTGTGTAAGAGTTTTAAAATAATCACCAAAGGATAAGAAGCAGTTTATAAAAATATGTGAATGAATTAGAGATATTTGTTTACTCTGCATGGGTACACAAAGGCACATGTATAGCTAGGTGTTTTAAAAGCATTCTGAAATTGTTACAAGTCTGATGTCCAGTTATTACCAGGACAGAGGTTTTTTTGCAGACAAAAAATCAGTTTTTGACCTTTTTTTGGCATACTGATAGCTCATGTAATCGGTTTTCTCTGTACATTTGCTTGAGATTTAAGTGTTGAAAGTGTCCTTCAAGCATGTTGGATGAAGAAACTTAAAATTACAGGTTTCATGTGAACAGTTCACAAGAACTTGATTGCGCTTGTTCACTGTTAGCTATTTGTGGTGTCCATATTTAAATGGTGCTTTCTTCTTGCAATGGAAGAGTAATATATTTAGAACAACAGTTCAAGTAACAATTTAGGAAGTTTGGGGGTTATACAAACCTTCTTGTGAATAGTTCTTGGCATATGAATAGTCATAAATTGTCAATATAAAAAAATGAAAAAAAATATAAATATATTCATGAGTGTTGTGTGTGCATGTGTGTATATATATATATAATTTCAACTATAATGTAGCAACTGCAATGAAACTAAGATATAAAAGATAAAATTTCCATTTCTGATTATTAACAGGGGAAAAATGAAGCCTGAGACGTTAGCCTGGAGAGTGTGAAATTTTTTTTTCCTCATTCAGTTTTCCTATGCTGTCTTTTTTTTTTTCCTTTTATCTTAGTTTTAAATTTTTCATCTAGTTTGTGTTTTTTCTTCAGCAATTGGCTTGCAGAGGAGAACAGCAGAAAAAAAAATGAAGTTACAGTAAACCTCAACTGCTTGGAAAAGGTGCATCCAGGCCTTGTGAATATGTGGGCAAAGATAACATTACACAAGAACAATTAGAGAGAGGCATGCTGGAGGAAATAAGGGGCTTTTACATTTTGAGTTTTGCCCTATGAGCCTGAGGAGACCGGTTATTATGCAGTGGCATAGCCGTACTGTACAGGTTGCCTGATAGTCAGCTAACTCTAAAATGCAGCAGTGGTTTATACAGCTCCATTTGCACTTTCAAAGACCCCTCTTCTCTTGACTTCTCATTTGAAATATGAATAAGTACATCGCCTAGTATATGTACCAGGAAGAGTTCTGGAAAGAGTTCTAGGGGAGGAAGTATTAGTAATTCATATCCTTGTAAATACATTCAGAACCATGTGAAGTACTTTGTGTTTTTTCTCACAGAAAATCCTACAACGAAGTGGAAAACTCTGCAAAGCTTCACGAATCATGCAGGCATGGTCAGTTCAGCAAATTCAGTTTAAAGCAGTGAAAATTACCATTTTATTGCACACTAAAATTGGATTTTCTATTGGCTTTGCAGATGTACACTTACAGTCCCTGGGGTGAGAATGGTATAAGAATTGCAGTGTTCAAGCTTCCATCACAAGCAGCTCTTTTTAAGTTGTGGTGTGTTGGCTTTTTCAACGTGATGCTGATTTAACTGTTTATGTCAGCACTCCATATTTATTGATCTCTGTCTAAAGCTTTTGGATTTTGTTTGTAGTTTAAGGGTTGCTTTTAAAAGATCTTGACTGCCTTTGAACATTAAAAGATATGACTTAGAGTAAAACAGAAAAATAGTCAACAGCTTTCTATAAAATGGAAAGCACCATAGAAAAATATGCCCATCCACTGTGGATTGCAGCACAGTAGCTCTGTCAAGTTAGGAGATTGGTCAGGAAGAAAGAAGGTAGAAGAATTACTTACTGGAACTGTGAAAAGTGATGGATGTTCAGTAGGTCATTTGGCTTCAGAAAGCTCCGTGTTTAACAAGTTTTGATCTAGTTAAGAATTGGGTTGCTTAAAGGAGCGTTAAAAAAATGGCAGTTTCTTCCAACATTATGCTATTGAGTTAGCACTAGGATGTGAATTTCACCACATTTAGTAATATTAAATGTTAGACATTCTTGTCTGTTGTGTGGGGAGTCAGGTACCTGTCTTCATCGAAGCAACAGAGTGCAGGAACCTTATAGTAAAGAAACATGCTTCGCGTAACAGTAGCTGCAATATTAGACTGGGTTTATCTATCTTAATTCTCTGGTTCTGAAAATGGCCACGCTAGCATCCGAGTGAGGTAGGAGAACAGGGAAATCATGTAGTAAAACTTCAGCAGGACAGTGCTCTGGCTTCCAACAATGTCCCAATGCAAGATTAGGACTTCCCCAGCTTTCGTTGGTATCTAATTTCCATAGTGAATTTCTCCTTCTATAAGTCCAGTTGTCTTTTGAACTTGCGCCTGTTATTAGCATCCTCAGCATCCAAAAATAAAAGAAGGCCACAGCTCCACAGAATGCTCTTGAACAGCTGTCCCCTCCTGCTTGTCTCGAATAACCAATTCCTCTCACTTGTCTGACCTGTTTGGATTTTGTGATTGATTTCCATTACCATCAATGCCAACCAAGTCACAGATGATCAGGCGTATTCAGCAGTCAGAGCACTGATATATGTGAGGATTTAAAATAATCTGGAAAAAAGCCAGAGCTCATCTTTATATATAGTTTGGTACAGGTGACTGAGCAGAAACATGAAGGAGAATAATTCTCTTGTGCTCTCCAGTATGGGCTACCTATCTCATGCATGTTACAGGATGCAAGACTACAGCTGCCTGCCAGCTCTGATACCTCAAGTCATCCTTGTTCCACTGCATTCTTCAGCCAGCCTTCATGGAAAGCCATGTTGGAGGGAGTCAGAAAAGTTACAGTGCTGCTGAGCTAAGACAAAACCAATCTAGTTACAATCCTTCCTTCTGAAGCAAGAGGAAAGCAGGAGTAAAATGGTGTTTTAATGTATTTGTGGATTCCTGAAGTCCTGATTTGCATTTAGTGAAGGAGAAGAAGCTTAAAGGTCACTGATGAAACAGTTGTGCTGTAAGTTCAGAAAATATGATTCTACAGATCATGAAAAGTGAATTTGCTACTTGGTGTGCCAGGGAGTCTCCAAGTGGTTGCTGTTAAAACGTGTTGCCCACTGTGGAGAAGGCATTACAGAGTTCATATGGGGAAGTGATAGTCTATTCCAATGTTCATCCATTTAATGTGACTACTGAGCATAGTGTAATCCTTTATCTTATAAGAAGGAAATAAAGCCAACATTCAGAAAATGGGGAGAGAATTATTCATCTCTCTTGAAGAGTTTTTACAAAGGCTTGACAAAATAATTACATAAGTGCTTACAGTGGTGGGGATGACATTTTACAAGGCAAAAAAAGAAAGCATTGCAGGTTAAGTCAAGTTAGGTTGAATCAATCCTGGATTAACTGTCATGATTTGTTCGGCGATATGATTCCTTTTAGTTAAAACGGGAGATTTTTACCATTGATAAATCTGTACTGTTCCAAATGGGGGAAAAATACAAGAGCAGTAAGAAAATGGACTTTTTCTTCCTACATGGAAAAGGTAAATAACAGATTGGTCACCTTCCTACTCTCACTCACTTGGTATAAGTAAAGCCTGGCTTGAGTTTTGCTTCATTTCATTAAAAAAAACACTCTGAGGGTGTTTTATTGTTTCAGAAGTTAAAAGATGATCAAAAGAGAAAAGTTTTGGGGAGGTGAAAGAAAAATACATGTGATGGATACTATAAAAGGTCACTATGAAATAATCTCTAAGCTTTTCTTAATCAACTCTTAAATGTCTCTGCAGGCCTTAGAACTTGTCAAGTGCAAGCAGAAGTATGACAAGCTGTCAAAGGCTGAGGTTTTAATAAGATTTTCTCTCTTCTTGTGTCTCAACAACCTACAAACACTGAAGTCAGACATAAATCTTCCTAGTTTCGACCAGAGATTTTACCGATGATAAACTGTCAGCTGAAGTGTGGCAAGATTGAGCTTGGCCAAGAAGGCCAATGGGATCCTGGCCTGCATCAGGAGGAGTGTTGCCAGCAGGTCAAGGGAGGTGATTCTGCCCCTCTACTCAGCTCCGGTGAGGCCGCACCTGGAGTACTGTGTGCAGTTCTGGGCTCCCCAGTATAAGAGGGACGTGGAGCTTCTCGAGAGGGTCCAGAGAAGAGCAACCAGGATGATTAAGGGAATGGAACATCTCTCATATGAGGAGAGGCTGAGTGAGGTGGGCCTGTTTTCTCTGGAGAAGAGAAGGCTCAGAGGGGATCTGATTAATGTGTATAAGTTCAGGAAGGGAGAATGCAGGGAGGAAGGGGACAGGCTGTTTTCACTGGTGGCCAGCGATAGGACGAGGGGTAATGGCCATAAGCTGGAGCACAGGAAGTTTCATCTGCAGGTGAGGAGGAACTTCTTTACTGTGAGGGTGACAGAGCATTGGAACAGGCTGCCCAGGGGGGTTGTGGAGTCTCCTTCTCTGGAGGTCTTCAAAACCCGCCTGGATGCCACCCTGTGCCACATGCTGTAGGTGTGCCTGCTTGAGCAGGAAGGTTGGACTAGATGATCTCTAGAGGTCCCTTCCAACCTTAAATATTCTGTGATTCTGTGATTCTGTTATGCATCGTAGTGAGTCTATACAGATCAAAACCACACAAACTATTAGCTTATGCCTAAAACTGCATCCAAATTTCATTTTGAATTTAGATTTTGGAAGGCTCTTGATTAGAACAAAAATGCTGTACAGGTCAAAGGAATGATTTTGCCTGAGGACCTTGTTTATCTGGAGAGATGCATCAGTGGCTTCGTACGACTGGATTATGAAGTTTATCAAAGCTCTGGTCATGCTGAAGTATTTGTTGACTTCTCACAGGAAAACTGGAGAGTGGTAAAAAGAAGGAAAAGAGTAACCTTTTCAGCACATGGTAGGAGAGGATATTAGTTGGAGCACATGTTAGGAGAACTTGGTGAAAATGTGGCTTTCAGCATTAAGGACATTTTTAAATTTGTTTGGGGTTAGTATTAAGGGCTATTGAATCGCAGCATAGTACTCTAACAAGACCTGAGAGACATAAAGGAGAATGAAGGCAGAATAGTAGAGTAGTCTAGGTGATGATCAAACTCTCATTAAAGACGCCTTGGAAAATTAAGTAGCCTCTAGAGAAAGATGAAAGAGGCTCTGATCTCTAATGTGCTGGTTGTGCCACTTGTCTGTAGCTCTTCAGCTCTTAGAAGAGCCAACATGCAGTTTTATCAAAAAATGATCTCCCATCTAGAGAGTAAAGACCTTGGGAAGCTTTTGTTATTATAACTAGTTGTGGACTGTGGGGTAGAGCAGCCTGTCATTGAAATAAGTACGCATTTTACTGGCTCTTCACTTGTGCAATAGTCTGCATACTTAAGTTAACTGATTCTCCCTGTAAGTAATAGGTTCTCACTAACAGATGAAAAGCAGGGGAGGAAATCCTCTTTTTTGATTTTCCAGCTTTAAGAATTAACTGGCAGATGTGCTTCCTTTAATTTGCACTGTACTTAATTTGCAATATACGAAGGTTGTCATATTTTTAGTGCAGTATTTTAAATTCCACTGCCACAGCGTGAGAATCATTTCTTACTTCCTCATAGTTATGATCTCAAGCTATGCTTGTTATTTCGTGTTTGCATTAAATATCTATAGATGTTTCTGACTTTATTTGAAGAAATTCTGCTCTTAAGATAGTGTTTGCGCAGTCAAAAAGTGTGATTAAATTTGCAAGATACATTCAGTGGGAAATAGACCTACCCTTCTCTCTAGGGAACAGCTGCCTCCCCTAGGGCTGCCAAATCACCGGGCTGCTCAGGAAAGCTTCTGCTGTGACTCTGCTTGCTCAGGACTGTCCCTAGGGCCATGTTCTAAGCTCCTCCAACTGTTTATTTGGCATTTCTGTCAGTGATTTGCTGTTACTCTGTTCATCATACAGATGCCAAAAATGGGAATGAGTCTGTTAAAGATAATCTCACTTCAAAAAATACGTCTCTCTTTGAGAAATAGCTAACCATTTTAGCTGCCCTCTTTGGTTTAGTAGGGAATCCTCATGATAAAGTCCAACTTATTACTCATAGCCATTGTTTATAATGGCTGTAAATTTTAATCCAGGTTTAGTTGCAATGATTTGTATTAGTTTCTGAGAAATCATACAGAGAAAAAAGAAGTGGTGCTTGGAAAATGTACCATTTAATGTCAGACTGGCAGTTAGACTCTGTGTGAGGATTAGCGGACCAGATCATTGTCCTGGATGGGATCTGTTCCATTATTCTTATCTTTATTAAGAATATTGGCCCTGTATTATACCATAAATTGTAAATAAGGGTGTTAATGGCACTGTTTCCATAAAGAGTGCCAATTTACTGAAGATTTGCTCCATACTATGTATATTTTTTTTTAAAAAAAAAGGGCAAATGGAAAAGGTAAGGGGCTGTAAGTACTGTGAAAAATGCCTGCCACAAATTCTTGTAATTCTGTCATTTTTAGCTTTTAATAACCAAATTATTTTTATACGTGTAATGAAATCACATAGCTGCATAGATAGACTTTTTCTCTTAAGGATGATAAGGTACATAAGTTTCATTCTTAGCCCGGTGATTTTAGAAAATTTAATTTTTATGTGCTGCAGTATCTTTCCCTGAATCAGTTACATTTTCATGTACTTGATTTTTTTTTCTTGTTTAAGACTTAAAAGAAGACGTTCTCTCCTTTTATTGAAGTTAATATCTTTGTGTCCAGCTCCTCCATTCTCCTGCCATTTAGTAGCTGAATTTCTTTTTCTGTAGCTAGTTCTTTGCTTTTTTTTTTTTTTTTTTCCTCATGGTTTTGTACAAATGATTTGGCAATGAGCAAATTTGGACTGTTTTTCTCTGTTGTGTATAAAAGCTATTTCTTAAATGTTACTGATGAATGTGTAGCATTTAGAGCCAGCTAACCATCTTGCCAAATTGTTAAAGCTATCATCTCCCTACAGGCCTAGTGTGAATATTCAGTATTGCTTGTGGGAGGATACTGCATTTTCCAGTGGACTTCTGTTCAAAAAAAAAGAGATCACTACTTGGAAGAGACAAAGAATGATTAAGACTGTGCAGTCCTTTCGAATTGCATATTGAGAATATACATATAGGAGATCACAGCTTGTTCTTTGCTTTATAACTTTTCCCTTCAGAAAGTGTAAAGGGAGAACATAATCAAATTTTGACTACATTTTTGCATGTGAACACGATCTTTTCCCAGCTATGATGCCAACTGAACCTCACTTGTTTAGTAGTTCCCACCAAAGCTAGTGTTGCCATTGTAACTCACAACAGAGCTGTCATATCTGGTGGCCACATCCTAAGGAGTTGCAAAACTCCCATTGACTTAACTTCAGTTAAAATGATAAAGCTCCAGAGCCAGGTCTCCTACAACTGAAATGTTGTCATTATTAAAAATACATGTGCAAAGAGAATGGTTAGTAGTAAGTTAAAAATGAAGTATTGGCATGAAAAATTAAACCGATAATGCGCTTCTCAAGGAAACGGACCCGAGATAGCTGCATATGAAGCAACTCGGCTATCTTTATAGTTTGGCGCTGGATCTGGGTAAGTAAAATCAGCCCAGGCCAGCAGGCACCACGGTCTACTCTCTGGAAGAGGTTCTCATGCCACCTTTATAGGGGATCTGAGATGTAAGCCTTCATGTGTGGGGTGTGCTGCATGACCCCGGGCCCAGGCTAGATAACTGTGTAGGTGTTGCAGGGTGAAGACAGTAGCGGCCATGTCCTTTCCTGGGGCACTGCAGAGCTTTCTCCAGACCTGTAAAGCTCACCTGGCTTTGCAGTACAACCTTCCAAGGGGGACAAGAAAAGGAGAACAAGTATTATTACTGTTCTGTCCTTATAGGGGAAAGACCTTTCCTTTGCCATTGCCACTGTAAAAATAAAGCATTGCAAACTCTTCTCCCACTGCCATAGCAGAGGTTCAGTCTTGTGGTAAATCAGCCAGGCTGCTCACAGAGCTAGGGGCAGCACCTCTGCACAGGGCTGCATATGCAGGAGTTCATTAGCTACCCAACAGAGCTGTGTCCTTGGGTGCCACAGTGACCTTCGTTTCTAGTACAGCCTAAGGTTGAGTCTTTCCTTGCTGAATGGGTGACTCCCCATCATCTGTGCTTGCTAATACTATGCCAATGGATATTTTAGGCATTCCAGTAGAGAGAGTTTAATAGTACTTTGTCCTGTAGTAGTTAAATACTGAAGTTTTTATGAAGAGAAAGAAATGTCTGGATTTGAGTGAAGAAAATAATGAAGAACCTTTTAAGATGTAAACCTTGGTACGACTGCTGATTTTGTTCAGTACAGTACATCAAACTGGAGGGGTCAGTGAGATCCAAAAGGAAAGTAACAGGAGGGTACAAAATAATAACACAGTTTGCTGAGTACAGATGTTGTATGTGGATAGACAAGAGAAAACAGAGATGGAGCTTGCCCAACCTCTCATAGTATGTTTTCCTGAGCAGTAATTTCTGAAGGATCTGTGAGTGCTGGCAGTTACCAAAAGTCAGCTCTGTTGCACGTCATTAGGAGAGTACAGGTTTGACAAGAATGAAAGAACAGAAAAGACTGGTTTATTAGGGGTTGATGGTGTGTAAATGGTAGTGGCATGGGGTGGTGTTTGAAGGTGTCTGAGATGTCTGATTGCGAGATAGTGACAGGTTGTTCCAAATCATAACTGACCTACTGGTGTGGCTTCTAGCAGACACTGATGTGTTTCAAAACGTGGTGCTGGATGTCTGTCTTCCTTAAGAATATGCTCTGACAGTACTTATCTTGTCATTCCTTTCTTTAAATGGGGTATATATCTGGGGATCATTTGTTCAAAATACCAAATTAATGACTTTATGTTTAGCTGTAAGGAAAGTCTTTGGAAGAAAATTGTTGCTCCCTCTCTTTGTTGAGATACGGGTTCATACGTGATCCGTTTATCTATCTGAAAGAATTAAACAAAACATTAACAAGATAAGTCTTTATTAAGATTTGATACAAAAAACCTTTTCTGAAGCATGAATTACAGCACAGCACTTTTAATTAATTTTCACAAATGCTTCCAATTAACACTCACAGTGTTTACTTTGTAGCTGTTGAGAAGATGCACTCACATAGCAAAAAAAACCTAGTGTTTGGCATGAACACATATAATGGAAAATGTGGATATATATTCACTTCAAGTCAAAATTCAGGCCAAGGAAACCTGTATCTGTGCAAGATCATTATTCACAATGAAAGGTCAAACCACATTCTGGAAGAATTTGAAAGGAAATGATAGTTTCAAGCCCTCAAATACCAGTAATAAATGGAGCTTGGTGGGTTTACTGTGCTGCAGAACACATCAAGGTTCGTAAAGAGGGAGACAGTATTAAGTGCTAGCAACTCTCTGTAACATTACCTCCTAGAAAGGACCTTAAAATTCCTAAGCAATATTTTCTTTACATCTGTAGATGTATGCATATATATCTGTAGATGTATGCATATAAGAAATAACTTCAGTAAAAATTAAATTGGGAACTCTTCATAAAGAGAAATTACTGTATTTTTTGAGAACTTGCCTGAACTGTCTGGAAAATGTTTGAGGAGGGCCAGGGCACAAATGCTTGTGTGCCTGGCTTTCCACATGGACACAACCTGCGTGCTGCTTTCTGTGCAGCAGCTGAGGGGACTTAGAGCCCTTTTGCTTTGACTCGAGCTGTTGAGGTGGTACTATAGAAGGTAAACTTAAAGAAGCTGAGGTTCATCGAAGAAAAAAAAATTCATGCAAACTAAAATTAATATTATCTATGTTGGGATGCAAAAGATGAAAAAACCTGTTGTATTATATCTAGATATTAGTAGAAGCTCTAATTCAAGAACAGTTTTTTGGAATCTTGCTGGCCTAATACTCTTCTAGAGAAATGCTAGTCAGAATCTGTTTAAATGTTTTTAGAGAACTTTAGTTATTGTTTTCATCTACATAATATCATTTTCTTTAGTGGGATCCCCCAGGAGCTAGGCAATTTCAGTGCCTGGATTGTACTTTCCATTTCAGCCCATTTTATGTAACAGTTACTGTTTAAAATCTGATGCAAAAGGCAGCGCCCCTGGGCGTTGATGCATTAGGAGGTGTCAGGTACAGTCGTGCTTCAGAGAGAGGGCTGCTGCCTGCTGAGGCCCAGGCAGCAGTTGCAGACGTGCTTTGCCTTTACTTGCTGACTTCCTAGGCAATGCTGCCTGGCTCTGCTTGCGCTGACAGGATTGTTTGTTTTAGTCTGAAGGAGCTGTTGCCCTCCCTCCTAGGACAAACCCCAAGTCATCTGGTCACTTGAGCCTCCTGCTGCTTCTTCCACAGCAGTCTCAGGAGTTTCATCTGTGCAATATCAAAACCTCCTGCCACTACTGCCGCTGTCTGCTAGGGAGCAGCAAGTTCCCCAGCTTTAATTGAAAGTGATATTACCTGACCTGTTCTTGTTTTTTTTTAAAAAAAAAAAAAAAAAAAAAAAAAAAAAAAAAAAGCTAGATATTGGTATAATTTGCTCTTATTTCTGTGGACACATCTGAATAATACAGCTCTTTCAATTTGAAGTCCTTTTTGTGAACTAGTCCTGTCTTTCCTATTAGGAGAAAGTACCCTTCCACTCCCTTAACAAACTCAGTATTTGCTTAGTGTCCTGGTTATTCCATTACTGTTACTGTTGTGAAATAAATACAAGCTGCCTTTGGAAAAGCAAAGTAATAGCAGATCATACACAACATGATCGCAGGCACTAGGAAAAATGATCTTTCTGGCCTGGAACATAGCTGGAACATTTTGCATCCTGATGTGTAGGAGTCAGCTCATGTGATCTGATTCTTTCATTGAAGTGCAGAAGAGCTGGCAATGCTACGTTTGTACCATGTAAAAAATGTGCTGTAGAGGATTGGATTTTTTCTGAACTGCAGTTTGATCTCTAGTGTGAAATCTCAAAAGGCTGGAGAGTATTATTGCTGTCATGACCTTCCATGATGCTTTCCCTGTATCATCAAATCTGGTATATGCTCCCAAGGAAATTCTGCTCCCAAGGAAGTTGTTCTATGACATGTTTATAAGCTTGGGTTATAATTTCTCATTTTATATGAGATTTTCATGAAAGGCTGTGGCATACAAGGCTAAGTCTCATTTAATCTTTTAAAAAACCAAAACTTTCAGTGCTGTCTGACATTCTTTCTGAATAGTTCTTTAATAATAAATGATATTTGATATTACTTGATTGGGTCTCTTTTGAGCAGGGGATACCTGCAGAGGTCACAAGAAGTATTCCATTATGGCTTTTTTGTTTCATTTTTCCTTCATAGTCTTGTGCTCAACTTCCTTGCAGTTACAGGTATGATCCAGACAGAAATATGTGCAGCCCTGTTCCTTACACTTCTAAATTTGTATTTTTGTAATACATTAAAAATATAATTTATGTGTTTGTAAAACAGTTCAGAAATAAAGTAGTTACATTCAGCTATTGTATTTTAATTGGCAGTTTCCTTCTTTCTTTATGAATCTGTTTTCATAGTACAAAGTGCCTCAGTGTTTCTTCGAGTCGTGATTATTTATCAAGTTTATAGCACAGCAAGCAGCTTGTGGAGTCTTATGGTTATAGAAGAACAGAGTAATGTGGTTTTTAGATTATATTTTTCTACATTTTATATAGTCTGCTCTGTCTCTATTCAGACATTTAGTTTCTTTTTCTGCATAGTGATTTTTTGGCTCCTTATGAGTCCAAGAGATAGATAGATGAGAATTAAATACTGTATATTAAAAAAGCAAATTAGATTCCTGAAAAGAGCTGCTATCCAACTGGGACTAGAATGCATTTCCTCAGATGCTTCTCTTTAACGTTTAAAGGTCATTTTACAGATGAATCCAGGAAGACCAAGAAATGAGATTTTGAACTTTTAGAATATTAGCAGTAGTTATTTTAGCTGTGTGTTATACTCCCCATGTCAGGTTTTCGTGCATGTTTGTCAGGTGTGTGTATGTACTTCTTCCTAAAACTACTGGATATGAATAAGCAGTGTAAGTTGTTCTCGCATCTGACATAATATAAATATCCCAATTTTGTTGATGCTGTTTTTCCCTGATGAGGTTAACCACTGTTGCATTCACATTATTGCAGCCGTAATGTATGCAGTGACAGCCACTGAATGGCAAATAGCTGTGCATAGAAAACCTAGAGTGCAATAATGTTAATGCTAAGATTAACTCAAACTTCCAGCAATCAATAAATTGAGTGGAACAATTAAGGTTATGTGATTATATAGGTCCATGCTTAAAGATATTTTGGGGATGTAAGCACAATTGTGAAGAGAAGGTTCTAGATGTTACGCTGAAGGATATGCGAAGTCCTCTCTGCTCTTGCTTTGTTGCTTGTGTGGTTAGTCCTGTAATGATCCTTAGAAAGCCCCATCCCTTTAGATTTTGTTTGTGTGTTGGCTGGTATAAAAACACGCACTGGCTCTTACTGTCATTTGTATCCTGTTTCTTGGCCTGGGTTCAGAGCTAGGTGTCATTTAGAAAACGCAGAAAGAACCCAAGTAGTGTACCTGCCTGTTAGACTGCTCAAGGAATAGCTGCTTGCACAGGTCTCTTCTGCAAAGCCTGTTCTGTGTTGTGAGGTACGTGTGCGACTTTCTGAAGTGGAAATACTTGCTGGTATGAGGCTCCTCTGCTGTCTGGTTCCCTGAATCTCAGTCGTGCGTTTTGTTTGTTATTTTGTTGAAGGCTAAAAACAAAGCACAGCAGCCAGCAAGAGGATTCAGCTGAGTGTCTGCCTAAGATCTTTTCATGTTTAGGTATGATGTTGGTGGGAGGACCTAAGAAGTATGGAACAAATCAACCTCTGTCAAACCTTTGAAAGCAGTTTGTGCTTCATGCTGAATGTGTATTAGCTTCTCCTGTGCTATCTAAAGGGGAGTGGGAGGAAACATGCACTTGGATGGGTTTTCTGCCTTTATTGTGCAGGAAGGGTGCTGTTCATGTACTAGGCTAGAGAAATCTTTGGACTGTAGTCCAGAGTCTGAGCGAGAACAAATTGGTGTTGGTGTCATTTGTCTCAATAGAACTGGAGATATTTGACAGAAGTTGTAGCTGTGGATCACTGAATACAAAGGTTCTGACTGTGAAGGTCTGTTACCACCTTTGGCTTTGCATGTGACAGCATGAAATCCTGAGATTGAATTCTGCATCTCTACCAGTAAGCCAAGTAGTAATGGAGAAAAAGAACGACATTACAATCTTTGCTTTTGAGATCTGTACAAAGCTTACCTCCTTACATCCTGTGAGTAATTTCCTTAGGACGGTTTATCCATTACTAGATAATAGTAGGTTACTAAATACTTGTGCACAACAGGCCTTTTTTTTTTTATCAGTTCATCATTGCTGTTCTGTTGCAAGCATTGTATATACACATGTTGTACACTATAAATGGTGTGCTTTCATCTGGTTATAAATATTTTCCATTTGGAGTTATCTGCTTCTGCTGCAGAGATGAGAGGTGATCACTTGAGCATGAAAGATAAGGGGACAGAGAAACGGGAGAAAATATGAAGCATAGTAAGTGTTACTGAGCTGCATGTAAGATAAACGACATAATACAATAATACAGGGCACTATCTTATTAGATAAATTTCTATAATTATTATCTGTTATATATCTATTATTTCTTAAGTAATTTTTCTTTTGTGACTAGTTGCTGCAATGAATTCAAATTATAACATGAATAACTCTGCAGATTATATGCCTGAAGAGTGACTGAGAAGGAAGAGAGGTTTTTGCAGCTGAATATGTAACAGTCTTTCATGATTTGCAAGATAGAAGGGTTGCTATTTAGTTTTTTTTTTTTCTTTTTGTAAAGAAAGGCAGTGAAATCACCAGTGGATAAAGAGTGCATCTGCTGGGCCACAAATTACCAGATAAAAAAGATGCAAAATGATTTAAAATTAATTGATTTGTGGAAATTCTATGTTTTTTTACCAACTTCATTGCTTTTCATTCGGAAGCAAGGTGTACCTAATTAGATGCCTCTCACAGCATCAGCTCTCTCAGTTTGCAGACTTGGTTCTGTAGAAGTGGAGCAGGAGACTTGGTGTTTTGCTGGTTGCCTGTTTTGACATGGTATAAGATGGAGAACCTGTTCTGACCTTCTGCAGGGTGCGTTCAGGGAGCAAACTGCTGGAACCCTCCCAGGACAAGGAGAGCAGTGCTGTGGCACCTCTGAAGTGGGCAGTTAACTCCTCTGTGTTTTGGCAGCTGCTCTTCACCGATTTACCTCCAGAAGTGGCATTATTGGTGCAGGAAATACTGGATGAGGTTCTCTCTCTGAGCTTCAAGGGCCAATGTGTTCTTCATGTGAAGCACGCTGAAGACACCAAGTTGGAGCATGAGGATAAGGGGTGGTATAACTGTGCCCCTTTTATATAATGTACCAATCCACAGTTTCTGGCACAGAGAGGAGCACTGATATATTAAACACCATTCCATATTGGAGAATAATTTCTATCCCATCGCTGTAATGGTCTTCTTATGGCAAGAGCTAATGTTGAGAGACCTGATAATTCCTGAGCCTTAGAAATGCAAGTACATTTTACAGTAAAGCACAAGGTTTATAGTGACATCCAGTGTGCATTCTGCTTTGCCAGAGTCATCAGTGCCTTATAGGCTTCAGAAACATACACAGAGCTACATGAAGTCGTCTTGCATTTTAGCTGTGTTCACAAACTTAGAGCGAAGTAGAAGAGTTTCGGAAAGTCAGTAGAGTGCATCTGTCTGAGCCAAACAGCAGTGTCACACTTCACAAATGTAATTGTTCTGAGAGATGTGAGGACTCACTTAAGCACACAAAGTGGCAGCACATTAAAGCATGAAAGTTATTGGAAATGAAGCTAAATTGATTGTTCTTTAAGCTTCTTCTCTGCAAAGCGAGGCAGTAATTTATTATTTATGACAGCACTGCTTGTAGCAATAATTTTAAAATGACACTTAAAGTCTAAGGGCCAGATCCACAGCTCCGGTAAGATACTGGAGTGGCATGAGGCTGAAACACTTTTACATCATTTGGCCATCTGTCCAGGTCTCTTCCCAGCATAGGTTAGACATGGGCATACAAACCACAGGCAGTTTGTATGTGACTAGATGAAGAGCTTGAAGCTTTTGTCTATAGTTTTCCATTGAGAAGCGCCCTGGGCAGGTGTAAGGAATCTTCCCCATGCAGGGGAAGCTGCGACAGTCCTGCTGTGTGCAAGGGAGAGGGCCGGACTGTGGTCCCGATGGCCCTTCAGAGTCAGCGTTGGTCACTCACACCAGCCAAGCTGCAGTTGTCGCAGACCATTTCCTGAAAGGAAGGTGGCCTCATGGAGGGATTTTTATGAACTAATACTTTCACACAGAGTCTAGCTGTGGGGTGACTGGTGTCTTCTGACTCCCACTGCTCTGTGCCTTCTTCTTGCTCTTCCTCTCAGCATCCTTCCTAACAAAGCAAAGTTGCATGAATTAGTTCTCTAGCACTGTTGTAATACTGAAACGGGGAACTTGCCAAAGGAAATCTTCTTGGGTTTGTTAAAAATAAACTCCTAGAAGTATTCAAACTTATGTTAACAATAAACATAGATACGTCACATAATTATGTCTTGTACAATTATGAAGAGAGCTCTCATGTACCCTCCATGTACCATATAGAGACAGGTGGTAGCATTCATGATAACCGAGGCCAGATCTGCATCATTTCCCATTCCATATATGGTTGTTCTCTCTCTCCAACTGCAGATACTTACTCAGCTCAGTCAAATTGAGGCCTTATTTTAGAGATTGCATGCTGAAAGGCAAGCACATATATCTTTATAAGCCTGTTTGTTTCCATAATTAGAAACTGAATCAACAGTGTTTTGAAGATGGCACATTTGTTCATTCCCTTTCTTCTCCCTATGGTGGCATAAAGCAGTGAAGCACAATAATTAATGAAAAAGACTGTTTATTATTCATGTGATGTATCTGAAGTGGAAAAAAAGAGCATGGGTTAAAAATATTTCTGCTGACGACCATCAGCGGCATCACAAACTATGATCTGTTCTGGGGGGAGAGTTTCAGCTTTCAGTCCATTTGGGCAGGGTGTTCTAAAAATGTCAAAGACGATTGAACTCAGGTTTCTTGCATAAAGCTCAGGGAAATGTGGACTGCATGAAAAATACGGCTTAAGTCTCCTGCTTGGGCATCTTTAATGTTCAACAGGAAATGCTGACTTTTCAAGCTCCATTGACATGTTTGTTGTGTGCTGTGGCTGGGTCAAGGTGCTCTATCTTTTTGGCCAGACTTTCTTTTCTTTTGCGAGAGTCTGCTCAGCAAGTTTCACAACGCAGAGGGGTTGAGTAATTCTATGTCCAGCCCTCTGCCCTTGCAGAACAAGTCAAAGCTTTTTAATGTAATGATGACCAGAACATGCTACACTGAAAAGTACTGCTTTACCTGCTGTGACCACTGATGGGCCAGTATAGAAGACTTGGGTGAAATACTCCAGCCTCCCCTACCTCTTGGGACTTACAGTGAAGGCCAGAGAAAGACTCCCATATACCAGCCCTGCCTTTCTCAGGCTAGTCACGTAATTCACACAAAGCTGCAGTGTAATCAGAAAAATAAAAATGTCTGTGGCCTAATAAATACCATAGCTATAATGTGCAGCTCAAGATATGCTGGTGGCAGCAAGATGGCTTAAATCCAAGAGCTGGATCCTATTCCATTTCCACTTCTTATAGTAAACCTATCTATGCAAAGCTTTAGTGTTTACTGAGGCTCGTATGGTTAATCCACTTGAGGAAGTATACTTGACAGGCACAGGAGTAGTCTAGTTGCTAAAAATGAAGGTATTAGAGAAGCAGTGACTGTTGAAGGTGCTGATGTTCAAGTCCTTGATTAGAACCTGTGTTTCTTGTGTATGTTTGGTTGTGTCACACAGTGGTGGTGGTGCCTTTTTGTAGCAAATAGCGCTTCCTGGTTTTGCAAAACTGTTGGCAACAGTTTATCCTGAGGATAAGCTTTGATCTTCATGTCTTGATATTCACACTCTACAATACTACATTTTAGGAATAGAAAACTCCTTAGTATTATTTTTAGATTGGCACAATCTCACGAAAGTGCCTGCTTTTGAATTTAAGCTGCTGTTAGATAGTGGTTGGTTTGCTAGTATTGTGCTTGCTGTGAATCTCCGTGTGCTGGGGGATGAGCAATAGGAACATGTGCTTTGCACAGGCACAGTAGAAAAGCTGAATATGATTTTTTTGGCTTTATAAAGGAAAAGAGTGATCAATATATAGCAGATGTAATAAAAATAGAAAGTCTTCTATACTGTGTGTTAATGTCTCAGATTACTTATTCAAGAAGATGCAGATGCAGATAGATAACATTTTTAAAGAAGCAAGCAATATAATCTAAAACATTCTAGGAATATATGGAGTTCATTCCTAAAAATTGGTGCAGTTTAAGTACTGTGGCAGACATATATTGTAGATTATTTCACTTTAATTTCTGTTCTTCATGAAAAATTGTGTTAGCAGTTCTAGGCCTTACTCTCTTGCTTCCATATCCAGAGTTTATTCATGGTAGGTATGTGGCATGCACAGCCAGAGATGAAATAATTGTTGATTCTCCTTTAGTGAGAGAAGAGAAAAAGTCATAGAACTTCTTAGTAGCTATAGAAAGGAACTATGAAAGTTTGGGAAAAAAACACGGGAAAAGCATAAATAATTATTTCTCATTTTTCACTCTTTCAAATATTGGTAAAGAAAGTCCATGGGTAAGACTTTGGAACATCTGTCTTGAAAAGCAAGATCGTTACCTTTTTTGTTACTATGCTAATGTAATACTCATTTATATAAGTGATTGGTTAATATAGCCCTTGATATGCTACTTTATGAGCAAGTGTTTTACCTGTTGGCGTGTTACTGTCGAAGTGATGCAATCCTGGTGGAAATCATGCAGACTAAGTAGTTACATGGGGATTTTTTTTTATTGTTGTATAAATTGTGGTCCCTCCTTTATCTTTTATTTCTTTTGGACATGACTGCTTGAAAGATCTTACTCGTTAGGGTGACACAGAGTATTTTCCTGAGTAAGTACTCCAGTTTTACCTCTTGACGAGCTAATACTTCTTGCTAACATATAATTCTTACCTTTCATAGAAGAGCTCAAGGAGAAACTAAAGAAGTATATAGATGAAGTGAATGCCCAGAAACCAGGGTTCATCAAGGTTGTTCGACACAGCAAACAAGAGGGACTGATCCGATCCCGCGTTAGTGGATGGAGAGTTGCCACAGCACCAGTAGTCGCTCTCTTTGATGCCCATGTGGAATTCAACGTGGGATGGTATGTGTCAACTTGTATCTCTCTGATCAACAGACCTTTTCCAAACACCGTTCATGAATTACTAAATGGGATGAAAAATATTGTGATCTCTGTGATGAAAATTCAAAGATGGAGACAGTTATGAAAAAACTATTTGTTCTGTGCAATACAGTCTAGATTCATTTTTCTTGTGCAAGTTACTGTAATGGTAATGTATTTAAACTATATTAGAAAACAGCAAGTGACCTGCTGCTGCTTCTTGAAGTATTTCTAAAATAGCTACATCTCTTGCTTATTATTATTTCTCTTCCAGTTAAAGTAAATGGTAAATGATAATTTTGGCATGAAAAAGCTCAGTAGGATAACTGGTAACAGGTAACTGTTTGTAATTAGGGGGAAGCTCACTTGTTTTTATAAGGATTCAGGTTTTGTTCCCTTGAGCTTCTTGAATTCTCTTCAAATCTCAGGGCAACACTGGAAGTTGTTCTCCAGAAATATAGAACAGTCTTCATACTTGTATAAGTGCTTTTGTTTCTGAACAGCTTATACTCCTAATACAGACTGTAAAAGAACTGAGAAAAGTTCTGTATTCTCTGCCTCCTCAGAAATCATATACCGCTCCCCAGGTTGCCCCTCAAAGAACCACATGCTTAAAAATATGTATTTTAGCTGGTTGAAATTGAATTTGATATCTTTGTTGCTTCTTCAGTTAAAGGGAAAAAAAAAGATAGTAGAGAAGACAAGTGCTTTTGTCCCTAGGATAGATCTATTATTAGGCTTGATCTTGATGTCCTTGATGTTATGATATTGAGAGCCTGAAGTTTTCATTATTTGGTAACAAATTTATAAATGCTCCACCATATGCAGATGGTCATTTCTTCTATTCTCCAGCACATATGAAGGATATCAATAGGACATAGTGGATTAAATATTGCAGTGCATTCTTTTAGGGCTGGTTCCACTCAGTCAAAACTCCATTGTAAAGCAAAGGGAGCTCTGAATGAGTGGTAGCTACAGACTTTGCTCTTTCCCAAATATATTGCATAGATGCTCTTTCCATCAGTGCCGTGCTGCTGCTGACATCAACTTTTTTTTCTGTTGTGTTGTTTTTTTTTGTTTGTTTTTAAGGGCTGAACCAGTTCTTACTAGGATAAAGGAAAACAGAAAAAGAGTAATTTCGCCATCATTTGATAACATTAAGTACGATAATTTTGAAATAGAGGAATATCCCCTCTCTGCACAAGGGTTTGACTGGGAGTTGTGGTGCCGATATCTGAACCCTCCTAAATCATGGTGGAAACTGGAGAACACAACTGCTCCAATAAGGTAACACGAAACTGTGATCCAGATTCAGAGACGGGAGGAGATGCTCTTGTAGATGATGAGTGGTCTCATTATGTAATAGTTTGTATCGACTATAGTGTTGAATTAGACTGTGTTAAATATAGTGTTATATAGTGTTAAATATCCTTGAACTGTCCTTTTCAACTTTTCTCCTTAGCCTCTGTTTAGCCATCAAAAATACCCCTTTTCAGTAGGTTTTCTAACACAGTTAGTTACTATTAGCATGGTGCAAAGCACATGCCAAAGTGAAACAGCAGACATGAATGCTCAAAAATACTGCTTTCTCCAAATATTTTGTCTCCTAGTTTAGGGTAATGGCCCAGAAAGAGAAGTTTGTTTACAAATGCCTTATATAAGGGGGACAACTATCAGATCAGCTATGTTTATAGTAGTGTCACCTAGTTTTACAGCTGTGCTTTGTCATAGGAGGTAATGCTGGGCCGGCAATCGTGTGTGAGCAGCGACTGCATTAAATCCTAGCAATCTGGTGCCATCTAACTCAGTATTTTTTTGTTATGTCTAAAGAATTTTTAAACTGGTGCAGAACAGTAGCCTCTGGAAAGGGGGAAGGTGCATCTGAATCCTCTCAGCAGCTCTGTTGAGGTGCCAGTCCTCCCTTCTGCCTCTCAATTCATCCGAAGGAGTCACTGGTACCTCTCCTGTCGCTCCCTGCAGAAAGTGTGAAGGCTGCTACATTGCAGTGCAGCGGTGGCACAAGGGAATCATCAGAAGCAATGCTACTTGTTTCCACGCAGTAGGTGCAAGGGGTGTCTTTGATCCCCTAGTCCTATCTTTTCAGACTGATTGCTGTTTTCTGGAGTTGTCAGCTGAGACTGTTGTCTCTGGACTGCACTGACCCACGTGCTGGCCTTCAGAACAGAACTCACAGTTGGAAAATGGGAGCTGAAAGCTCAAAGCTTGGCCCCAGACATGTGTAAAAAAGGAGTGGTAATTTCCACAGCATTGGAAGTATCAGAGCTAATGAGTACCTATTACCATATGAAAATGCTTTGAAATAGGCTGCCAAGATCTTGAGAAGCAAATTTCTCTATAAATTATTGTTCTAGTGATTTTTAAAAATAAACGTATTTAAACTCTGAATGAAGAGAAAATGTACTTTTTCATTTACCACAAAACCTGCTAAATGAGGATCATGGCACAAATGTCCTCTAATAATACTGGACATGTATATTTGTACCTTGGCCCTTTCCTCGGAGCTTTCTAATCATTGACCTTAGAATCAAGAGCGTTAGAAACAAAGCTGGATAAACCTGTTTCAAAAACATCTCCCTAAGAATCTATCTTGGCACACCATTTGGCCCAGCAGTGAAAAACATAAGCTATTTCTGAATATTGAAATTGTTTCTGTCTGCTCATTTTTTCTGCTGCTGTTTTATTTTTCCAGAAGTCCTGCCTTGATTGGATGCTTCATAGTAGACAGAGAATATTTCCAAGAGATTGGCCTACTAGATGAGGGTATGGAAGTATATGGAGGAGAAAACGTTGAGCTCGGAATCAGGGTAAGAAGCATAACCAACCAACACTGTCAGGCTGCACTTCACACACATTGTGGTCCTTGTTATTGGCGGGGAGAAGAGTCAAAAATGTATGAAGGATGACAGGCAAATGAGATGCATAGCTATAAGTAGTAGCATAGACTACTACTGTATTTGATCAGAAAAGAAAGAGCAAAAGCTCCCATATCTTTTTAAAGAACTTATCTGAGATAAGCTTAAAAATACAGAATTTGGTGTTATTCTTTTTCTTCAACTACCAATACTTGAATTCTGCAGAGACTCCCTGCTTACCTATGATTCCAGGCTCAGTAAGGAGGGTAATTTTTATTGATGTAATGGGAAGAGCCTTCCTAAATTCATTTATTTAAATTCAAAAAATTACTATGAAGCTAACTGAAATATAAAGGCATTTATGCTGCTTTCTCTCTGCCTCTTCTGCATGTTTAAGATATTAGTAGGGTACTGAAGTTGCATAGATTCTTCCTCCATCCTACACTGCTCATATGTTTACCATGTGCAATATCTGTGTGGTTTGCTTATCTCTGTCTCCCTTCACAACTAGATACTATCCAGAAAACATAGCACTGTTCCCTTTGAGAATCTTTCAAGGTTTTTGATACAGTTCCTAGATACTTGGGGGTAAAGAAAAATGGTATGATTTGTGTTACAAAATTAAATCCCCAAATCTGCTTTTGAAATGTTCATGAAAGGTTGTGTTTCATGCTTTTTGGTTGACAGAATAAAAGCATAGAGTTATGTAATGGCCAAAAGAAATATATATATATATATATATGAATTGACTGCTGAGACCATGAGATGTAATCTAAAAATATACTCATTTTGTTCTTCTCTCTTTCTAAAATTCTCTTCCTTCCACCTGTCAAGGGGGAAAAAAAAAAAAAAAAGGTGTTACTGCAGCATGAGTGAAAGGAAGGTCTCCTTTCAGTTACATTAGAGCATAGTTGGAAAGAAAGGGAGAGAAATGCAGGACTACCGCATTCGGTAACACCATTCTCTTCACGGTGAGGGCCAAGGAGCCTTATTTTCTTCTTGAAAACTGATTTTTGCAGCTCAGTGTTGCTGTGAGATGAAAATTAGTGTCACTTGGATTTTCCTTTTCTTTTTTTCTACCTAGCAAAACTATTGTTTCTATTTGAGGGGAGGGTTTTATCTGGTTCTGTGCCATGACATAGATACTATGCAGTCCACTATACTTAGCTTAGCAGAAGTTGATTGTGAAGAGTACTTTGAGAGACAGGACTAGGGAGACACAAATCTCTGCATAATTGAAACTTGGGAGTACACTGGATCACTGGAATAAGGCCCAGCACTGCTCTCCTTTTCTTACAGCTTTCTTCAGTCTCCAGGGAAGCAGTGTCTGACCTACATAAGATACTTTTATGTGTAACAGCTTGCAGTGTGCAGGGTAGCATAGTGCCTGCTGCCTCATCTGTCTCTGTCCCAGCTTGGATCTGTCTTCTTGGCTATCTCAAAACAAATTCCTGACACGTAATGAACAGATTTTTCAGCAGTTTATTACCAATTCTTCTCACAATTCTCAGCATAGCCCAGATAATACTAGGATGAATATAAATGTGCCATGCCACCTTAGAGTTTCTGGGAAGCACTGTATTATTTCTGCAGATGTTAAACTTCACAAGCACGTCCCTTCCCTCAGCCTCCCACTCATGCCTTGGAGGTGCTGGCTGCCAGAGTGGACTGCCCAGTGCTGCGGGCAGCCACGTGCTTGGTTGTGCCCTGAGCAGTCACTAGTGGCACTGCTCACAAGGGCTGCCTTGGATTTTCTTTATATTGGGGCATGCTAAAAAATCATAGCCAGAAAGTGATTACAGGCCAGATGGTCTGTCTCTGCTGGTAAACTGCATTTTCTGGTCTCTGCAGCACTGAGGAGTCATCACTAGACTCCCTATGTTGCTTTCGACTGCAGGGCCTGCAATGAATCACTTAATAAAGGCAGTAATTGTTCTACAAAAGCTGCATCCATTTGCATTTTATAATTACAGTATCAGTGCAATAAATAATGTTTCCATTTTAAAATGATCTCTAGTACATGACTGCAGATTGCTTACCATGCTCCATGCTTCATCTTTCATCACCATTTTCAATTTTAAGAAGCATCTAGCTTGATCTGGTGTTCTGTTGTATAATACGCATTGCCATGCGGTGCTGGAGAGGCAGGTGTGTGTCACATTCTATAATACAATGAGGTTGTTAGCTAGGCCTTCTCTCCTCCCCCCCCCCCCCGCATAGCTTTGGATTTATCATTAAATTTCCTCTTTATGGTATTTAGGCACTCAAAGTCAATTGTTGACTCCTTTACCTAGAGACCTAGAGATTTTATGCATTATCCTGTAGGAACCAACACTTGAAGGAACAAGAGCGGTTACATTCAGCTACAGAATATAAGCGCAAGAGTGAGCATCACTTGTGCTACTTATTTATGTTAAACAAGTAGAATAAGGTCCTGTCACCTCCTATTACTGTTTTGTTGTAGGAAATATAGAACTACTATACGCCAGGCTCATAGGCCTAACAGCCTCAGCCTCCTGTGATGTGAGGACTGGCTAAATGAGTATCTCGGCATGCACCCATGCACAGTATTGAAGCCCTGATCCCTGACTGCTTTGTTGGCAGCTGCAGCTTCAATGATAAAGATTTAGTCTCCCAGCTGAGATGCTTCTGAGAAGCAAAGTCTGCCTACCTAAGGTTCTTTTCACTGTAAAGAGGAAGCCACTTGCTGTGTCTTGTAACATCTTGAAATGGTTTGTTTTCAGCTGAACTGATGGCATTTTCACTGCGTAGGGCTGAGAATTAGATCCAAGATGTGTTGGAAATGTGTCCCAGAATTGTAACATTAGAAGTTACTTTTCTCATCTCCATAATCAACAGAAATGTAGCTGTGTTGCATAAGAAGAACCTCAACTATTGGAAATTTTATCTGAAGCATTTGTTGTAGATAAATTATATAGAGACTGGAGGTTTAATTCGTCCTCTCTGATGAATTAGCTTCTCAGACCCATTCATGTCTAAATTGAAGCATTATTTTAACTTCCAAGGTTTTACCTTTGTTTATGGCTTTGAAATAATATTTGTAAAATAATAAACATTACCAATGGATATTAATAAAATTCTGTTGCCTTGAGCTAGAAGATAACACATGAGTTGAAAATACAAAACCATTTTTAATCTTGGAAGCAGCACGATATTTTCTCTGGAAGCCAGGTACTTTCTCACAGAGCTGTTTGCTTGCCTTACAAGAAAATAAAGTCAGTCTGGTTCATGCAAGACTGACAGCATCGTTTTTAAGCAGCTCAGTTGCTTCATCTGGGCTTTTGCGAGATTTAGTTACTACATCCCAGTATCAATATCTTAGATTCACATTAGGATAAGTAATGTTTCCTTTTGGCTTATGTTTAGTCAGTCCCCACTGAAGGGAATGACACATGCCTCCAAGGTACCAAATTACTTTTTGAGGGCAGTCCAGGACGCCATGGCCTCTGCAAGAGACCAGGTAAGAACTGTGTTGGTAACCGCTTTACAGTGGAAACCAAGTGTGAATGGAAGGCTCACCTTCCATTCTCACCTTCCTTTGGGTGCCTTTGTTCTTTGCTGTAATTTCACAAGACATCTCTCTAGTTAAGAAAGGCTCTGTAAATGCATTGCAGTCAACCCCTGATGGTTCAAGTATGTTTTTCAATATGCTTCTTAAATGCCTTTTCTAATTGAGGCCTTTTGCAGTTGCCACAGAAGTCTGCATAAGAGTTTCTATCAAGAGCAAGCCTTTAGCAAACATTGGGAGTGTAAAAGCAGCCTACAAATGTTTTATACAGCTTTCAAATACTCTGTTACCAAGTTGTTTGTACCACTTGTAAGCCTGTGTGAACTCATGAAGATTCAGAGACTTGCCTTAGGTCACGGACTAAGTTGTCATCAGAGTGAAGAAAATGTAGGCTTTGACGTAGAGGAGCTGTGTATTACAGAGGCTTTGCATGCTCACAGATTAATTCATATTCACAGGGATATAATGGCTCCATTAAATGAGTACAAGAAACTTTTTTTAGAAGATGAGGGCTTTCTGATGGAAAGGAATGAATCTTGCTCCCACTAAAATATATATCAAGCCTTAACCATTAGCTGATCCGGGAAGAAAATTGCATTTGTAGATCAGATGAAACAGGGTACTCTTAGATTGTATTGCCATCGAGAAATTAATCACATGTGAAATAAAATAGCATTATGATCAATGTATTTGCTTCATTTCCTGTTAGCTTAGCAGTTTGTGTACAGAAGGGGAAGAACTGAGAAGTACAGGAGTTTAAATCTTCCCAGTTGACCTTACTATATGTAAACATTTGAAATACTGCTTTTAAGATGCTGATTTCTCTTTAACTTTACATTGAAAAATTTAGATTGAAATTACATTAAATCTTTACATTGGAAATGTCTGGTTTTATCCATTTTATAAATTAGAAAGAGATCGTTTCTTCCCAGACTGAACTCTGTAAGAAAAATTTCAAAACGTAGGCCAAATTCTTCTCCTTACAGGAAGTAGTCAGTACTTTTCATAGTCCACATTTTCACACAGGAAAAAAAAAATCCCTGCAAGTATCATATAAGTACTTGCCCAGCATACTCTGTTACCTGTAGTGGCTTCTCAGTATGGCCAGAACTATAGCTGAAGCTAAGTTTGTTTTGGAAAATGCCACACTGTCTTAACATCCTGCCTCCCAAAATGACACATACTGAAGTTCTCTATTTTCAGGGCTGCCATTTCACCAGAAAAAAAACAACCCCTATTGAAAATGGAAGAAAGAATTGCCTCTAAATTGTCATTCCTCCAAATGGGTGCCAATCATGAAACTGGCTTTCTGTGGCTTGCTCTATTTTTGTGTCACCCCTCGAGCAGAATTCCTTTTTCTCTCTCTTTTGCCCATGAATGCTTCAGCAGCTATCCTGCAGTTACAGCATATATAATTACACAGGGAGACAACATTACCAGTTTGCCAGTGAAACATTTTTTTTTGCCTTTTTTTTTTTTCTGGGGTGAGAACATGTTATTAGTAGTTCACACAAGAAAGCAAATGATTGCAACAGTGCCAGCTGATGTGTGGCATCACTGTACCCTAGAAGGAAGGAAGGAGAGAAACTTCCTTCTCCTCTTTAACGTGATACATAATATTAAACCACAGGTCATCTGGTTATTTAGTTTGCTGCTTTTTCACCCCTTGTGGTGAAAGATTATTTCTTTTACTTCCTATTTATGACTTAAACTTGGCAAGGTAGTGACTTGTGTGTCATGGTTATTCTGCTGTGCCTAGCAGTGAGGCAGATATATCTGAAAAACAACTGAATAAAGCCCCTCAAAGCATGTTATCTCCCAGTAACATAAGCCATAGAAGAGCCGAGTGCAATTATCAAACAGCAGCACAACATACGTCCTTTTACAATACATTGTAAAAGTTTTATAGCTCATGGAGATAAGTGCAAAAATAATCCCTGCAGAACAAAACAATTAAAAAAGTACATAATGAAGCAATTAACTGAAAGGGGGAAAAGCTACTGACAATTTAATACGGGGAAAATCTTTACATGTATTACTTTTTCAATGAGAGTGTTCATAAAGGCCCAATTAATGTGAAATGAGGGCTATGAGGCAATTAATGAGAGCTTCAAAAGTAAGATTTAAGGGATAATTTACACTTTAAAAGTTGAGAGCAGCTCTAGTTGTATTAAAACCTTTCTATTTCCTATTCAAAATTATTTTAGACTGAGGACAAGATGTCTTTTTGTAGGATGCTTGCAGTTTCCTGTGAAGGTTTGCAGCTTGGTTGTGGGGGAAAAAAAAGTATTTGTCACACATGAATAGGTGTGTTTGCCTGAAAGGTTTGTATGGTGAGGAGAAGTAGAATAGTGTCCAAAATCCTCAAAGGCCTTCAGTAAAACTAAGAAACAGTTGTGTCCTAGCTAAAAAATGGATGAGCTTCTTTTCAGGTTGTCTCCTCAGTTGCTGGTTTCTCTCTGCATGTTGTTTTGCGCTGTGACTATAGGCGGGCATCTCTTGAAATTAATTCACGCCCTAATTTCCCACTCTGCAGGGGCTCCCACCAAGGACATGATTCTCTTTTCCAGCCCATTCAACGTCTAGAACCAGGGAGTAAACCAGAATCATAGCTTCTGTAAGCATGGTATTTTCTTCTTGCCCACCTACATCCTGGTTTTCTAATCCTGAATTTAACTGACTTACCCAGGACTCTTCATTTAATTCTATTGTTTGGGTAGACTTTCTCAGTAAGAACTTGTTGGATACAAGCAGAATAAAGAAAATTGTGTATGGTTTCGTACTAACTTTGGGGGAGTGCTAGCTAAACTGAACAGATTTTTTTCTGAACTACTGTCATAGTTCAGTGAAGTTTATCTGATGTCAGTGGAGGTATCGCCTATATGAAGATTGGCATAGATAGGGAGTGTAGTCTAAGTTTACAGATACTGAAGTATACACAACCTGAAAGCCTTTCAGCGTCTCATCCAAAACACAGTGTGTGCTCCTAGAAAGAAGAACATGGATTTCGGTGGTCTTTGTGTCTTACTGTTCTCCTTGTGCTCTCTGTGGTCACCTGTCAAGATACCAAAGCAAAAGTGCAGTCACAAAATGATCACTGAGCCAACTTAGGGTATTGGGTAAAAATAGTTTGTTCATACTACCTGCCAGTAAAGCATCAAGCTCATTATTTGCTGTCTGTAAATGATTAATGATAATGGCAAGGTTTTAAAAACAAACAAAAAGTTGAAGTGGAGTGTGAGCAGTCATGATTCACAAATATTTATTGTGTTAAATTGTTCCCAAAATATATGTTGAAGATACTGTTGACTATTTGTTTGGATCCATAGCAGTAATTAATTCACACTAACATTTTTTTTTCCTCAGGCCAATTTTAATGAGTTCTTCTAATTTTGGCTTTTGCAGTCTCCACAGAAGCTAGAAAATGCTTCAGCTTTTTGAGAAATCTCAACAAACCACTTAGGCTGCAAACAGAACTTCTAAATAATTAAGTGCAATGATAGTTTCAAACAAGGTCATAGTAGTTCTCTAAAAAAACTGCATGATGTGTAAATTTAACAGATGCAGTCCATGCTAATGAACTGCTCAACATCATGTAGGACTTTTTTTTTATTAGATTAAGCTACCATAACATGAAAAGAATACCCAGTGATTAAAGAGATATAAAAGAAACCCTTCTAATGAAGAAGTGTTATATCATTTTATAATGAAGTATAAATTATATATTAGAGAGCAGCTTCAGAATTGTAATTGTTTTGAATAAACCTGCAAATTCAAATATGTTTGAGTGTAGTTGAAAAGGATTTAGTCAAGGGCAGGGTTATAAAAATAAGTAGAAATGGAGATGCTTTATCTAATGAAATAGATTCTTCAGATGTGAATGGAATTTCCTTGGAAAAAATTACCTCCAGATTAATCCAGCTGAATACTGGGAGATGTCAGTCCCCCTCTGTGCTCAGCCTGGTGCCTCTACGATGCCGTCGTTCCTGCCCTAGTGGGGGTGGCAGCAGAGCTGGGGCAGGCTGCGAGCTGGGGCGCCCGCCGGAGGATCCGCTGCATCCCGCTGGCCGCGGGGGCCATTTGCTGGCGGGCCCGGTGCCTGCGGCCTCGGCCCTTCAGGGGCAGGGAGCTCACGGCTCGTGTGCCCTGCCGCCACCTGCGCCCTGGGCTCTCATCTGGTCTTCGTTTCTGTGACCGTGTCTGTGCTGGTTCTGCCTCTGCACTCGGGCACTGCTGTAGGTACATATGCCTGTGTGCATACACACCCCTTGGTTCAGGCACGGTCCTGGGGTGGAGCGTACTCGACAGTTCACACTGTGATCTTACACCAAGTCCCTCTCATGGAAGCTGTCCAAGGAAATCTCATGCTGTCTGTCTGTCTAATTGCCTCTTTCACGAGCTTAGTAATTTATCCTCATTTGTAAAACCCATACTAAGAGATCCCTGCTATCAGTCTCTTCTCAGCCTGTTTTAGGTGGGTTGCGGTGACAGGTGGCAAGGAACATGTTTTCTGAATGAAGGAAGTTGCTCTCCATGATTGCATTAACCTTGCTGCACATAAATTCACAGACATAGGGACACGGTTGTGCCTTACATGTAAAATATATGCTCAGTAAGTTAGTGGTAAGCAGTGCCTAGACCTTGGCCAAGTTCTCCACATAACTTGTAACAAGATTTAAAAAAAAGAGAGACGCTCCTTCCCTATGCTTTTTCCATGGACTCAGTATCCATTTGATGTTCCTGTCATCTTCCGCTTGCTTTCTCTAGTTGAGGTCACACACTCTGCTGGTTTCAGTCTTTCAGCTTCATAGGTGGTAGAAATTGCCTAGCTGCTATTCCTGCTGCTTTGCACCTCTGAAATTTCTTTTGGAGCTCTACTCCTGTTTTGAAAGGGATGCAGGAATCCTGTCAAGAGGGAAGCTTTCTAAGTCCTTGAGGAGGCTCTACCAAATGTATGAGCCCCCTGGGGAAAATTCAAGAATAAGCAGTTTGTTGTAAGGTACTCTTTAGAGGAGGCCATTGAGAGCAGTGAAGTA
The DNA here is from genome assembly GCA_013398315.1 of Nothoprocta pentlandii. Taxonomy (NCBI): domain Eukaryota; kingdom Metazoa; phylum Chordata; class Aves; order Tinamiformes; family Tinamidae; genus Nothoprocta; species Nothoprocta pentlandii. Next base: position 2,853,183 of record VZSG01000017.1, on the reverse strand, counting down.
GATTCTGACAGTGCTTTGAAAGGCAACTCCAGTTTGTGTTTGCTGAAAGATTGTGTTTGCTAAGTAAACCAGCAGGACAGAACCCAAAAGAAATTCCTCTGAAGAAAAGCTCTGAAGAAAAGCACCTACATTGCTGGGGTTGCTCCAGGGACTTTAAAGGTATGCGCTCCCTCACCCTTGAAAACTTCCTAAGGATTCTGCCTTCAGGCAAAAAAACAAAGTCCAGCCCCATTGGTATAACTTTGCAATTTGTGCCTTTACAGAACAAAATATGTATTTCCATTATTTCTTGTATTGTGGTATTCAAATCATGCATTATTTTGACAAGTGTAAACATATGTTTAGATATTTGGCAGGAAAGTGGTGGTATCGTTAGCAATTTCCAGCTCTTTACAGCACAGGTATAAAAGTTTTCATGGCTAAAAAGGAAAGATGGTATATTTTGTTTAACATGCAGTTTAAGAAATGTGTCCTTTCAGTTTCTTCTTTCAATGTGTTTAAGCAGATGAATCATTAAGTATTTCTGATTGCAGCAGTTAGTTTTGAGATACAGTTTTGTACTTCGAACCATTCTATGTGGTAAAAAATACTTTTTGAAAATTTGATAATCCTGCTATGATGCCTCCCTGCCATTATTTATCTTGACAAGTGGCTTCCCGGGAGCGCAGTGAAGGGTTTAGACAACAGCGCTTTCTTGCCCCGCTGTAGCCCCGCGGGCAGAGGCGCCCAGGCAGTCAGGGAGCCGGTCAGGATTGTGCCCTGCGGCGCGGAAGCCCCTCCCCTGGCGCTGCCAGAGCTCCCTGGGGCTCCGCAGCCTGCAGCCGGGCTCCAGCTGCTTGTTCCACGCTGTGACTGCGAGCTCTGTGCACGGCTTAACTGGAGCTGATGGCCTTATCTTCATAGCACGGTTGTTTCTCATTTCTTCCTCCTGAAAAGAATCATGAGTGACTTATAGTCTACTTGCTGTATGGAAACTATTAGCATATACCTCTAGACCTCTTTTGCAGTACGCTAGTCATGCTTTCATGGGTTGCAGAAGAGTTTATCTTATGAATAACAGGATTTGTTTTAGAGGCTGTTCAGTATAAGCAACCTGTTCTGCCAGCATCTGTATTGACAGATCCCTCTTAGCATTCATTTTTAAGTGAATCCCTGCTTCTTGAAGAGTAATTAATTAGTTTTTAGAAACCAAACACAGACTGACATTTTCTGAGAGAAAAGGGCTGGCCACAAATTTGATTAATTGGAAATTACCTGGGTACTGATAATGGTTGTTTCCAAACTACTGAAGACTTTGTCATTTTGGGATGTTTTTGGAAAATACAACTTCATTAAAAAGTTGAACTAGATTTTACCAATTACCTGAATAAGTACTAAAATAATAGATGAGTTCACTCCTCAAATTCAGATCCTGGACATGTGCTTTCAGCTTATCATAGGCAGTGAATCTTTAGGCTAGACTTGTTGTGTAGATGGGGTTCAGATCTCACTGTGAAGTCCTCACGGAAGCTTTAGTGCTCACATGTCAGATTTGGATCAGGACCATCCATAGTGAAAGTGAGCAAAGAAGGGCAGAATAGCAGAGCACGTGGTTTGAGGATGGCCCTGTTATGCACTGTGTTATGTCCATCTCTACATCGTCGCTTCTTTCATATTAAGAGTTACCAGTGTACAGGGAATAACTCTGAAACAATTTTTAGCTAGATGCCAATGCTGTACTGACAAATGGCTTGCATTGCAGGTAGGCATTGTGCGAGCCCAGGCTGGTAATACTTAATTTTTAATCTTTATTAAGAAATGTAGCTGAAATATTCAGAATTAAATCTTTGAGAAACTAGTGTTTTTTCTTAGCTCTTTAACCTGGATTGATCGCATTATCTGAGATTTAGAAGGAACACAGATACTACTTTCAGCTAATTATTTGTTCTTACACCAGTTCCATTGCCCAGTATCTGTGATCATTGTCAGCACTTCCATTCCCAGTATTTGTGATCATCTTCTCAGATTTGTTCTGATATCAGTTATGATTATTTACTCTTAAGGGATTCCAAATTTCTGAGACAGAGCCATGCTGAAGTCTCTGCAGCCCCATCCTTGATTTTACGGTAGGTTCCTGGGATAGCTCATCCTGCAGAGAGCTCCACACAAGCGGGCTCACTCTCTTCACCCAGCATATGTTGCTTGCAATTAGGCAGCAGTTCAGCAGTGGCTTTGTAAACATCCTGAATCCATGCCACATCCTTCTGCTCTCAGGAGCTGCCAAATGCCTAAACGCTGTATTCAAGCCAGATGTCTAAATATATAAAATAAATGACTGAGCACAGTGCCTCCGTAGCAGAGCATGTGCCTATAGGAGGGCCAGAGCACGGCCCCAGGCGCGACGTTGTGCCACGCGGGAAGGAGCTGAGCACGCAGTCCCTGGGACCCGGCGAAGCAGGGAGCAGCGCCTGCGCTCTCCTCCTGGGCTCTCCTGCTGTAGGATACCAACTATCGGACCTTAGCAGCAGCGTAAGGCCAAGCCCCTGCTTCTCAGTGCAGTGTCTTTCTGAGACACGGTGGTGTTTGTTCTCCGGGATCAAACAGCTTGAACACATCGGGGTTTTACCTGAGCAGCATTCGCTAAACTATTATGATTGTACTATCTTGATCTTGTTTTGAAGTCTACATAATACTAGATGAACAGAGAAGAGAGCTTCTGTGTAAAAGAGCTGAGCTACTTCACTGACTGTTGAGCCTGCTGAAGTGGTTTTCTGTTTAGCTGGAAGCAGAAAGAGAAATCAGAAATACTCAGGATAAACCTTGTAGGCACTAGGTCAACTGTGATCCTAAAACAAAATTGCACTTGAGCGGTTAGGATAATACGTATATAATGTAGGTGACTATCACTTGTAACAGTAATATATGTTGAAATTGCTTAGAGAAATTGTTCACTAGAAAATCATATTTTGCACTCCTCAAAATAAAAAAATCTGATTCCTTTCTGAGCTATGTTTAAAGTAAAGCATAAGCTGGGCCTGTTCAGCCTGAAGGCTGAGGGGAGGATCTGATAAATACCTCGAGGGAGTGAGGAGGATGGGACCAGCCTGTTTCCAGTGGTGGTCACTGATAGAACTAGAGGAAATGACCACAAACTGAAGCACCAAAAGTTTCACAGGAACTTTTTCTGTGACAGAGCCCTGGCACAGGCTGCCGAGAGAGGTTGTGGAGTCTCCTTCTCTAGAGATATTCAAAACCCACTTGGACACAGTCCTGTGCCACGTGATCTAGGTGACCCTGTGTGCACAGTGGGGTTGGACTAGATGACCTCTAGAGGTCCCTTCCAGCCTTAAGAATCCTATGATTCCATATATTTATTTTTCTGGTCTTCCTAAAGCCTGAAAGTTTGATGACCTTATACTGTGCATTGGCTTAGTTTCCTTGTCATCAGAGGCTAGTTCTGGATTCTGCACTAATCTATGTGGTGAGGGGCATTATGCACAATCTAAGAGCAATGTCTGCAAGCTGTTAAAACTTGAATCCTTACGTGCCTTGTACATTATTTTATTAATAATATAGAAGATGGCTAAGCTAATTCAGGAAAATTTTGTTCACAGGCTAATGTTAAGGTGGTTAATCTTTGGTAAGGTTAATAATTCCTTGTAATAATTCAAAACTGTATAAAAAATCTCTATAGTTAATTAGACTTGGAGTTGTTATTCTTAGGCTGGATAAATAAAAAGATTTCCATGTATGTACTGTCAGACGGCAGCGGTGTGCAGAGCTTTCACCTGCAGGGTGTCTGTCCCTCCCTGTAGGTGTGGCAGTGTGGAGGCAGCGTTGAGGTTCTGCCCTGCTCCAGGATTGCCCACATTGAGCGAGCCCATAAGCCATACACGGAAGATCTAACTGCTCACGTGCGCAGAAACGCGCTACGGGTGGCTGAAGTCTGGATGGATGAGTTCAAGAGCCACGTGTACATGGCCTGGAACGTGCCCCAGGAGGTGAGTCACGGACACTGGGGCTTGCAGGCTCTGCCTCTGGACCCTTGGGCTTTGGCTGCTCTTCCGCAGTTGGATTTTCTGCAATTGTTATGTGCATGTACATATATGTATGTAAGTATGTCTATACATACATGTATATGTGTGTGTATATTTGTACATATTTAGTTATATGTTACTCTAATACCTAGAATTCCTAAAAAATAGTAATAATATTTTTTTTCATCAAAATGGGTTTTCTTATTAAATTCATTTCCTACCAACCTCATTGATTACACTGCAAGGAGATTTTAAGCTAGTAGAGGAAGGAATGTAAAAAATAGAAACAACCTATCCGTATTACACTTACTAAGTCAGACTTGTCTAAAATGCAAATTTATTAAGGTCAGTTTTACCAAGGGGTAAGGGACGTGCATATCTAGTGGTACAAATGTGATTATATCATTCTTGAATAACTTCGTACCAGAATAAGACTGGCTGGTGTATGCCATAACATCTTGCAGGAGTCTGGCTGCAACTCTTTTGACCTGCCTCTCCAGTTCTCTTTTCCATAGGTGAGCTGTGTGTGGTTCCTTACAATAGAAAGGTACTGTAGGATGAGAAACCTGAGCGTTTGGTTTGGCAGCTGATTCTAGATGCTCTTCTTCTCTGTAGTCAGTAGTATTTAATCTGTGAAGTGCTGCTCATAGCTCTGAGAAATCTCACTATCATCTTGTACTTCTTTCTGGAAAATATTCAGGGATCTGCCTACCCTAAGAGACTGGAAACCAAGGCAGTAGATGTGTTTGAGTTTTGATTTGCAGTCTGCAGTTCTCATGCTCATCATTATATCAAAAGCAATTTATTCTAGTCTGAACAAATGGGCTATTTTTCTTTTTAAAAAAAAATGTAAAATCACTGGTTTTGCTGCAATGTATAGTTCTAAAAGGGGAAAAATTATTTCTTCAATAATTTCCTCCATCCCCTTTGGTTAAAGCTAGATAACTATGGCAGAATGGGGAAGTTGTCACTCCATTTTCAGGTTGGAAAAAAGAAGTGTATTAGCCACACAATATACTATGAAAGTACCAAGAAAAAAATCCTGTGTGGTCTGCTAATTTTTTATTGTTTGCTACTGGTTAAGTAAAGCTGCCTTGAATATGTTGATACATCTGAAAAATGTAAGATTATAGTAAAATTTAAAACTGATTTATCAAAGGAAATATAGATGAGGTTTGTAATTAAAGTGATTTCTTCAGGTTACCATGTCCATCAAGGTATATTCATGGAAAGTCTGATATTGCTAAAACTCATTTTTATTTGCAGGTTTAAAAAGAAAAAAAAAAGATTATTTTTCTTTTTTTCAATCTGTAGTCTCTTTTCTTTTTTTTCCCCTTCTTCAAATTCACTGGTCATTGCACTCACCTGCATGAATAAATTGTAATGCAGATGGTTTCTCTTTTCATCTCCACAAAGGCTATTGCTATTGAACACTAGAACAGACTTCAAAACCTTTCAGATGATGAAAAGGGCTAAATCAGCTTTTAATATAGTGGCAGCCTACGAAATATCTTTGTTTTAGGGAAAAATTGCTGCTCTGCATAGGTACGGAGCATGAAGTGTCTTCATGTTTATTTTTTGCCATTGTTGAAAGCAAGGATACTGTTTAAAACATGCTGGGAAGTGGCTTTGTTTTCACACAGCTGCCTCAGGCCTGTGCAGCCTGAGCCTGGCAACCTGCTCGTTGCTGCAGGACGTGCTGAGGAGATGCGGGCTCCCCTGTCAGATGTTCCAGAACCAGCACTTATGCATGAGCCCTTTGCAGTGCTTAACCGCAACCTGAGCACTAGCCAGAAAGTGCCCCTATAGTAAGATGCACTTCAGATTAATGTAAATTAAATGCTTTGGGATGCAGCAAGCAGTACTTGCTTCAGCAGCTCTGAGAACTAGACACTTCTAAACTGTCCTTCGCACAGAGCCAGGAGACTTGAGTGCTTCACTGTTATTTTACAATCTCATATCTGGTGGCTGACAAAACCTCTGGGGCATTTATGACCCAGTAAAGTCTGCGCTGTAAGTAGGTGGATGGTAAGATTTCCCTATGAGAGTGCATTTATCCCAGGTTTTGTAAAAACCTGGTGAAAGTGGAGGTAAAAGTGTTAGAGTGCAACACAGAGCAAATTGTCTCATTTACTCCCTGTTAAATGGCAGCCACAGATTTGCACTTAGATGCCCCTTTAAAAAATTTCTGCTGCAGAATTTTAATGTGATAAATTACTGATTTATATATACAGGAACTTTATGAAACTCACATTTTATGATCTGCAAAGAAGTATGTCACATGAAATTAGGTTAACTAGAACTGTAAAAAGAGAATAAGATTAAGGGAGGTAAGATTCTGCACTGTGCACTGCTGCGCACTCCTGCGCTCTGCTCTTTGCAGTGAAGTAGGGAAGCCAGGCTCCCGTAACGGTCAGCAAGTGCAATGCACTAATGATTAGGCCAGAGTGGGATGCCAACAAGAAGGTTGTTTCCAGGGCAACTTGCTATCTACTGCCAATTACTTTTGCATTTGGAAAATGCCAGGAAATTAGGGAACAACAGTTATATTCATTGGAAACTAGATCTAAGCTCTAATGAAGTCAATAGCGGTGTTTCCATTGACCAAAACAGACTATGAATGAGACCCCGCAATGGTGACCTGCATAACTCATTGGTATAAATCATGCTTATATAGAGCACTTGCAGAAAGTATATTGGTAACAGAATCACTTAACGACCAGAGACTGGGAGTTAAAGATAAGTATCTATTAGCAGCGGTCAGAAGAGTAGAGAGACTCTGGGTGATAGGTTTACACAGAAGTAGCTGTTACCAATGACGTGTCGTTGTGTTTTCTGCCGTTTGTTCCATGCGCAGGACTCTGGGATTGATATTGGGGACATTTCTGAGAGGAAGGCCTTGAGGAAGAAGCTCCAGTGTAAGACCTTCAGGTGGTACCTTGTCAGTGTGTACCCAGAAATGAGGATGTATTCCGATACAGTTGCCTATGGGGTGGTAAGGATCTTGCTTACATTTATTAATTTAAAAAGGTGGGGGGAAATGTGTAATAGCAAATGTGTAAATGCCTGGCTCCAATTAGAATAACATAAACATGCAATCTCTTGTTCAGTTGTTCATCTGGGTAGTTGACAGTACCTGCTGTGCAGCTGCAATTCCTGCTGCGGGATTCTGTACATCCGCTTTCCTGTTTCTGTTTATCACCCCATAGCTTGCATTTGCTCATTTAAAACCATTGCTTTGGGGGGATGCATGCTTATTTACACTATTCTAAACTATTTCACTTGAACTATCCATTGGATATCATATCCAGTTTCACAGCTTACCAAAGTAATGTACTTGAGGTAGTTGCATGCTGTTTGTGTCCATAGAGGAAAATGATTTATGTTTCCTTTAAGCATGTAGCTTTGTCACCTCATTCTTTCTAAGGTAGGATTATGCGTGAGGAAATGAAAACTTCCATAACTCTTTTACTTGCTGCATTTTGTAGGGCTGGCTTAGTTAGAAAGATGACTGTCATCAGTCAGGGTCAACGCCTGATGTTTAATATAAGTATTGTTCTCTAGAGTGTATATAATAGAGGTCTGGTTTGGTGTATTGTTCTGGAATCTAATGTCTCCAGGAGCTAATTTACCTCTTAGATTCTTTGAGACCTATAGAAAGAAGCAAACAGTTTTTAAAAGCTAATCAAAGTGTTTAAATTTGTCTCTTTACCTTTAATGTTAGAAACAGAGTTGAGGAATCTAGAACTTGCAGAACACTTTCCAAGAAGAAAGAGTGCTAGAAGGTGGAGTTGGGACTAGTGATTGATGGCTTGGGAACCAGAAGTTTGAGGATTTTGTTCCTCTCTCTCCTGGGCCTAGGGTAGGCTCCCAGGGTAGAGGTCAAGTGGAACAGTCAGGATTTTCCAGAGCCCTGTCCGTCTTTTTATTTCCTTGCTCAAATACAGGTGATTTTTCTGCAAAGAAATATAAGCAGTTACACCCTATCTTTAGCCTAAGACATATTTGATCTTCGTGCTTGTCTTTTTTGTGTTTCTTTTCAGCTGCAGAATTCCCTAAAAAGTGACTTGTGCCTTGATCAGGGGCCAGACACAGAGAATACTCCAATCGTGTATATCTGCCATGGAATGACGCCACAGGTTAGTGTGGGTGATAATTCATAGAGTGCCGTGCTGCTGCTCTTAGTAAACTGGGCAGGAAGAACCATTTTGTACCTGACATTGTTTTTCTGCTGCAAAGCCTCCTTATGGTGTTTAGGAGTTGTTTGATAGAAAGCTAGAACATTATTTCTGCTATAAGCTGAGAATTGTTGATATGCTAAGTGCTTTGACAAAGAAGTTTGTTTATTATGTATTTATACATAACCTGAAGCAACAATTTTATTTGATATATGTATTCAGTTTCACAAATCTGAAATGTACCACCATCTGCTTTGCACAGTACAGGTGTGCCAAAATCTAAACCTGTTCCTTTCCAATCCCTTCTTTTAAAGCTTCATTTTCCTCTCTCTGGTGTTGTCCTGCTACTTCAACATGCACAAAAGACTCCAAATGTTTTTCTTGCTTCATACAACAGCTACTTTTATTAATTTGTCAAACAAGGGGTGAACACAGCATTACCCTCAAGGGGATTATGATATGCAAATCTTGAAAATGAAAGTAGTATCTTGCATGGTGCAGAACATGCTAGTCAAACACAGAAGTGAAAATTATCTGGTAAATTGCAAGAGCAAAAATGTCCCAAAGAAAAACATATATGTGGGAGTGATTGGAGACACTGAAAAATCCATCTGATTTAAATGTGTTTTTTTTCTCTGCTCTAATTATATTTTATATTTACTTGTTAAAAAGGGTCATGTTACTCTTCACTTACATTCCAGAATGTGATTTTACCGATGGTACTGTCATTTAGATGATCTGCCCTCATTATTGGTAATACCCCAGAAATAAACACCAAGCAAAAAGGTAACACTGCTGTCAGTAGCTCGGTATCTCGCTGAAATGGCAATCTGAATTGGCTGACACGTTGGGTATGATTCTTACCTGCCTGGCCAAGTTGCCCTTTTGGGGCTGTGTTTTGCGCCCATATCCTGCACATGGAGAGGTTTGCACGCTAGTCCTCAACACTGACTGCGGAACCACCATCGTCTGGTGTCTCCCTCTGTGAGCCAGAGCCCTGGTCTGCATCTTCTGGGAGGCAGCCACAGTTCTCTCCGGGCATTGCATGTGGGAGAACACCGCACTATAGGCGCATGTGGGAATTCAACTAGAAATTTTAATAATAATTAAGAGGCAAATAACAAAAACAGAGAGTTACTTCAGTTAGCACAGTTCAATATTCGCCATAGACAGAATCATTTTTATATGTCAGCTGAAGTTCTGTATGAAAGAGATAGTGGCAAATTAAGGGAAAAGGGGTGAGGGAAATGTTTGTTGACAGAATTTGGCTCTTGCAGGCCTCAATTTATAAGCAGGTAAATGAGGAAGCTTCCTGGGAATGTGATAAGCAGGCAGGTGCTGAGGCGTTTGAGGACCAGTATTAGAAGACTGAATTGGAAAGTACTAGAGAAGTACAGGCTAGAAGCAACAGAGCTTCATAACCTCTTGTATTGTTGCAAGTTTGCACAACTGACACTTGGAAGCAAATGTTTGCAGCCCTGTGTGGTGTGAATTACCCCATTTCCACTGAAGGTGATGAAGTGAACTGAGCTAATGAGAGCGATGCCAGTTTTCTCTCTGTGAGGCTCTCACCTACAAGATGAATGGTGTCTCAGCACAGTCCATGAAATAGTGCAAACGAGAATTCTCAGGAACTTCAAAAAGCTAATTAATTGTGTGTTAATCATGAACGTTCTTTTTTTAAAATGTTCAAGCATATTCATAAAAACTTTTTTCGACAGTGTGATTTCTTTAGCATGTGGTTCTTTACAGACAGGTATTTGTTAAGTTGTAAATGAGCATATTTGTGTATTAGTTAAAGTGGTTACCACTAAAGACTTTTGTATTTCAGTAGAAAAGTAAAATTATACTATGCCAGATACTACACTATTTTGTTAGTGCAACTTGTAAACAACCCAGAAGAGAGAACAGTTCAGATATGATCTTCATCAAATCAGCAGCATTTGGGGACCTGAAAAAAAATTAAATCTCTTGGCAAATAATTAGCCAAGAAAAAGAAAAGCAAATAATAATTATTTATTTTCAGTGAATGGTACAGAAATGCTAAAATAACAGTGATATGATCTTGGGTAATTAAAATCTTAAGAACGTGGAAATCTTTAAAAGGATTTCTAACAGAACCTTACTTTTTAAAAAGGCTGTTCCTTCCGGTATTAAATATTTTCTTAAAATTCCTTTGTCCAGTTAAATTCACACTGTATTGACAATCGCCTATGCTAGAAAAGTTGGGAATGTAACAATGCACTTTGTATGAATGGGCGTTAAAAGAATTCAGAAGCAGAAATATCTTAGCAGTCTCTGTGTATGTGCATATGTACAGTATGTGCTGAAGTAGCATAATCCACCCCATTACAAGGAGGATTTAACAGTTAAGTTATGTCTTTTATGACAGTTCAGACTTTGCATGATACCTTTGAGTTTCCTTAGAGAGGAGAGGGGAAAAAAAAAAAAAAAAGAAGGAAATGCTGAGCACTGCCTGCAGAGCTCCACAGTACTGTTGAAATGCTTTAGATAAGGGAATGTCTTAAGTTAAAGAACAGCATATACCTGTGATGACTCAATCCTTAGCAGGTTTATGGGTGAATGCCTACTTTTTTCATATACTGAAAATTAATCTTACAGTGAAGTAATTATTCTCGTCTCAAAACACAGTATTCCTAAAGAAAAATAGGAAATACATATATTTCAGGAAATTAAAAGGTCTTTCGTTACTTAGGACTGTGTTCCTACATGTGTGCCCAGGTGTAAACACGTGAGCAATGCAAGGCAAGGCTGTGTGTAGGAAACGGGTGCAACAGAAGTGCCGCAGCCCTGCAGCAGCTGCCACTGCCAGTGCTCTCCTGTCAGGGCTCGCAGGGACTAAGGAAGAACAGACCCAAACCTGCTGCTCTGATTTAGTAACTGACTCTTCAAACTTGAAACATCCCTGCCCTAAAGATGTGTACAACAAATATTTTGAGGGAATCTTTTTAAAAAATAAAACGAAGCAGAGCAGCTGTTTTAACCACCCTCAGTCAAATGCAGACTGAGGAGTGATATAAACCGTTTGCCTTTTCGGGTAAATGTGATGCATACGTTCAGCATCTGTGTATGAGATATGTTGATCTCACATCTTCTCTGTGTAATATCCTTCATTTTTAAGGAGCTGTTGGCTTGAAGCTGGCAAATAGCTCATTTATGGTATTTATTATATTTGTACCAGTTGTATATAGACATGCACATGTTCGGTTTTACAGAAACTGAACTGTACAAAGCAACCGATTTTTGGTCCATAACTTTGCAGTGGAAAGTTACATTTTGCAGTAAAGACAAGGGGTCTTGCCCACTTTGTAGAGGCCAAGCGAGGCCTGCGCTGTTGAGGTGAGGCAGAGCAGTGGCAGCAGGCGTGGGGCAGCCCAGCACGGGGCTGGCGCCAATCAAGCACCCTGCGGCTGCTCGTCCTGTCTGTTCCACCAGGCCGACTGGGGCAGGCAAGAGCTGCAGAACTGAATTAGTCTGGGTCAGAAGAAAGGTCTTCTACATACAGCACTTTGTAAATAACTGAATAGACACTGGGATTTATTTGTGTTTGATTAATTTAGTGTGTAACTTTGTGCATGCCTGTGACAGTTGAGAGAACAGATCGCTTTGAACAGCAACTCCAACTGCAGTGATATGAAATAGCTGGTAGAATAATGCTGTTTTTTACATTTGTATTAATGTATTCTTGGAGAAATGGTTTGCTGTTGAAAAAATTATTTTCCTTGTTCAGACAGAATGGGCTGGAATTTAAAGATGTACAGATTTTATGAGATGCTTTTGAAATCTCTAAGCTTTCCTATTGTACAGCATCACTGCTGAAGGTGACTCTGATAGTACCAAAAAAAATAATACCACAGGCTATAAGCTGAAATTAGTTCTCTATCATAATCTTGACATTTAGGTTTCAGGAACTCCGAGGTAAAGCTAAGAAGCATGCCAAGAGTAGGTCAGTTCTTTTGAGTGATATCAGCATGTAGGGCTAGAAGGAAAAGCATTAAGAACCTGAACAGCTTGGAAGCTGAGAGACTTTCATAGAAACCAAGAAGCCTCTAAAAAACAAAACTCTTTTATGAATGTTGAAGATAATCAGAGGAATCAATAGGCATCTTACTGCCTGAGAAATGGCTGCCCATTTTACACAAGTGGATGCAACAGAAAAGTCAAAGGTAACTCAATCTGTGCCACAGACTGTGTGTTTTAATAAGCAAATGAAAAAAAAAAAAAAAAACAGAAATCTAAAAGTAGTAAGAGCAGTTGTTCAGTAGCATCCTGTAGGCTGCCTCACTCTTTAACCCAAAGAAAAGGGAAATGCACGTGTCAGGTATTGCAGGATGAGTTGGAAAAATCCAGAAATGTATGTAGACCTTTAATGAAAGACTGCAAATGCTGCTCAAACCCTAACACCGGGAGGGAACTCAGAAAATGATACCATAAGCTTTGAAAGTATTCTACATAAAGCAAAATTTTCATAGACGTAACACAAACTGCAACTGGCAAAATCCTCATGTGATTTGCCTGGCCTTGGCTTTCATCACATTACTGCAGAAAAGAGCAGTGCATCAGCACAGACAGTAGTAACACCAGCGAGTTTCTGGAGTGCCGAGAAGTGCCCAGGGGTCAACACGGGATGCCAGCGCACGGAAGCTGTAGGTTGGATAACTGAGTGCCTCTGGTGTTCTCCCAGCAGCCTCACAGGGTAGTGCCCAGCTCACGGGTCTGTTTTTGTTTTCTGTTTTCCCTGAGCAAAATTAGTTTGTTACTGTGCATTACAGAACTCTCTTCCCGTATTTTCTTCTCTTACTCATTAAGGCATTCTGTTCGGTGTTCTGTGTATCATGTTACCATCATTTTGCATGTTTTCTGCACTATTTTAATTCTGTACTATCTCCCAGTCCACTATCTGCTTTATTTTGAATTCTGCTGTATTTCTTTATGATTAATTCCTATTTCTGCATCATTAGCACCTTTCTTTGTTACATTGCCCACTTTGATATGTCTATAATGGTATCTTTGTTGTTGCTATGGTTTGTCAGGGAACAATTTATCCAGCATTTTGTTAAACAGATGAAGTTGATCCAGAAAAAGAGGGTAAGCAGAACAGCAAAGAGTTTGTTTTTCAGACTATATATCATAAAATTGTCTTGTATTCATATTCTTTAAAGACTCAAATCATGGTTACTCTGTCTGTCATGGCTACCTCTTTGAGAACTTTTCTCCTCTATAAGATAGACTGCCCAGAGTAACTACAGTTAAAAAAGCTGCACTGAAAGGTACTAAACTATTGCGAGCATGTGAATGACTGAATGCCAAAGAATTTAAAATTATCAGAGTATTTCAAGTTTCTCATGTAGTCATTCAATTTGGAAGAGATTAGAGTTGTTGGCCTGGATATTAGTTCCAAAGTGTTCTCATCTGGGAAATAAAAATCCAGATGTTTTCAGGTGATTTTGTTGTTGTGTATGTGGTTCCTGCTGACAGGAATGAAGGATGACTACAGAGAGACTGGGTACCTTCAGAAATGAATTGTGCCTCGTAGCTTTGGCATCAGGGAGATGGTTGGTGTTCGTGACCCGAAGGCCACCAGCTGTGTTGGGAAGCAAGGCGTCCCCTCCTAGAGGAGCTCGGGCTGCATCCCAATGCAGCACCCTGCGGGAGCTGGGTAGCAGGGCACGGGGGCGCTCACTTTTCCCCAAGCTGCAGCTGGCTTTCCTTCACCTGCACGTGCACTTTTGATGCCCTGGAAGCACCGGAATATTGTGGTCAGCAGCAGAGCGTCTCCTGTCCACACACACATGGCGCTCTCTGGCCTTGGGTGTGCTGTGACTGCTGAGGAAGCACAATTTCCTTTTCAGGTAGGGAGGGGCTACTGTAGATAAAGCTGACTGCTGAAATACATGTTCCATCTTACTTGGTTATATCATAGTCACTTCAATGGTACTTCACGAGTGCCTTTTTCAGAGCAGAAAGTGCTCCAAGTCACTATCCTAAGGCTGCATGCCTGCAATGCACTGATATTCTGGATACTAGTTCAGTGCTAAGTCAAATTATTTTTTAGAAATTTTTTAGAAATAAAAAGAGCAGAGTAATTAATTTCTCATTTTCTGTTAACATTCTTTTCTACAAGGTGGAACAGGTCTAAAAATTCACATAATTCAGTTGACTTTCACCTCAAAAATACTTAGAATAAAACATGAAGGACAAGATTTTCTTTTCTAAGTTGAAAATGTTTTTAATTAAATGCATTTGAAGAAGTAAAACTGCCATGTTGAGTACCTGCAGCATCTTGTAACCCAATACTATCTGAGTATTTCACATTTAAGTCCATTAATTTGGAAAGAATCAGAGTTGTAGGTCTGCATATTATGTAGCAATTACTAAGAGTTATCTCTCTTTTAAAGGTGCCTCTTCCCACTGCAAATTGGTATTTCAATCTGCACTTTTAAAACCAGTTGTGACTTAAATTATACATCCAGCATAAAACCAGCACAGTTATAGGAACACATGGGCAGCATTTGGTGATTAATTTTGTAGTACTGTTGGTTGTTGTCAATTTAAATATTCTCTGACTGATGTTGCATTATTGAATTTGCTATAGCAGATTTAAAGCTCCACAGGTCAGATTTTCTCAGTTCTTCAAAAGATCTGATTAACTGGTAAGAAGGTAGTTAATACAATAGATGGAAGATGCACTCTAATAATTTCTTTGGCTTTATCCATAGTCTTATTATGCCTTATAATATATAGTCTTATTATTATTAACTGAAGTCACCCACTGGCTCATTTAGAATTCATGGTGCAAAGTCGGTCCCACGAAAGCACATGTAACGCTCCATGTAATGCTATGAGCTGTGTTAGTAAAACACGATTCATTCAAATTCTCATCAGCTTATTCCTTTTCTGTCTAGTGGTGTTCACCATTTGCAGAGTACTTCCTGTTTATACAAATGTTTATGGAATGTTTTGAGGTAAAATCAGAATTTATTTCTTCATATAAATTCTTCAGAGTATTTACTAGCAGGTCTGAAAAACATCAGCATCGATTTATACATTGAAGAGTTGTGTCAGGTTATTTAAAGCCAGCAATTAAAAAAGCACTTAGCAAGTATTGACTTCAGTCTAAACGTGTTTATACATACACCAAAAAGAAGTGCCTTCCCAGAAAGAAAATACAGGATGTTAGACACTTCTTTAATTAGGCACTGTCTGTTCGAGTAACTAAAGGCTAGGTATTAAAGTTGGTTGGATACAAATTACAAGCTAGAAGACTGTTGGCTTTCGTTATTGCAAGCAGCAGTGAATGAAGCTGCTGAAATCATCGAAGTTGCTACTTTGATTCTTGAAGCTGTGTTTAATGAAATACAAGTTACTGGACTTAGTGGTGAGCAGGTGGAAGCAGCTGCCTTGTGGCAAATAGAAGGTCAGAATGAACTACAAAACCTGATGGTCGTCTAACTTAAATCCACTAACATGTCAACTAGCTGGCATTCACAGCAAGTACTGTTTCCAATTTTGCTCGAATTTAGAATGGAAAGAGAAAACACCAGTTGCTATAGTAACCAAAACAGTGGTATGCATTTTCTTTACCTTACGGCTTTAGTATTTTTTAAATGATTTGCCTTCCTTTTTATGTATGTGCGATTAGACAGATTATACAGGGACAACTGTCATGTCAGACCTGTCTGCTCAGCTGCTTGTCCATAATGCCTTAAGAAGCTGATGAATGCATTTAGGTTGTGCAGATGTTACTGCACTATTAACCTTGCATTTGTTTAGCAGGTAACTGGGCTGACTGGGAACACTGATGCTTTGTTGCTCTTGCTGTGCTAAAGGTTCCTGTTGTTGAAATAGAAATTGTTGAATACTGTTGCATTGGTTTGATTTGCACAACTCATCAAATTTACACTCTCTCCTATCAGTAACTATGAATTTGGTGATTTCAGGAATTTTTCAAGGGTCAGGTTGCTTTTCTCTCAGCTTGCATATTTTTAATCCAGTGTAATTCACAGGACTGTGTTTGCATAAGGATGGACTGTGAGAAGTAGAACCTTATTCATGGCATTTTTAAATAAGAATTGTGAAGTGAGGCACATGTTATTCTGCCAGATGTGCGATGTGTACCCACTTAGCACTCTGAAGCAGCTACCGCCTACTTCCAGTGGGAGACATGCTGAAAATCTGTTTGCTGCAGAATGCCCATTCTTAATATCCTGTACGGCCTGTTCAGGATCAAGTTAGGATCAAATCAAGTTAGATTTGCCTGCTACAGATGGCCATTCCTAACTGCATATGAATCACGTGAAGGGAGATGCTAGTCTGGGAAATACTAGCTGACAAGATAATACTTTAAGAAGTAAAAACATTTTGTGAGAAGAGTAGCAGACTGGATCTTTGTTTCTCTTCAGCTTCCTTGGTAGTCATCGAACTTGTGTCTGAAAAATATATTCCCTCTTTTTTATTCAAGCAGTCATCGTTTCATATGATGCATCCCCTCCCTTCAACTTGGTTGCTCTTCCCCTGTTTGCGAGTGTGCGCTTGCAGACAGAAGACTTTCTCAAGATATTTTCATTGCCCTGTTTTGGTAGTGCAAAGGAGATGCAAAGCCAGCAAATGAAGATTCCCCACTATAGGGAAGCACAAAGTGGCACTGAAATAATTCTTTCTTCCTGTACCTGGTAATGCCAAGGATTTGACTTGGATTCACCTCTCTTTGGTATGAAAACAAGTAGTTCCGTGTAGTTTAGATTGTTTTTCTGGTCTGTTTTCAGAATGTTTTTATTTTACTCAGTGACTACAAACATGAAATTACAATAAAATCTCTACATCCAGGTAGATGTGGAGATTATGGGCAGACTGTGGAGATTATGGGCGTCAGTCTCATTCGGTGTGTCTCGTGTAGTCTCCTGCTACCTCAGTAGTCCTCACTGGTTTCCCAAGTTTTACTTTGAATGCTGCAGCAATTACATCTCCTGGCATCTGTGTTTAGAGCTGATGCAGTTTAGCTCACAAAGAGCTATGCTGCATTCAGGCAGGCCCTGAGATTCTATCTGGAATTCCCCACAAGTTCAGTTGCGAGTTTTTAAACTCTCCAGGTTTCCTTTCTGCCGCAAGTCTGACGAGCCTAAGTCATTATGAGTGAGTGGCACCTGAGCTTCTGTGACAGACTGCTCCCTTGTGATTAGGCTTATGAGAATGACAACAGTGTTGTCCAAAGAGAGCAGACAGAGGGGAAAAATGACTTTTTAATTCAAAATGAAAAAAAAAAATGTAGTTCTGTCCACCAGATGCAACCAAGGGTGGATCTGAACAAGCAGCTTGGTGACTGGAAGTCTGATACTTTACTCCAATCTGGTCATGTTTGGGGAGAAAGCAAAGTATAATTCATGTGGTTTGAAGTTAATTTTAGCTCTGCAAATGTTCTTTTGTCTTTTTGCTATGCTTAATTCATGGGTTATTTATGCAATGACACAGTCTAACATAATGTTTGATAGTAAATTCCACTTTGATGGAACTGTTTTTCCCTGATAAGTATCCAGTTCTGTACAGAAGAAAGCTCCCTTTTGCTGTAACCCCAGCTGGGGCCATTATGCTCCTGCCACCAAAAGGCCAGATTTTCAAAACCTGCAGGAGGAGCCTCTGAGGACCCTAAGACTTGCAGTCACCTGTTACAAAGGGTATGCAAGAAATTAAGGACATGGCTGCTTGTTCAGTGTGTTACACCAGCTGTCTGGTCTCAAACCTTTGCCTGCGGAAAGCGCAGGACATGAATAGAGATGTGTCTCCTTGCTAAGCATCTGTGCAGGGACCCCAGACCTTGGGCTGGTTGTCTTGGACGCAGGTGGGGCTACCGCCCACCTCCTGCAGGTTCGAAGTGGCTCAGTGGCCACGGCAGGAGCAGAGCATCCCCTTGGCAGTGCCTAAGCACAGTGCCCTTTTGGCCGGGACACCAGCTGCTGCCTCTCAGGAGGAGAGAAGAAGAAGGGAGCAAATAATTCCCAAAGCGCTCCTTCTCCCAGGAATGCCCCTGCACCCTGTACTCCCAGGGCAAGTCTGCTCCTGGAGTGCCCGTGCAATGGCACAGATCCCAGGTTTGGGGAGAATCAGCTTTACAAAAGCATGCAAATCACTACATAGAAGATAACTGTAATCTTTCTTGTGATGTTATTCATATGCCAGTTAGGAAGCTGCTACGAGTAGTAATTGCTGCCATTTTAGAACTATGGAGAATTAATTTAGTTGTGAGAATAGCGATAAAACCGTATTATGTATCCTGCAAATATTCAGTGACTTTCATGATTATAACTGACTCATGTGCAGTTTCTGTATTCATTCTGAACAGCAAGATGGAAGTTTTTTTCTTTGTGTCCTGCAGATACCTTTATAGGATAATCTACTTGAGATAATACAATGAAAGCCCACAGACAGGGAGATGATGTAAGGAAAAGTCTATGACATAATCTGCCCTTTGTAACGGAGGCTTATCCTCAGAGCCCAGTGATGGCATAGCAGCCTGGAGCTTAGCATAGCTATTTTAGCTGTTCACTGGTAGTTGGCTGCTTTACCTGAAGGTCATTTATACAATGGGTTTCTGTAGTTTTTGATTTTACTCTGCTGTCTTATCCACCTGATAAGCCGTTATTGAAAACCTGAGTCTATTCTGAGTCTCTTCTGCTTGGCCTAGGGAGACCTATAAGGTCTGATTTTTTATGTTAGCCTGAAAAGTATGACTGTGAACTCCTAAAGTCAAACGGTAATAAAAGAAAGCAGTGGGAAGTGTATCAGTGTTTGCACAATTAAGCTAAGTCTTTCCACATCATAGTATTTACTGGTTTTTTTTGCCAAGCATTAAAGCATGACTTGCACAATGAGAACAACAGGAAGCTGGCAGTGTTCTTAGTTGTAGGAGGAACAAAGCTCACTGCACAAAGCAGAGGAAGGATTTCCGCAGAGGTAGGAGAGTGGAACTGCCATTAATGTCCTGTTTGACATAAAAGTGATTTTCTGCTGCTTAAATGGCCTTGTCCGTTTCCAGTTTACAAAGTCTTTAATGTTTGCCAAGCATGGTAAGGAATCTTTATGTTTGATTCCACCTGTCTCCTTCATTTCCATCTGTGCTTTTAAAAAACAGTATTAGCCCTAGAAGTGCATAAAATGTTGAACATCTGTCAAGTGATGCTTTTCTTGGCCATTTTCATGGCCGTAAGAGGAACAGAAGAAAGGAGAGATTTCAGGACATGAAACACACTCGGTATTCCCGCCTGAGACACATCTTGCTTTGCTTTGGTGAGCTTTGTGATCTTGGCAATTTATTCATGAACAGAGAGACAGAATCAGTGCTATAGTTTTTTTGCATGAGGTGGTAGTATACAGTCTCTTCATTTAAATGCTACATGCTGACTTGTTTCTGTCCAAGAGTCATTTAGTGTCATACTCCACTCCATAGAGAGTGGAGCCACTACTTTAGTAGGCAGGAAAAGTACCACTTGTTCAAAAATCAAATGCATCTGTTTGTTAGCTACATAAAATTCTCCACTTGCCTTGGATGATTTAAAGGACTTATGTCATGGATGCATTAAACGGCTTATGTTTGTTAGGATACAGCTGGGTCTGATAAACTTTTATGAGCCTTTGTCAGTCTCTACATGGTATTATAGACTGATAGTAAAGATTAACAGATCAGTTGAAGAGATAGTGCTCCTTGAAATACATGGTCTAAAGGTAAGGAATAATGCCTTTAGTTCTTGTAGGCTAGTGTGTTTGAGGATTTGCTGTCATCTTAATGCTGCCCATTTAAATATCAGAAAGCTGTTCAGCTTTATGGGCTTGTTTTAGGTTATTAAGTAGTACGGCGCGTGCTAGGGAACTTTGCTCGTTTTCTCAAAGGGACTGAAAGCTGTGAAGTCCAGTTTACTCCTCTCACCCCTATCCATTGAATAGCCATGGAAAAGGCCATTATCTGTTGGCGCAACTAAGGACAAACTCAATGTAGAATGTAAATGAAAACTGGACTCTGTAAAAATGAAAGCTCAACCATGAGTGACAGAACTGCCCAACAATGATACAGGTGTTCACTCTCTGCTCTTTCTTTGTTGTCATGCATATTGACACTCAAACTAATTTCTCTTCTGTTAATATGCTGTTGTAAAGTCAGTTGTTAAGTTATTCAAAGAAAAAGAAATCATAACATTGTCATCAGACTGTGTGCTTAAAAAGGAGAATTATGTAAACAGAATAAGGATGTTCTTTGTGTGCCTTCAGCAACAACTAACACAGCTCTCTAACAAGATGTTTTGATGCACAGCTTTGCACAACAGCTTCGTGTGTCTAAACAGAGCGGTTCTGCTCTGCATGAATTTGCTACCTTACACAAATAGCACTTTCTGGTGGATGCTATTCCTCCGTCACTAGTTGGGGTTTTACATATGAATAGTAAAGGAAAACCATGATTTGATACTATGTGCTATTTGATACTATATTTGTGAACATATACATGTAAGTTAGATCTATGTATAGATATACATACAGTATAAGATATATATACATACAGTATATCTATAAGTATATAGATATATAGTATATAGATATATAAGTATACAGTATAAGTTAGTATACTTATACTATTTGATATTATATTTGATACTATTGGAAACTACTATGTTCATATATTATTCCAGTTTTATAACAAGAAATGACTTCATGGACTCAATTGGAGAAAAATATGCTTCAAAAATACAATGGTGTATTTATAATGCTCACCACTTAATGCTCTACCGCCACAAACTTAATGATCACCAACACCAGTGTTTATTTGCTACTCTGCTTTTGGCATAACTAAAACCTGATCACCACTACTTCACTGTATTTTTGTCTCCAGTGTGACTTCACCTGGGAACGTTGCCATAAGGATTACAAATGGCTTTCAGCTTGAAAATCAGGATGTATTGCTTTAAACTTTTGGTGGGGAGTTGGCAATTTATCTTTCAGATAATCATTTTGTGTTAAGTTGAACATCTTACCATAACTTTCTGTTACATGATAAGCCAGCTCCTCTGAATAATTTACTGCAGCTGGCAAACCACTTTAGCTCTGAAGTCTTTATCAACTCTGGTGGCTTTTCTAAGTTTCATATTAAACTTAAAGCCAAAATATCATTGCACTTGAAGTCAGTAGGATTTCAGTGCCTGTTATAATGGGTATCATGATATGACCTTTCAGGACAAAATTCTCATGTACTGAAACTCCACATTGCTTTGAGGACTAAGTAATATATTTGTGTCCAGATAAAAAGCTCTTTAAACTCCCTTTGTCTTTGGGGTTTTCTGTGCAGATTCTATCTTGTTGTGGTGTTTGGAATATTATATCCATGAAAAAAATGTTGGCTGAATTACTTGGCACTTTCATTACTGTCCTGGCAGATGTTAGTCATATGGTGCCACTGTAGCAAAGTCAATGTGATGTGACCATCGCATCCAAGTTGTCACCTCAGCTTTGCAGTAAGTCTGTCATGGAAATGCAGTTAGTAATATCTAGAAATGACAACAGCAGCTTTTCAGCTTGCTGGCTGTCAGTGGCCTGGCTGATCAGCATCAGTGAACACTCTCTGGGTAGGCTGGGCCTCATGATCTTCTTGAAGCAACTTAAGTACTAAGAGGAGCTGTTTTTCCCCACCTGTCCCCACAGTCACTATGAGCAAAGGTTACTGAATCTCATCCAGTGAGTTACATCAGGGAGGAAGAATCTGCTAGACATATGTGCTAGATTCAGTGTGCATTGTGTCAGCTCTAACCTTTCATTCATCACTCCTTCTGCTTTTAAGCATTCTTAACCAGATCTGCTCTTTTGCCACGTCCAGGGCTTCATTTCTGGCACTTGCATGAAGTATACATGTGTTTACCAGAGAGTATTAGCTTAGCAGAGAATGAATTCTGTGGAGCTTAGAAGACTGTGGGTAACATTAGCAAAATTTCAAGATTACAGCAGAAAGAATTTGGTTAGGAGGTAAGTGGACTAGAAGTGCAAAAGGACCATTTGTTTTAAATCCAGTAATGAAACTTTAGGGAAGCCTGTGATTTCTTTTCTATGCTGTTTTCCTACATGAGATTCTATGAAAAGGGAAAAGTCTCTACATTCCTGCAGCGTGAACAGGGATATGACAAAAAAAAGGGTGATGCTTCTCCTTTGTTATGGAGTTGGATGTGTAACAGCCGTGCAGAAGCAAATGTGAAACTACTGTTTTCAAGTCAGTGCACTTGAGGGGTTTTGTTGTTGTTGTTTGTTTGCTTTGGTAATAACTAAGCAAATTCTGTCTCTAGGGAGAAAAAAAAAGACTTGGGAAAAAAACAGCAAATTAGTTCACATGAAACACACATGGGGAAAAATGTCAGAGACGGGGTTTTCTCTGGCAGTTAACTGTGACTGTGAAAATTCCTTGAGAATTCCGGACAGTGGCAGTGTAGTTCTCAACTACCATTTGTGTTTTCATATTTTAGCCATCCTTTTTCTCCCCCTTTAGAACAAGTACCAAATATGCCATGTGTAAATTTCACTCCTTACAAAAATCTTAGGAAATATCTTACTAGTTGTAAAAAATGCGACACCGAGCTCAGTTTGCTTGTCTCATATTTTGTCTTACAATGAATAATCAAAGAAATTTTAAGATGGAAGAAGCAGCAAATTAAACAGTGTCCTAAGATAGGACACGTCTAGGTAAAAAGGTCAAGAAAGCTAAGGAGTAACTGATCCATTAATTGCCAGATGGAAGGTTTACAGAAACAGATTCACAGGGAAAAATGCTCAAGATATCTGCAAAAAAGGCGGACGGCAGGTGATTAGCAATGAGGTTGTTCTTTGAGAACAGAAGGCAGTCTGTAAGAGGAGCCTTGTGGCAGAGACTGTCAAGCTTTGAAGGCAATTGATGCACTTTTCTTAAGACTCACGTATGAAGGCTTTTGTTGTTTTAATTCTTTTCTCTGCGTGCTGCGGGCCTTTATAGATCAACACCATATTTTGTGGTGTTTGGAAATGAACAAATTCTCTTGCATTAATCTGCTGCCTGCCCTAGACGTGCAGGGGAAGTTCCTTGAGGCTGCTGAATGCAGGGGCCAGCCTTGCTGGCCAGGCGCGAACACAGCTCGTGGCAGCCATCAGCGCTGTGGCAGATGTGCACAGACTGCCCACGTTCACCCTGGAGAAACACCTGGTGGGAGTGTGGCTGAAGGGTAGGATATGCTGAGGGCACAGACTGTATTCTAACCCTGGGACTCTGCTGCTCACAAATCCTGCATTCGTTTTTGCAGATTTTCTAATTGACAGGCATGATGAATCCTTGCAGTTCCACCTGCTGAGGAGACAAGTGCCTTATGTCTAATCTAGTTGATTAGACTACCTTGCAGTAGCCCAGAGGCACAAATCTGTACAGCTGAACCGCTGTAGTGAAAGAAATTGAATGTATAGTGAGCTACAGCACAGTAATGAAAGGTAAAGAGGCTTGTTTTCTCACAAGGTAAGGGAGGATCTAGGGGGGGGTTGTTTGTTTTTAAATCGACTGTTTAACAAATGCATGGAAATCCCTTGGCTCTTCAGGGAGTATCTGTGCAATGGTGACGTGAAAATGTGTGGATGTGTTTTGCTGAGGCTGTCTTTTCTATGAAAGTGGAATGACATGCAGATTGCCGGAATGCTGTAAATTAGCATGGAGCAAGTGTCTTGACTTCAGTTGTGCCAAGTGACTTTCAGTCACTGAGATTACAGGCATTTGAGCAGGGACTACTGTGACACTTGGCATGCAGCAGAAATGAAAGGTCCGGGCTCCAAGTTAAATTTTCTCAAACACCTTAATGACTTAGCAGCTCATGCTCAATATTGAGTCATTTGGAAGTTCCGATTAAGTATCAGAGCCATTCTTCAAAAATTACTGTGAAATATCTATCATACTGTGTTTGATTCTAATGCTGGTGTTGTAGAACACTGTAGAAAGAGGTGTGCTAGTGAAATGTGTTTTGCCTGTAACTTCTCAAATGCCTTAAACATTCAGTCGCCCACCTTCTACTGAGGTGGATTGCAAAGGAATGGTCAATGCTTGTTAAAAGCATCTGCTTCAAGTGAAGTGATCCAGGTAAGAAGTACTGCTGGGGGCATTCATTTATTTAGGTACTTGAATCACAAGTATAAACCCCCTTCTGTAGCGCTACATGAGAGATGATAAAACCTGCGCTTTGTTTTAATTCTTAAGATCTTACTTTATCTGCAGGTTAATTTAAAATACAAGTGATACAAAGCCAAGCAAATTATAACATAATAATGTAATATACATTAATATAACTCAGCTGGTTCATTTCATACAATCTATTCCAGAATGGCTATTTGTTGTACCACTTCAAGCTGAAAAAAAGAAAGAAAAGAAAAAAGAAAGCCTAAAATGCATTTTAAAAAGTGAAAATAAGCAGAATGATACAATATAAAAGCACTATAAAGTCACCTGCCTGTTGGTGACAGTAGTTTTTTTCTGTCTTGCCAACTGATGCCAGGCCCCTGTGTCCTGATGTGCTTACTGTTAGGCTCTCTTAGTGCAGGGGTTGCATTATTTCATGGCTGGAGGAAGGAGTCAGGGATTATCCTATAGTTTTTGAATACTCTGACCAATAGCAACTCAAGTGTTTCTTGATCTCTTTCCTGGCAGCTGAAGATCCGTTTGCACGGGGTATGTGCTTCTGATGTGATACCTCCAGGAGAAAAATACAGTTAAATTGTCAGGTAGTCCCTAGTGTTTTATTCTGAAATAAAATATGGTACAGCTGGAGCAGTGGAGCATTCTGAAAGAGCCTGTTCAGAAAGCGTAGCCACCACTTACCAAAACAGTGTTTCAGAATCGGCTGGACTTGGAGCCGACTTCTACCTGTCCCTTCACGAGCTGCAAGGCCCCAACAGCAGGTGCGAACAGGAGGCTTCACTCCTCTTTGCCTAAACTGGTCCACCGAGGTGAACATCTGTGGAAGATGAAATAATATTAGCAGTTAGGGTGAGCTCTATAAAGATAAGTGACAACCTACTAATTTACCTCTAATGAGCATAACTGCAATAGTTCTTCTGTTTCTGCAGAGCTTGCCAACAACCAGAATTAGGAAATTCCCCCAGGCAGAGCCATGGTTCTACTCCTGCCCAGGAAGCTGTGTAGACGTCAGTCCAGAAAGCCTGTGGAGCTGTACTATGGGTTAGGTTTGCTTTATCCCCTAAGGAAAACCCATACACTGAACCCTTCAGGCCATTCTCTGAAAGGCTGAAGAGACAGAGCTAATAAAAACAGCTCAGCCCTGAGGGTTTACAGGTACATCACTTTTTTTTGCGCAAGCAAAAAGAAAAAAAAATTCACAGAAATCTTAATTTTATTCTAACATATTTTCAGTGATGACAATGTGCTGAAAAAAATGACATTAACAAATAGTGTCTGAATAACACTGACATTTCTCCTCTCACTTTTCTAGTATAAGTTTTAGAATAACAGGCACTAAAACAAAAACCTTTACCTCTGAAAGACAATGTGTTTGAAAATTATCTTGATCTTGCTGCCTTGCTATATCACTATTTCAATCTCTGATCTTTCCCCAAAAAGTATCTGTATAGATCTTAAATTTATCTAACGTATATATTTCTTTCAATGGTATCTTTTGAAATCATATTTTAAATGTCGTCTGAAGTATTTATTTGTGTGCAGGAATGTTAATTCCACCTTTTGCGATGTCTTTCTGTTAGTCTTTCCACAGGTTTTTGTTTGTTTTCCCATTCAGTAATAACTAACCCTTTCTGAAATGTGTTTTCATCAAGTAGGTTCTTTTATTCGTCTCTTCCCATGTAATCCGAGACTGAACCATTCACCTTTGCTTTGTTTCAGATGTTTAAAACCGGGATTCTCCTAGGTTCAGCCAGCTCAGATTTCTGTATCATTTCTGTGGGGTGAAAAGCACAAAGAACTGGTGAACGGGTTAAACCTTTAATAAGCGTAAACCTTGGATGAAAACATCAGTAACATTTATGGAACTATGCCAGTTTACATCCATGGAGGATGTAAAGATATGTTACAGCAGAGTGAACAGAGGCTATGGTGGCCTTGCACAGAAAAAGCAACACTGCTTTTTCTCGTTTCAGTATGTTTGTCTTTTACAATGTGTTATTCAAAGAGTTTTCTACTCCCAGATCTCTTCTTAGTCTTGGTTTGTTCTGTTTAATCTCTGCTTTTACTCGTATTTGCAATTAATGTTTTATTGGAGTTTTCACAAGAGAGAATATGCAGATATAAAACAAGATGCAGCATCAATAATGAACAGATATCAGGATGTAATATCATCAAGCCTTGGCAACAGACAAAGTTTCCGAACACAGACAGCCTTATTTCCAGCTTCCCCTTTTTATAGATAAATGCTATTAGTGGATACAGTCAGCTGATGGAGGCATTAATTTTATGCTGCTGTCTAGCTCTTGTCACTTACGACTCCCTGATACCATTTGAGCTGTCAAAGCCTACCACCTACCCTTATTAGATCACATTGCTAAAGGATGATATTGCCCATTCATCTTTCTCACGGGTCTGTCAAGGAAAGATCTGATCTTACCAAAATTAAATTCTGAATTGCTGCATTACGTTACTAGGGTTGTATATAACTTGGAATTTTCGAGAAGACATACTCCCTATTCTCATGGCAAGCTTGCTTCCTTTCCCCTTCTTCCTTCTTCTAAAGAAATCCCTAACGTACTTCCAATCGGAGGCTGCTTTCCTTCCCTCTTGCCTTTCATTTTTGGTATTACTCTCAGATGACATGCTGTAATCAGAATTGATAGCAATTATGAAGACTTAATCCTGCTTCCTGATAGAACTGTACACCTTGCTCTTTTGAAGCCCCACCATGCATGAACATGGAGGCTATAAAGGCACATGATGAGACTATAGTGAATTGTGTTTCCATACTTTCTAGCTGCTAGTTAATCAACAGCTCCTGCTGGTAAAAGTTAATTTACTTTAATACTTGTTAATTTAAAACAACTTTTAAAACATTGTGGTGCTTGCTGCATGAAAGGAAACCATTTACTTGTCTTGGGGCCACACATCACCTTTGTGCTTCCTCTTGCAGAACGTCTATTACACAAGCAATCAGCAGCTCCACGTGGGTGTTCTGAGTCCTACTATCGACGACGATGACAACAGATGCCTGGTGGATGTGAACAGCAGGCCCAGGCTCATTGAATGCAATTACGCCAAAGCCAAAAGAATGAAGCTTTACTGGCAGTTTACTCAGGTAATCCTTACTCAGCGGGCATTTCAGAAAGTTAAAAAGCTTTGTTTCCGCTTTCTTTCTGTACCTGAAATAGGAGCAATCTGTCCAGTAACAAAATAAGTGCACAGTTCCAGGAACTTACTTTTACATTTGATCCCAGTATCAGCTAACTACCTCGGAAGAGTTTACATATAACTTCCATAACAGGCTTCCAGGGTTACAATCTGTGATTTACCATCCAGTTTCTAAGACAGAGTTACTGTTTTAAAAGTATCTCAATTCTAGAAATGCAATTTGGAAGAATCAAGTGCAGAGCAATCTATTTAGCAGTAAGGAAAGTAAAGTTTATGCTGGTGTCACAGGAGTTTTTGTTTTGTTCTTCCTTTCAGAAAGAAAGAAAGAAAGGGCTATAGAAAGACAGGG
Organism: Nothoprocta pentlandii; assembly: GCA_013398315.1. NCBI lineage: Eukaryota > Metazoa > Chordata > Aves > Tinamiformes > Tinamidae > Nothoprocta > Nothoprocta pentlandii. The sequence continues at coordinate 2,825,283 of VZSG01000017.1, read as the reverse complement.
ATGGTAACATGCTTCTAAGGAGGTAGTTGTACACCCTCTTCCCTAAGACAGCTACTGTGTTTTTGCCACTATAAAAAGAGCAAATAAAGGCTGAAATGTGCTTCCGCACGCTGGTAAGATACAGCCTGGTGTTTACACACTGCAACTCATTTGTAAATATAGGGAGAACGTAAATAAGCAAGCAAACAAAAAGACAAACTATTCTATGGCTAAAAGCCATGCTCTATGATACACTATTTACAGAGAGATTAGGTAACCTCGCTAGGTTAGCCCAGTGGAGGTGGCGGGGTGACTTAAACAGATGCGTATTTCTGAAGAGGGAGATAAGTTGCCTTGATGGCAGAACAGGCACCAATGGATTGGAACCAGTTGAATAATTCGATCTTTCAAAAGGTGATGCAGTTTTCTTAATTATTGTAATACTAGAAGTTTACCATGTGATATAATGGTATGTCTGTGGCTTAGGATAAATAAAGTGAGACTGCAGTACCTTTTAAAACAAGTACTTAGTGCAGCTTGTGGGAAAACAATTAATGGCTGGTGGATGCTGGAAGTCAAGATATCTTTTATGCCTACTCATTACGTTTAGTGTTTCTGTTGTTGTTGCTTTTTGTTTTTGATTTAACCATCCGTGACTACTGTATCTTAGGACAGGGGTGGTGTCCAGCTTAGTGCAGTGATCATTTGAATATGGGTCAGTCAAACCTAGTGTTAACGTTAGTATCTATAACTGAAAGTAATCTGTAATCTCTGTCTTGAAAGGGTAGCAGTCAAAATACCTCCTCTGGAAGGACACTGCAGCTTTCATTTCCAGTCCTTTCTCTTTTGGCGGTTCCGTGTCTTCTCTCAAATTTTAGAGGTGGCTTTGTTATGGTCAAATGCTCTTCATTTTTTTTTTCTTGCACATTTATTTACACTGTATTTCAGTAACATTTCTGTACTGTTCATCTGTTAACGTTTGATGTTGGCTGTACTGAACCTGACCCTTTGGTGACAAGAATTTCTGTATCAGGGTACAGCTGCATTTTGTCATACTAATTATGCTAGATCTGAAATGGGGGGACCTCAGTAGACTGCCCTGATAATTTAACTACCAGAAAATGCTTCAGAAATGGTATTTAGCTGTATTTATTTCCATCCCATGTCCCAAATGCGGTGTCCCGCTGAAGGTACAGTGCTAAGTACTAGCACTGTAGAGACTTTGACAAAAGGAAGTCTTGCATACAGAAACTTCTGTCCAAGAGCAGGGAAAGCTAGTTTGGTGGGTTTTTTTTCTGTACAATAAATTAAGAGACACATGAGGTGATTAACAAAATCCTTTTTGAACAAGACTTTAGTTATGCCAAATGCAATTAAAATGTTATTTCTCAAAAGACAGCATGGTGCACAACCCCCATTATGTATGCTGTATGCTAGCAGAAAACTAATGAGAATAATGAGGACTTGCCAATATCAACTCATGCACTGCATGTGAAGTTCTCCCATTTAGTCTGGTAGAAGGGTGTTTCCCTGAATGCACTAAAAGTACTTTATCTGAATTAGGTCTTTTTTTTTATTACATTATGAATGCTTTGGTATTTCTTTTCAATGTTATTCAATGAGAGTTTTTTTTTATTACATTATGAATGCTTTGGTATTTCTTTTCAATGTTATTCAATGAGAGGAACTATTGCAAAATAAGATAGATTAAGTTTATTGATGCCTTTGTAGTCCTGCAGCTGATGAAACTAAAGCTGATACTAATTATAATGTAGATATTGACCATAACTTTTTACAGTACTTTCTCTTGAATGCAAGCACACTTAGACTTGTATAGATTCCCTGGTGTGAATTCTCAGGGGAGAACTGTCTCAGAAAGGAAATGGGAAGCAGGTAAGACTTAAAAAGCTGGAGGAGGATAAACAAATTGAACCACATTTCTCTGACCAGCACAAAAATCAATATATTTGCCCTGTGCAGCAGAGATAGATATGAATTGCTTCAGACATTTGAATGAGGAAGATTTCTCATTTTCTTGAGCAATCCTATATTCTCAGTGACAGCATGAAAGTCTGCGATGTGACATGGACTTCAGCCTGGGTTGTATCAGACTCTGCACCTTTTTGAAAATGTCTTGTTGAGATTAGATTTGTTCCTCCCCACTTACATTGGTGAAAAGGGATGATGAGTAATATCCTTATGACAAAAGTAGAAAAATATGCATCATCCTTAGTTACTGTCTACTTCATTCTGTATATATATTACAGGATTATTTTGCAACTTAGTCTTTGAAGGACTAGAACTGTATGGATACATCAAAATTGTCTTTTTAATTATTCACTTTGTAATTTTCGTTTTTATCAAGTTGTGTGAGTATCTTCAACTGCAGGCAACTGGATTCAGATATTCAGGAATGTCCCACTGCCATACTGTGCACAGCAGTTTCACAGGCATTCCCACGGAGGGGGACAGCTCCCTTCATGGCCTGTAGATGTTTTCATTGTGTGCCGTGCTGGCTGCTGGACAGGGCCTTAGCAGACCACGTGGTAGCTTTTTCTAATGGCTTGCGCAGAGCATTCCAAGTCTGGTATTAGGGGTTTGTATGATGAGGGCCCATGGGATCTGACTGTGCGCAGGCTGCCAGGCTCCACAGTTTCGGGCAGCAGCTAAATGCAGTGGGAACCAAGGGGCACACTTTGTGACACTCCTGCCTCTAAGGCTGCTTCAGGTGTTTCTATCTGTAATTATGTCAAGTCTTGTAAATTAGGACTGAAAAGACTCCCTCCAAATTTACAGTGTTTGAGTTTTATTGCTCAGGATCTATGTCAGGTGTAGGGCGTGCTAGCGAAATGCTTATTTTGGGAATACTGTTATGCTGGTCTGTTTTATACATGTTTGATGGATCACCTATTTCTGTAGTTCATCATTAATCAGAACAGAAACAGACCTTTTAGCAGAGTAGTAAGTGATCACCACAAATTATACATGGCAGAGAAGACCGAGAAAAGAGTTATCTCGTGGCAAAAGGGTCAGCATTTTATTAAAATGTTAATTTAAAGAAGATATTAAAGAACCTGCTTGGGCATCATGAATTTTAAGGGAAGTGAGAACTACCTTCGGTTGTCACAGAATTCCCTTGTTTTAATCCTTAGTCCTCCCAGTATTTCCTAGATCTACTTAATTACTACAGTTCTTCTGGGGACAAACTAAATTGAAGGCCCAGAAGGGAGCTGAGGCTGGCACAAAATGATTCATCCTACTCGCTCCCTGTGGCTGTTCATGGCCAGTGGCAGGTACACAGGCTGTGTGCTGGCAGCAGCACTCTGCGCCCTGGAGGCTGAATGGGGGGGGGGGGGAGTTTCAGGGCTGCTGCACATGGTGACCACTATGCTTGCACTCACAAAATCCACTGATGCTGCGACCGCCAGAGTTTCTGGCGCCACATTTTGCATATGCCAAATGGAGCCAGTGCTCTGACCAAGAAGGGACTCTGAGAGCTAGGGGAAGGGAGGCCAGTGCTGCCAGCTCTACCTTTCCTGAGGACATCTCGTGGTAGAAAATGTTTGTGTATGGACAAAACTATGGTTCATTCTTCTGAACTTACTCTCTCTGATATTAATAATTTGAATGTGTAAAATTATGATACTCCATGTAGTTATACAGGGAAAGAATAGATTGAATTACTGAAAGTACTTACCCCTTATTCCTAGTACCTATTGTGGCATTAACAAGATAGGATCATAAATTATTCTCACCTGTTTGTATCTATAAAATTAACTGACGTGCAGTGCTAGCTGGTGCCCTCACCCACAAGCCATCTCCCAAACACGGGAAAGCAACATCCGCATTGCATGGTAGGATCAAACTGGACACCTGTGAACCAAGCAGAGAATTTTTGTGCTAACTTAATACACGCTCTTGGTGAGCATGCAGATTGTAGGCACATTATTATTAAAGTGGTGGCAAGGAACAAATTAACAGTTGTCACTACCTTCCTAATAGCTACTCCCATTTCTTTCATCCTCAAATTTTAGCCTCAGATATCTGCATACAACACACATTAGTTGCAGTAGCACTATGCATCTGAAGGAACAATTGTCTCTATGAATTTCTCCAGATTCTGTCATGATGAAAGCCACAGGGTAGAAGAAGAGCATCATTAATTTATGAAGCATGTTAATTTATGCTGTACTTCTAATCCCAAAGGATAGAAATACACTAAGTATGTATTTGTAGTATAAAACATGTTGTATTGCTATATAATTATGCAGTACTATCTGCCCAACAGCTCAGAACAGAAAGTGACTGTGATCCTGTTAAAGGAAATAGACTTTGATCCTGTAGGAGAAATATTAAGAAAAACAGAATATAATTATTCAATTAATTGAGTCAATAGACTAAATTAAGGCCCCTATTTTTAGTGAGGCCATCTAATTTGAAATAACCACTGTGGTCAATTGCTCAATTTTAAATCTCAGTCACAAGAGAGCACTTCCAGAAGCCCCTGTCCCCCAGTGCTGTTTTGGTGAACACGTTCGGATATCAGCAGCACTTTTTTTTGACCCTTAGCTGTTCTGTCCTGTCTTTGTAGACCATAGCTTGCCCGTACTTAATAATGAAACTAACAGGATAACTGCACAAGGTATTGGAGCTGGAGGACGAGGAACCTGAACTATGATACTGCTTAGATAGGAGAAAGATATATTCAATGTTTTTCTTTTCTTGTTGCCTTAGTAAATTTGTCCCTAAGGCATGTACACCTTTAAGCAATGTTGTTTTCATATTAAAAACTTCTCTTAGCAAATAGGTATTTTGAAATATTTGGGTTTTATGCTCCTTTGACTACTACTTATTATGAACTTACAATCTCTTTTATCCAATTTATGCAGAATAAAATTACTTAGAAATATTAAAATTCTTACAGTCTTTGGTCTTTCTCCATTAAGAATATTTGACTACAGTTTAAACACCAAAGCATATGAGCAAATCAAGCGTATGTGAAAAATACTAAATACAAGCAGTACTATATAATATGGTGTTTTAATAACTGGTGTTAAACTTGCTTGTAGTCACTGTTGTAGCTAGTTGCAACCACTGCCTTTTCTTGGACAGCCTTATATTTTGGATAATCTTCTAGCAGCAGGTTCTAATCTTTGTAAATTAGGTGGAGAACTTGCCAACCAGAAAGCTTTTCTGTAAATGCAGTAGTAAAAGAAGCTTTTAGTGGGTGCATTTCAAATCTTTTCCAGCATATCACATTATGCAGCATTTACTCGTGAGGGACTACATTTAAGCTCCAAAGACAGTTGTGCTGAATTAATTTAAAAGGAAGTTAACACACTGCCATGGTTTTCTTTCAAAGCTGATATGCTATTAGCATCTTCTAGCACATAATTTCAGGACATTTATTTACAAGGTAGTTATTTTCTTAATTTTCTGATGTCCAGATAAACGACTGCCTTGTGATAGCAAGGTATCATGACACTGTATGACATACAGTGTCACCCATGCAAAAGACGACCAAACCCAGAACGCTTTTAATCCCATGACTGACAACTAAGAAACTTCTGGAGGCCTGACCTCCATGCCCACTTCCTCCTTTGTTTTACTCAGCCAAACACTTACTGGAAGTAAGAATGTACTGGACATACTCTCACCTTTAGAGTACATCGTCTTTTATTCTAATTTACTAGACAAACCCAAAACTTTATCCTGAACAAATCAGTACAAGTTGATTCTTTCATTCCAAGAGAAACAAGGGCAATAAGTATTTAAGCAAGATTTGGTTACCAAGTAATATCCTACAATCCAATTTCAGATGAAACTACTTTAAGCAAACACTTATTGAAAGGCAATTAAGTCGGGCAATTAAGTCGGGATGCAAGAGCGAGGTATGTAACAAGAAAGTGAATTGACTGCTCAGTAAAATGGCAGGCAATCAAGTGTGGTATCCAGAACCTGCCAGTGATCATGTGTAGAGTAACAGTTAAAAACAGATTATTTCCATTATTGTCCAAATAAACTGTGCAAGGCTTGTGCAGCAGCTGCAAGGAAATTCCTTTCCCAGTATCAATTAAGATCAGTTTATAGCTTTCTATGGTGACTGGGGAAAAAGCCATTTTAGATGACTAGATACTGTGACCAAAGGTCCAAAGAGCTAAGCCTAAATTCCCATGTAAGAATATACAGACTGATTGAAATACTAGTACAAAATTCTTAATTTTCTTCAAGTGGTGCTTAATTTATTTCTGAGTCTCCATAGATAAGTTTAATCATAAGCATATAATGATGATGCTATTAGTTCAGCTTCTGGGTTAAAATATGTTATGCAGCACTCATAATAAGAATTTGGATTAGAAAGTCTAGACTAATTAAATGCCTCCTCCTTTGCCCTTACCCTGCCCCCCCAAAAAAGAACATTGTTGTTCAGTATTTTTGTTTTACAATGGAGTTACATTTTAGTGATAATTATATTTCACAAAGATACAGGAATGTGTATTTTCTCTCATCTAAAACCTCTGAATTTTCAGGAATCCACTTGAGAGGTCTAAGCAAATTATGTTCCTTTTCTCTAGGGAAAAGAAAAAAAATTGCATTTCAAAATTGTCTTGAAAGAAGTTTCTTGTTTGTCTGTCTGAAGCTGTTTAACTAGGTATTCCACTATGTCCAGGCTGATAACAATAACATGAATTTTCCTTTATGTTTCTGGGTATGCTTTGTGAGAACGGGGTTTTCATCCCCAGGGAGAAAAAGAATAAAAGGCAGTAAGATGCTCATATGCTTGACCTTGAGCTGCATTCTGCAGAGCTTTATTCATTAGCAACTAATGCTGCACCTTGTGTTCGCTCAGAGAAGGATGTTAGTAGGAGTTTTGCATAGCAAAACAACGCAAAAAGAAATCTGGAAAGTAACATATGTAACATGAGGAATCCTACAAACCAAGCTAACAGGTGAAACCTAAGAATACATAATATGCCACATCACAAATCAGGAAATTATGTTACTAGATTAATTACCTTGTCTAGCAGCCTGCCTCCGCCAATGGCCAATTCTTGCCATTTCGGAGAAATGAACACTTTTCGGAGCCTGCTGTTCAATGTACGATAAAGGGGGCAACTCCCTTTTTGACCCTAGCCTGCTCTGTTCATTTGTCCATACCATTATCTTTGCATCCCTCCAGAAAGTCCTTTCATTAGTGCTTTTTCCTCAGAAAGTTCATTTACTAGTTTTCCATCAGTATTTGTACTTTTGATCACTTAAGTCACATTCCATAATTTTTTTATATATATTATTTTTATTTCAAGTTAGTGTACATTCTAAATCCTCACATCACCTGAATATTCCAGCACGCTTTACAGCCTATTTGCTGCCTTTCTCCATCTTCTGCTTTAGACATCTTGAAGCAAGCCAGATAGATCCAACTTGACTTGTTTACGGACTTCATTTATATGTAATCTGAAAGCGAAAAGAAAAAAAAAGATAATTTTTGAGTTTTGCACAAAAAATGCACTTGTAAAACATACAAATAAATCCACTGTGTCCAGCAATATCCCCTTTTTCCTAGTTATCATAGTATTGTTTCACTTCAGAGGCAACTTGTGTGTGGCAGAATTCATGTGAGAAGCAATTTCGTATGCAAAATTTTCTATTTGTTAGTTAGACCGAAGTCATATTGCCAATGCCACTGCTGCAGGGCTTTGCACTTTTTTGCACCTTTGCACTCTTCAACAGGCCAGGGCTCACTTCAGGTTCTGGAGCCTTAGAAAATCTCACGCACACACATGTGCGCACAGCAGAACCTAAGCTGCATTCTGCAAAGCTGCATAAAGCAAAGCATTTCCTGTTAACTTGCTTCTTAAGTTCTAATTTAGAACTCAGGTGTGTAGAACCGAAAGCACTAAATAGCCAGATATTTTATGCCACTCACAGGGACTTCAGCATTTCCAGTTTTCTGAATGCTATGAATTTCGGCAGTTGGCAGTATTTTGTGAAAGCAGAATGGAGGAGAGACTTAAAATAACATTACTTTTAATAGTAAGAGGGACACATTTCAGAGAAGGTCAACACGTGAATCATAGTTCCTACCACCACACATTCATAAAGCTCACTCCATTCAGCTTTTGAGCATCAGTTCTCAAAAAGACATCCAATTTAATTCTAAATGAACTCTCCGATTAGCTTGTTATTCAGGGCAGAAGCTGCAGTCAGAAAATTGATGCTTTCTGTCATCAACTCCACAGACTGAAGGTACCTTTCAATACTGAATAGTCTGTTTCTACAAAGATCTCATCAGGTGAATCTAGCAATTAAAAGATGAACCTGAAGACATCACTCAGCTGCATTTCTTGCCAAAACAAAATAATGCAGTGTTTTTAGTTGCAATTTCTGCATTTAGCTAGAACTGTAAAGGCTATATACACATACAAATAAAGGTATTTTTAAAGTAATTCTGTAGAAATCAGAGTTGACTAAATAAAGAAAAAAACACACAGTATACCAACAGTATGCTCTCCTGCATGTCAGAAAGATTTCCTGACCATGGCTGAGACAAAAGTCTCCTTTATACATCCTAGAAAATCCTTAATGGTCTCTCCAGTCTGAATAATGGATTTTACTACAAAGTGGTCTCTTCTTCTGTTGTTTGGTGTACTAGTGAAAGCTACAGGATGTGTACATACACAATATTATTAATTTAAATATTCAAATAAGAGTAGTTACACCTGGCAAGAGGAAACACAATGCCCTACAGAAAATGCAATTGGAATGGAAAACAAATTACGGAACAATCCCAAAATTATCAACAAAATATATGGAATTAAGCCCACCAGTAATATTTTTTCATTTATGTACTAAACTCTAGCAAAACAGATTAGAGGCCCATTGTTAATAGCAAGATTAAGAAAATACTAACTCCTAGAGAAAAAAATCCTCTTTGAAATACAGAGAAGCTCTTCATGATACTATAGCTGAAAATACTTTACTACAGAAAATGGTGACAAAACAGAAAACAGTTATTTACATGGCTGTTTTGGGGAGCTGGCTGCTCCGTGTTCGCGAGGCACTGCGGGGTGCTGCAGCACTGGTGCGTGAAGCAGCGCATACATTACAAGTCTGCCTGTGAAGCACTGGGGCCGTTTCCCGTGGTCTGATGATCTCGGCAGGAGTCAAGAGCATTAGTACCTCCCCAGGAATTACCGAGCTCACCCTGCATAAGCCATCAGCTTTTCCATCCAACCTCTTAGTGCTGCCACATTCAGTCTATTTTTATAGGACAGTTGACTGTATTTATCCTGAGATTTCAAGTTCTCTCTTGCCATCAATGATCTTAATCCTAACACTCCTCCACTGGACAGAAAAGTTTTATTTTCTTCCCTAACTTGTTTCTGTCTAAAGAATCGTGTTTTATGCGTCATAATAGGAGGCATTACCTCAGGTTATCAATTTTTTCCTTAAAAATGAAAAAAATTAAAGGTCCTACTTAGGATGAGGAAAAGCCTATCCTAAGCCCCAACTGTCCACCTAGGCAGATAATTTGCCTTTCACTTCCAGTTAGCCTGAAATACTGTAAATACAATAGTCCATTTGGCTATGCAGGAAACATGACTGCCATTAGGTTTTTAAACAACTTTTGCTAAATGGTTATAAATAAAGGAATAAAGGGACAGCTTTGTTTTTGCGCTTGGCTAAAGCATTACAAATGCTAATGATGATGAGCAATGCAGAAGCCATTCCAGAGCAATCTGTTTTGAAGGCCAAACCCAGGTCAGAGTAGCAAAATGTAGCTTTCAGTGACAGTTGCTTGCTTGCTCCCCTCCTTAGTTATCCAGTTAATGAGCGTTTATGAATTATGCAGCTCACTAATTCAGTCTTTGCAACATATACTGGGTACACAGTTATCTCCCTAGAGATACCAGTGCTCTAGTAAGCTTGTATGAGACATATGGGAGGAAAAAAAAAAATTGCACAAGAAAGATTATTTAATTTTAAAATTAAGTAATAGTAGGAAATTTTAAATAAGTACAATACAAATCCTTCCCTCTGGATGAAAGAACTGCTCTGAAGTTCACATGCCTGCTGAAAGGAACTGAAACTGTGTAGAGTGCTACCTGTCCTAGAGATTAAGCCATGGCTCTGCCCAGCCCTCGCATGAGAAGCCAAGTTGTTCTGGTTAGGACTTGAACCTTTCTGGTTCTCTTGGGGGGGCGGGGAAACACCCACCTTGCTAAAAAGCCTCTGTGCTCTCCAGAACGCTCAGCTCACCCATACTAGCCACTACTTCACTTTGGTGCCTTTCTGTGTGTCATACAGTAGGCACTAGTGTACTCAGCAGAGTGAACTGCAGTAGCCACTGCAGAGTACTTGGCAGCACATCAAACAGAGCTTCCTAGGCTTTTATTTCCCCCAAGTTACTTGTTTCTGTTAAATGCTGAATTTCACATGAGGGGACATCAGGAAAGAGCGCGGGATTCTGTATTTTTTTTTTCTTTAAGAGTGGTAGCTGCCTGTAATTACATTAGCCTCACATACACATCTACTGCAATCCCTATCTGAGCTCTAAATGATTGAGAAAAAAAGAAAAAAAAGTTCCTGTCCATTATAAACTTCTTTACCTCAAAAATCTTCAAGCAAGTTAGGTTGGAGGGCAGAAAAAAAATTCACCTCAGCATTGCTGCATTCAAGAGATCTGTGCTCTGCTACCTAGAGAAATCCAGAGCGCTACATTAGGTGACTGAGTTCTGTACACAACAGTGGGGAAAGGAAAAGGCATCAAAGAATGGCATTCACCAAACGAGGCGGTGCCCCGTCTGAGAGGCTGGGATGTTGGCCATGCTCCACAGTAAGGTTAGGCCTGAGCTTTTTAATCTCTCACAAACCTGGAAGTCTTCAGGAGCTCATGACCACAGAGCTCAGTTCACAGAGCCTGAGCAGAGAGGAGAGGCAAGCAGCGTTGTACAATGGAAAGAGTCATGTTTTAGCTGCTGTGCTTTAATGAAAAAGGGGCACATTAGCTCCATTCCTTCCTTGCGCTAACAAGTTAGCTATCTAAAAGCAGGCTAGATAGGTTTGTACCCCAAATGCAAAAATCAGGCAAACGAGGGACTTGAATTGCAACCTCTTGTAACTTGTGAGTTTTCTGACAAGACCAAGTGGGAGCACTTCTTTATCCTGCTTCCTGTGCAAGATACGACCCCAAACCTGAGAATGCCTTAGCACCCCCAAAATGAGAAAAGGACTGGTTCACACATGTGCCTGTCTCAGAAAGGCAGAGTCCCACTTAACATGAGTGTCAGAAACACCAGCACCTCCAGCATTGCTTGGAAGCTCAAAGAAGCTGGGATTGCAATGTTGGATTTAGGCTAAATCCCAATCTCTGATTCCTATGCACTGTTGTACAGCTGAACCTCTATGCTATGCAAAATTGAGTCCACACAGGAAAAAAATAAGTAACTATGCGTTTTATGAAACTGTGGGTATATGCTTCGCTACTAGAGAAGAAAAAAACACATAGTTTTAACAGTTAGAAATTATCTGTTACCTTGGAATTTTATATATTAAGGGCCTAATTCAAACCTCACTTAATTTACATAAATTCTCACCAACTTCAGTGATCTTTAGTTCAAGGCAAAAGTAACTTGAGGGGAAGGAGGGGAATAAGGGAACAAATTGCATATCCTGAAGCCTTGACATTTCCCTGCCTTCTTTCTTTAAATTTATATATATATATTATAAATATATATAACATATAATATATAGTATATAAATATATATAATATAATATGTAGTATATAAATATAAATTTATATACACACACACACACAGAAAGAGAACACGCGCGCGCAGGTACATTGCTTAGCTAGAGCTTATAATCTCACCAGACACATTAAGCTACTGTTATTACTATGAATGTCAATAACAGTTTCAAAGCAATAGGGAAATACGGTTCACTCAGCATCGAGGTGTGGAGGCATATTAAAATGCCTGTTCATCTGGCAATCAGTGAAAATTATATTTGGAGCCTGCACCTAGGCCCTTCAAGGAGGATTTACACAAGCCTCTTATTTTGAGTTTTATAATTATTCTAAAAATCTCTTTCATCCAAACCGTATTTAAACCTCAGAGCTTTTAAACTTCATTCTGTATTCAATTTGCCAATCTCCATTTTTTTTTTTAGAAGGGTCATTCCTCAAATACATTACTTAATATGTAATTACATATATGACAGGAGAAGAGACTCCACCCCTCACACCCCCCAGGCACCTGGGTGAAAGGGACCCTGTACTGAGTGGAATCAGTTACCCGGGTTTGAGGAAAAACATTCCCTGAATACAAATCTCAGCATTTCTATGGGATTTATGCTAATATTCTTAGGACGATAATAAATTCAGTTTCATATTCAGTTATAAATGTGAGTTTTTAATGCAAAGTGCAACAGACCTGAACAAACTTCTGTTCCACCCGCCCCCCCCCCAAAAAAAAACAAACAAAACCCACACCATGTACAAGAAGCAATTTAAATTGGTAGCTGCTCTTTCTGTACTTCAGCTATACTGATCTAGTTGTACTGCGCTACACTCTTTGATTTGCAGATTAAACCAGTAATTCTCTATTACACAAATTCCAGATACTCTGGAGACAGACAGACTTTCAGACCACTGCACAAGTAATTCTACACCATATATTTTGGAAGAAACTTCCCAGGCGCTAATGTGTACAAGTTACTATTATTAGATAGGAGAGAGAAGGTGAAGAACAAACTGAAACCATAAGTAAAGAAAATGTGTAATACAGGTTACCTACACAATCATGATCTTTCTATAGCTTAGATCTGCAGTTAACCATGTGGTAACTTCGGTGCTTTAAAAATGCTGCAACTAACAGTAAAGACGAAGAGAGGTTTAATGTGTAAGTATTAAGCTGCCAGACAAATGAACGCAGAATTGATACTGGAGATTAGCAACAAAAGACTATAAAAGACAGTTCTATTCAGGATTCATGGAATAAACTGGTTTAGGTATTTTATCCTGTGTAAGGCAGTACAGAACATCCTGGGCCAAGACGCTGGCCCTTTTTGCCAGTGTTTGATGTTTCAGAGGTACAGCAGAGCCACGGAGCTAGATGACAGAACAGGAAAACTACTCCAAGAGCCTTTAGCTTACGGTTAAAGAGCATGACAAGAAACAGCTGGATTCTAGGAATCTCATTTGCGGGAATGCCAACTGAGCAATTGAGGCTATTTCAAACCAAATCAAATACTAAACCATCCTGTGACAAGCAGCATCTCCTCTCCAAATCCAACCTAGTGCTTATCTTGTCTCCAAGTAATTTTTCACAGTAGCAGAAGACAGTATTACAGATGGAGACTGGATTGCTCTCTAACCTGTATCATCACACATTAGAAATGTAGCAAGATTGTATTTAATCACATTTTTCCCCTCTATCTTTAAAGGGAGGCCCTATCCAGAACCGAAAATCCAAGCGTTGCCTGGAATTGCAGGAAAACAGCGAAAACGAATTTGGATTTCAACTCGTCCTTCAGAAATGCACTGGACAGCGCTGGTCTATAACGAATGTCCTGAAAAGCCTGTCATCATAGCAGAATACATTTTTTCTACGCAGTCCTTTTGCTACCGTGTAGCAAATATTGCAATGTTGCCTGCTGTACTCTATGCCTTCCTCCCCTCCTCCTTTCCTCTTTCCTGTCCCTTTGATTTTCTTGTGAGTGTGTGGAAGTTGGGTTTGTGGGCTGAAAATAGACATTTTTATTTCACAATGATGTTTTCATGGCATTTATAGATATGTTGAATGACAGATTATGGTAGGTGATCCTAAAATATTTTGCAACTGTAAATAGGAAACAAATGGAGAATATTTATAACTCAAGCTTTTATTGAATAAAAAATTACAAACACTATTACTGTCTAGCTGTTTCCATGGAAATCAGTTTAGAAATTAAATGGAGGTTTCAGTGTTTCCATAAACCTGAGCCTGATCTTGGCAAGTAGCTGCCAAGCACCAGTATTCTCCAGACACTCAGTAAAAGAAATAAACAACAACAAAAAAACCCTACCTTGGCCAAAATACATGGGAGGAAACAGCAGCACCATGTGGCTCTGTATGCATTATTCCCAGTGATAGGTGATACTAGGGCCTTAGCATCAATAATACAGGCTGACAGGTTTCATGATCTTAGCTCACGCCTTCCATAGATAAACAAGAAATGGTTAGTAAGTTATCATCGTGTTCTCCCCTATTAAATGGGTTACAAATCAAACGCTATATTAAAAGCTAAGCTGCTGTTCTCCTGCAATCCATCATCTTGCTCCCCGCTTCCTTTTTTCCCCCTTCAGAGTCAAAAACACAAAGGTACAAAAAGAATTAAAAACTACAAAGGCGGCAGTCACAAAAACAGGCTTAATAGTGTTTATTTTCCATGACCAGAATGGAAAACAACACAAAGGAAGGCTGGCTCTTCTCTCAAGTAGGCATTAAATGGTTCCATTTTATAGCCTCAAAGTGGGAGCTTCTAAAGGTTCAGTGCTGACCTATATATATATGATAGATATGATAGATAAAAGAAAACACTCAAATATATGAAAAATCCTAGGTGGAGCATGTTATTTCCTGATCAGCACAAGTACCTTTACTAAAACCTCCTGCAGGACTATGGAGAGGAGAACCCAGCAGAAATGATTAGAATTTGTGCATCATATTTAAAATAAAAAGTATTAATGTAATGTCTTAAATAACCATTACTGTATCTCAATTTCTCAGTCTTCCATTTTCTATTTTCATATATATTTGTAAGCTATATATGTGAATTATATATGTGTGTATATATTTTTTTTTAAAGAAAGTGCTCCTGGCCTTCAGTGTGCTCCAGAGTTGTTCCCCGGCTCTCAGGGACTTGGAGTCATCTCTTCAGCAAAGACTGGCACCAAGAAGCATAGACTGAATCGGCCTTTACTACTCAGCTTTAAGAAGGTACCAATTCAATTTGGTATCATTTCATCTCAGCTCAGGTTGGGGAGAGAGGATGGAATAGTCTGATCAGATAAACCAGGAAGACTACAATTACTGACCTCTTTATTTACAGCAGTCTTGATTTGTATGTATATCATAAATTCTCTCTCTTATTATTCTATTTGTTCCTTTTATTCTGTTATTCGTTACTTTACACAGCAGTCATATCCTCTTTGGTGCTCGTAATGTGCCAAGCTGTCTTTATGACATTCACTTTCAGAACCAGCTAGTACCATTTTTCTTAAAGACTGCTTAATAAGTCATTTGGCACATTAATTATATGTGTTCATCTTTCTGCTAGATATAGTTACCATATGTTGATTACTCAGAGAAAAAGTTGCAGAGCCAACAACAGAAAAACAGTGTATAATAGCTAATAAAGAGGGACTTCACTCCTGCATTCTGACCAGCCTCAGACATCTCAGGTATTTTGGGGCTGAAAATTCCCATTAAAGTGAGAAAGAACATGAAATAGCCTGATCATTATGATACCACACCTGGAAAAGATCATACAGTTTTACTTTATAGAAAACTTAAGAGGTTGTGCTTTGTAAGACTTAATGACCCTGCACCGTGAAGCTTGTGCAGAGTGCTGAGAGGAGAGGGCTCAGTACAAGGTAGACGCGACCGCTCTAAGCAGTCTCAAGTTCAGCCACTGGTTAACTGATTTTTCACAGGTAAGTATCTCCTGAAGATCAGTTCAGCCAGAGAAATGCTTGTACAGAGTAACATGACATAAACTTAGGCTCCAATCAGCAGCAATAACAAGGCTTCAATCGTGTTGTGGAGATGTGGCCATGACAAAATGGGTACTTCGAATCAAACCATCCTGCTCTGCTTCTTAGAGGCAAACTGCACTGAGTAGTCTTTTTCTAGGCTTTTTTTTTTTTTTTTTTTGAGCACTCTAGTACCCTGGAGGAAGACTCCCTAGCAGAATGTAAGGAAGGTGCTCAGCTCTGGCCTGGTTTCTTTCACACTAGGATATATACTGTTTACTGATGTGCTGCTCACCCACAGAAGACTGTTGTTCCTGACAGCATCACAGCAGTGTGTTCAAGTTCTCCATACAGTGAAACACACTCAAGAGAGCCAGGTAGTCTCACCAAGCTGTACATGACATTGACTAGCCATACATCCCACTACAAGCCAGTTTCAAGGCTGCTGGCCCCACTGATTCCATTGGGTGCCTGCACTGATTGCCCTGCACTGTCTGCTTCAGCCCCTCTGAACAAACATTACAGGAAATCCCTCAGAGAAGAATGGGCTTAAACTTGATCCTACTCTAATTCCAGCAACTACAATGGAATTACCAAAGTAAACATTAAAAAAATAACTAGAGTCCAAACCTGAAGCATTACTTCCTAACTTTCAATTATTTGTTAAATATATAAATTATAATAGGCTTCCATTTTGTGCACATGAAGTTTTTCACATGCCTGGGGAGAAGGTACCAGCTACAGTAAAGCAAGCAGCTGTCACATGGCATAGATAGCAGAGAGCACACAGAAAGGGTAGTACCAAGATTTCAAGGTCATGTGATAATGGAATGCATCAAAATGTTGTTTATACCTTTAAAATACATCTCTATTTTATATAAAAAGTATGAGGATGCATGCAGACACACACTGTACTGGCAGATAATATCACACTGAAGTACATTACGTCCTACTGTAGGGTTATAAACATGGAAATAAGAGACTGAAGAGCAAAGTTTGGAAAAAATATTATTACCAGGCTACACAGAATACCATTAACAACATACTCCAACACTTGATCTGCTTCTCTGCTTTTAACAGAGAACAAACATGCAACATAGGTTCTTCACATGTGCACTTTTGTTGAAGTAACCTTTAAGGTTTCTCAAACCTTATTTTGAAAATAAGGTTTCAAACCTTTCAAACCTTTCAAACCTTCAAACATCAAAACCGGAACACAAAATATACAGACCAATATAGCACATCATATCGTTAAATCTCTTAACTGTGGTACTGCTTTTCCATCATCAAGAAAGACGAATGTTATCAGTTAGCCAAATTAGCTAGGTATTCATCAACTTTTCTTGCCTATTTCCAGAGTACTTAAGAGTACTTTCCAGAAGGAACATGATTATTAAAATCTGACCTTCCATTGCTTACTGAATTACAACTTATTGATCCCACACATTCCTTTTGTCCCAGCACAATGTCTGGCACTGTTAGGAGCACTGCAGAAACAATGGGTTGTTTACCAATCACAACATGAGTCAGAGGTGCAGGGAAATCAGATTTCAGCAGATTCAGCAGATAAGTCACACCTCCTGCTTTCCCACAGACAGCTCTCTAATACACAATATATCACTGATGATTTAAAAAATTATCAGCTATAACAGAGTTCAGTAATCTCTTACCATCATAGGTGCTAATTCACTCTCCTGATAGCAGAATTGCTGGAAGAAGGCTACAGTAGGGTAACCTCTCAGCAAGTCCCTCTGCTTCCAGGCACAGCCAGCAATACACAGGAGGCAGTGGGAGTGGAACTGGACAGGGATGGGGGCAGAGGCTTAGGGTTACTCCATGGTGCATCTCCCACAAAGCCTCTGCCGCAAGTAAAGCTTCCAGGGATCACAAGACAACACTGCATCTTTGCACTCCAATATTCTTTACTGATTTTTTTAGATCACCAAAGTAGGAGTCTGCTGCCCTTAACTAAAACAAATGCTTTGCCTTTTGTGTTGAAGGAATATTAGTTTATGTTTAACCGTTTTTTTTATTCAAACAGTGAAGAAGAGAATTAAAGTCTATTGAAAATTATAGCCTACTCATTAGCCAAACTGTTCAGTCCAAGACATAATTTGCTTTTTTTTCTTAAGCTTGCCTGAGAAGCAACTATGTTCATGAGTATTTTAAAGACCCTAACTTCTTCAGTACATTATTCTTCTGATGGTATTTTTCTAACCATAGCTTTTCTCCTTGTTATGAAGAGATGTTGTTACCATGGGAAGAACAAGGACGTCTGTTCACAGTGCAGAACTCACTTCTAGCTTCTGAAATATTCAGGAAACTTCAAAGGTTTTAAATGTGTTTCATGAGTACTAACTTGTGTAGAACTTTGCTTTTGGCTCCCAAAAGCCTGTATGTTACTGGAGATCCTTGTAGAGTTCTTTGATCTAACTGAGAGGTTTGAGTAGTTTACAGCATATGGCAAACGAAAGACTATGGTGTCACAGTTAATATTTTACTGCCTTTTATAAGAAGGGTTTTATTTTATAGCACAATGGTCATGTCTTCAAAGACAGCCTATGACTTCAGACAGCAAACTTGAAAATACTTCTGTTATAACAAATTTTCTTACTTAGAGCTCCAAGCCAAAGGACTAAAGCACAACTGTAGTTGTTAATAGCTTAATATTTGCATCAGTTGAGGGGCAGTTACCCAGTAAAAATGGAGGTGCAGGAGAACAATACAGAAGTGAAGAGGCTGAACAAACAGCTCATACTTGCCTAAGGCTGGTCTATTTTCTGATGAAAAAGACAACATATTTTAAAACAGATATGTGATGATATTCATATAGTTGTTTAGTATCTATAAGCCACGCATTTTCCTTCCCATGTTCCTGTCAAACGATGAAGACCTAACATTGAAGCTAGAAATCTATCACACTGCAGCTGCTATCTGTAGTTGCTTTTCCATTTGGCTCTTTACAGGCATCAAGTTATTATCCTTGCTTTGGAAAACTGAGCACAAGTCCCTCTGGCAATACATCCTCAGTCCCCTTCAAGAGAACAGTCCTGTGATTCTTAGGTTTAAAAAGGACCTTTCCCGCCTTTCTAGGTTTTCTGATGTTACAAGCACCACAAAAATAATGTAAAACAAAATTTAACAATAATAAATCAACCGGATAATATACCAATAAAATAACTGTCCATGTTACACCTTGAGATGAAACAAATGCAAGAGTGCAGGTAAAGTGAAGGCAAACACACAAATACAAACCCAGCTTCACAAACAAAAGATTTCAGGATGGGGAAGAGGAGAAGAGGGAAACTTGAAGGACTACCTACAAAGTACTGCAAGCATTGCTACAGAGTGTCCTGCCTTACTCTTTGAACATGTATTTGGTCAGACAACAGTCCCCACCTGACTCTACTCAAATGTCTGTCAAGGATATCTACACATTCAGTAAGGCACTTCACATTACCCTGGGATAGGGCAGAGAGTTAGCTACCAAGATTGACATCAACTCTAGTAACTGTAGCTGAAGGAGTGTAGAAGAACAGAAATTACATGTTTCATTATTAAAGTGGGACTAAACAAGACGACAGGTAAAAGAAGGGAAAGAATTTCTAGAAACTCAACTTCAGACCTGAGAGTAAAGACATCGGGGTGGGGGGAGGGAAGGAAGGAATACATTCGTTACTAATTCTTGATTAAGATCCTGAATCCACATGAACATTTACATTCAAAGTTACCAAAATTCTTTAATCTGAAAAAAAATCTTGATGGAAATATTAATCCTCTATGCAAATTTATGATGAATTTTCTTTACTTGCCTATCAAAGCCATTATTTCCAATCCAGTTGCAGTTTTTTTGACACAGTATATATGTTCCATTTAGAATGTATGGAATGTTCTACGTTCAATTGCTTATACACATGCTTCATACACACCACTGTACTTAGCACCATTTGCTACACATAACCCTGGTCTAGAACATATATGTACCAGTTAACATGAATATCTTTGATACAACACATTGGCAATCTTCATGTAAAACACACCCATCTTTATACAGCTCTAACATGAATAACAGTTCATATGAAGCCATATGACATTTTTAATGTCATTAATGATTTGTGTCTGACCTAATTAGCTTTCTGCAGTTGCTACTGTCAGTAAAACACCAGGCATAGTCCTTAGAAAGCTTCCTGCAGTACAGTTGACTCTACTATTTTACTTCTCATGTTTCTTTCCACTTCTCCCCTTGACAGTAATATCCAAATGCTCTGGAACCATTCCTGTTCTAAGCTCAGGGTTCACTTGTATGGGATCAGAGCACTTGCCCTCATCTTTTTCAAGTGTCAAATGGATGGTGATGCCAAAAAATTACACAAAAGTGACTGCCAGAAAAAGATAAACTGAACTAAACTAAACTGAAACAAAAAAAGAAGGAAAACGATAGTAATGAAAGAGAGAATGGATGCATTATCGCACAACTTTGCATGCCCTTTAATAAAACTTAGCATAGCATTTCTGGCTAAAATGTAACTGGTAAAGTTGGTAAGGTGAACTCTGCACTACAACAAAAGACCACAAGCTCTTTTGACTCTAATAGCAGCTGCCAGGAACAGTCCCTGAGTACTAACTTCCCAAAAGGATACCAAAGCCAATTAAACAATGCATTTACTGTTTCTTTTTTCTTCTTTTTCTTAATATCTTGCATTGATTGTGAAGAAAGCATCCTGCAGTTTGTTTAGTGGTGCTTAAGTATGTGCTGTACATTCATGCCTGAGGGTGCAGTATTCATGCTTATACAGTGCTAATCAAGCTACTTCCTCAAATGGCATTGCAGTCCCTTCATCATTTAGTACCGATCTCAAAAGGAAGCTTGGGCCCGCCTAAGCACAGAACTGCACGTAATTTAAAGTGAACTTCCATTGAGCATGCTGCAGCAGCTTGCTTTTGGCTGCAAAAGCAGAAAGCCGTTCTCACAGGAATGACAACAGCTGACAACAAACATGCAGTCCCAGCACTGTCCTGATAAACGAAGCTTATATGCCATATTGGAAGTGAGAGGGAAGAAATCCCAAATCAGAGAACAAAACATCTAAGTTTTTAGTGTACATGAAAATGGGCAGTGAAGGAGAACAGAAAAGACTCTCTTCTATAAAGCCTCAGAAATGAATCTAATAAAGGATTATAATGTGTTCTGCGAAGAGGCTCTGTGATTACTTAAAGTATCAGTCAATACACTTAAACATTATGCAGGCTACAAAGGAGACACAAAGCATGCCAGCTGTGCAGTTGCAGTGCTGACCATCTCTTGCAGTGTAACATCAAGATGCTACTAGGCACAACCACCACAACCAACTTTACAATGGAAGACTGATGTTTTATTACATGGGTCATTTAATTTCAGTGCAACTCCACACCTGTTACCATCTTCTGGATCTCTAGCACTGGTATTTGGATGCTTGTTTACTTTATCTGCATCATTTCAGACAACCTATCACCTATGACCCATTCTTCTTATCTCTATAGTTAAGGGACCCCATTTCCAATTCTGACATTGAGGTACTAGCTCAGAACCTAATGAAGACTCAGATGGCAACAGGGAAAATCATGTTTTCCCATTCCATTTGTCACATGTAGTCAAACAAAAAAGATTTTTCCCCTCCTAAACAGTACAGCAGAAATACTGATAAAGACTTGGCAACAGTTGCCATAACAATTGCTTTTAACTGTATTTGTTATAAGGCACACCATTTTATGTCCACGAACGAACAATATTAATTATTGCAAAGCAGACATTGTAAAGTGTGTCATTCTTTAAAAGCTACAACTCTTCAGCACGTATTTTAGATTTGCAGGAATAAAAGTAAGTGCCTTTTACTGTTCAGATTAACAATTCTAATTAATCTCTCAGGTTCTTGGTACATGGTTCTCCAACTCCCAGCCCACAGAGCTGCACAGAAAGCAACATTTTTTTTTTAAATATGGAATTCAGCTCCACTCAAATACAGACAACATCCATGGACTTATTGGTGGGAAAACATTCCTTGTACTTCACAGGTAGCTTGTGTTTATGTTTGTATCTGTGTAAGTTTCAGTGATCAGTAACAGCATAAGGCAAAGCTGATCATCACCAAGATCAAATTATTTTCCTTCATCTCTCTATCCATCATATTTTAAAAGGGGTGGTAGAAAGGCTGGAATTTACTTCTCATTTTCATTTTTGAAGACTGCACTTTTCTGAGATTCGGATATTCCCAGCCCACTCTACCCAAAGCAGGGAATGCTGTAGCAGCAGCTGGTGTGGCCCCAAGTATTTGTAAAACTAAAATAATACATGGTACCTAACTTCTTCTATGGCAGCAGCCAGCCAACACTTCTATGCCCCCTATATCATCACGCCTCAGACATATGTTAAACTACCATTTACTAAATCATTTTTTCCTCTTTTCATTAAAATCTTTGTCTTGTTTTTTTTCATCTGAGCATCCTGAAACAACGATACCAGAATGCCTGCTGTCACAGTTTCCTTATAGCAGGTAGTCGTCACAAAAGAATCTGAGGAGCAAACCAATGTCATCTCTCAGTCAGAGAAGTCTTGCTCATATATTCAGCACTTGTTTTCATCTCTGACAAGCAAACTTAGAGTATGGTATGAGATATATTCATTGATAACACTGATACTTGGAATAGGCAACATCCTTATCACAGAGGCTGAAACACAGACTTGGAGTACTCCATGCAATTCTCCCACAACTGTTAGTAAGCTCTAATAAGCTTCCTGATAATACCCCTCTTAGCTGAGGATTTCAGAGCTCTTTGCAATTCACATACTTTTGAGATACATCCTTACTCTTCCCATCTGGCAGAGAAGTGGCTACTCCAGGTCCCATGCTGTAGCAAATCACTAGCAATAATAACCAGGGGAAGATTATCAAAGGCAGAAATGGCTGTTAAGTGTCCAAATGCCATTTGTTATCTGAACATCTTCATCATTAATACTCATTACTTACTTATACCAGTGCTTTAACGTGCCGCACAAATAATTTATTAGTCTTTATAATATCCCTATGGTATAGGGAACTAATTTATCTCCACTGTACAATGACTAAAATGAGGCACAGAGATATTAAGCACTTTGTTCAGACCATTTACCAAAAATGAACATAAACAGAGTAAGAATTGAGTAGATCATGATTTTTCAAATATTTCCTCACCATAAATACCCAACTCTAATTTGTTCATAATATTCTCTCTGTATAAATAGATGTTGAGCTTCATCAACATGTAGTGAATGGAATCACAGAATCACAGAATATTCAAGGTTGGAAGGGACCTCTAGAGATCATCTAGTCCAACCTTCCTGCTCCAGCAGGCACACCTAGAGCATGTGGCACAGGGCGGCATCCAGGCGGGTTTGGAAGACCTCCAGTTCACTGCAGGAACAAAAACCTGCCAGATACTGCATGAGAGTTCTGCAATAAATGCATGCTGTATTATACATGTAGATATATATGTAAAATTATACTTTTATAAACTGAGAGATAAACTCATCTACATATATTTCATTTTTAAAAAATAAGTAGAGAAGTAGGAAATGGTTCTACACTTAAGCCATTATCACCTGGACAAGGAAATAAAAACAGGAAGAGTACGTCTAGTGAGCATTATAACAAAGAATGGATTGCAATATAAACTTAGAAAAGATATTTCATATATTTGAAAGAGAGTAATGGTGACAGTAGTAACCTGTCAAGATCTGTATTAAAAAGAAGTCATTCTACTGAATTCAGGCAGGCTTAATACAGAAAACGGTTACAGCACCAGCCTGACAGAATCACTGAAATACAAAGGTATGATAGAATTGAAGGGAGGAAACATACTGTAAAAGCATAATCACAGCATCACTGTCTACTATTTCCTATTTTCTTACATGTACAGCCACCATCTAATCAAGCATACAGAATGTGAAAACCCACCAGTCTATAACAATCTTAGATGTTCTGCCTAAAAATAAACCAAGCATTATAAAGCAGGTCCAGGCACAGTACAAGCAATGGTACATTCTGATGCATAAACCTAGCATATTGCATAGTCCTGTGCATCATCAAATGTCCGATAAGATAAAAGCATTAAAAAAATAGCTTCCGTGTTTTTGTAAATCATACAAAAAAAAAGATGTGAGACAGAATGAGAATTAGTACAATCAACACAGTAATTTTTTTGTGGTGGATTTTGTTTCCCTAGATATTTCAAATAGCACTGAATAGACTGCACAGGCTGAACTTTGTAATACAAACCTCCTTCCATAGAGTTTAATTTTCATAAGATAAACTCTGAATCCCACTGCTAATAATTTTTATAAATAGAAAGTGTGCAAAGCTGAAATTTTTTTTTGGTATTCTTTTTTTCATGTTTGCTGCTGCCTATCCCAAGAAGCAGCAGAGCAGAGTTTACAAGCGCCACACATTCTCATTTGTTACACTGTTCTGCCCAGTCACAACGCAGCTACCAGGAAGGAAATCCACATTCAGAGAGTGCAGTCTGTCAACTGCCTTTGCATTTTCTGCCAAGCCTCTACAATCAGAAATGGGTATTAGAAAGACATGGAAGGAACAGCGGGTAGAAGCAAACTGAATATTCAGTGATTTCTCAGACTGCTCTACTATAGCCAAGCATGTCAATCAACAGATTTTCCCCAAAATGCTTAATTTCTTATAACCTACCATAACAACCTCCTAAAGAACTTCTTGAATCTTATTTCTTGAATCTGGTACTTCTACAACTTCTTCAATCTGCTACTGCAGTAATGCAGTTGACAGCTTAAAGCAGTAGAAAATTTCTTGTCAAAAATTTCGAAGAGCTTCCTGTGACCTCAAGCCATACACATGGCTCATCTATCCCTCACTTTACAGGTCCTTAAAACAGAGGTGAAAAAGTTTTTCATCATGGTGTTTGGATATTAATTCATAAGGTTAATGGATGACAGGTCACTGCTATTCTGAACACATACGGAGTTTAAATCAGAGACCTTCAAAACAAAAAGCGAAAGTTTACTGACTGACCTAAGGGATATTTCCTATTCCTATAACCTTTAACTGATCTATAATCCACAACAAATCCTATACATCAGTACAAATTGCAGCTCTTCTACTTTATTCTGGCTGGTAATCAAAGCAGAACACACATAAGGGAGGGACAGAAGAACTGATAATGAATATACAGTGATTTTTTTATTCATTGTTATGGGATGATGACAATCTCCTCTATGGAATTAATTCTCTTTTCTGCTATGTGTATCTTTGCCCAAATAGCACTGTCTTCCAACTATCATCCACTAATGGCCCCTTCAATTAATACTTTCTATGTGTAGAAATGCACCTTTTTTCTATCTGCAAAATCTGAAGTCTTCATAGAAGCACAGCTATCAGTACTTGTCATTCTGAGTCAGTCTCTTCAAACCCAAGTTGGTCTATCGGGGATTTACAAGTAATTTTTTTTTTTTTTGGCAGAGAAATGATTCATTCCTCCTGTTGCCCTTTGTTGTGAGCTGAAATAGGAATCTCATTCATAACTAGAGCTAAAATAGGCAGGAGAAGAGCAAAGAATTTACATGGCTGAACTATAATTTGGGGCACGGAAAGGAAAGGTGAAGAGACTGCTTATGCCATCTATATTTAGGTAAACACACACAAATACCAGAGGGTAAATTTTATTTAAATAGTAACTGGAGTATCCTGGAGATATACCCACAGTAGCCATTCATAAAAGTCTTGACCTGTTGAACTATACTGAAATTAAACAAATTGCAGAGACTCCATTAATCAAACTCTCTGACTGAAAGAAATCAGAGATGACCATCTCCGAACTACAGTATGGTACATGGGCAACGCCTGTTGCTCTAGAACTTATAGTATTTGGCTCTACTTTACAGGGTTTTTCTTCCCAAAAATGTCAACACACACATGCACATACACACAGACACAGGAAAAGCCCTGAAGAGTAAATCCTTTGGCAGTCAAAGAAGCGTGCTCTGTGATTATCTCAGCAACCCTTTCTCATTTGCAGCCAGACCCTTTCAGTATACAAAAAGACAACATCTATTTAAACATTCAATGCAAAAAGTGGCAACATGTACACTGAGAAAACAAACTCTTTAAAAAAGACAGCAGACTACTGATAGTAAAACGTTCAGTGGATATATCAGCTATGTCACGCTATACAGGGATTTACACATTTCAAGGGAATCTTAGCACAGGTAGATGTAGCTGCTTTATTTCATCCCAGACAAAGAATACTCACGTGAACAAGGAATTTACAGATGCCTGACTTAAAGCCTGAAATTCAAACATGGCCTGGGAGACAAACATTCAGAGCTATTTAGGAAAATCTGGTGCTGTAGGTGCCAGCTATCAAAGATACCAATTTAGCAAAAATTAAGCTTCCCAAAATTCACGCAAGTCACTCAATTTAGATTTTTGCTCAGACTTAATCTCTGAAATAGAATGAATTTTAAGTGCACTTATCTCCATGGTCTTGCTGTAGCTTAAGTCTAGAACACTGAGCTAGCGCGAGGAGGGAGAGGTCAGAAATAATACGCAAAGGTTCATCTAAAACCTGCTCTCTTCTATGAAGCCAATCAACCTCCCCTGAAGCCTACAGAAGTATTCTGACTCAGGCCCACTTATAACAAATGTCATATTCTTCAATTTTGCCGTTTAGTTCACTTCACAAAATTTATGCTTACAATATAAAGCAAAGTAACCCGCTGTCCGTCCTACTTAGGCTTACCTCTGCAAAGGGTTCAAGCAAAATAGCTCCTCTGAGAACACCTCCTCTGTTTATTTATTACATTCTGTGAAATGGGGCTCACCTCAACAAAGCAAAATCTCTGGAACTTTAGAAGTAATAGAGCAAGGAAGGGGAGTAAGACACAAATAATCCTTAAAGTCTAATCTAGAGCATGCTGCCAGTTGAGAGATGACCACTGACTTCAATAGATTTAAAAATCAGACATCTCACTACAAAGTAGTTTCAAAAAAGTGAAGTAAGACACACAGAGCCAGACTGTAATCGTTACATCCTGAAAACGAACTCCACAAGAATATTCACTTAAGCACATAAGGCCGGGGATCAAAACACTGTATCTGTGTTGGCTCTTCAAGAGGCTTGCTTATGTTACCAGCTAGGGATAAGTCTTTAAAATTGTTGGATTGCTTTACCATTCTTTTATCCTATGATACACATTTATTTCCATTTGTGAGGAAAAATCAGGTTTTCCTTTTGAGATGCACCAACAACAAAACTATCCAGAATACAACTCCACAGCATGAAAGAGTGAGCTTCTCAACTTCATCTCAGAAATAGCTACCTGTGTCAATACATATTATTCGGATGTGGATGATGCACATCTAATTAGCTAAAAGAAAAAAAAAACCCTCATTATATAACAATAACTTCTTGATTCAAGGAGAAAATTATAGATTACCTTAGCTTCCTTCTGCTAGGAAGTGTTGCAAAATGCCACTGTTGGCAACACAACATGCAAGATGAGGATGCACTACTTATTGGTACCAAGTCTTGAATTTTAACATCAGAACTCATCTGATATCAGATATCACATAAAATGAAATCTGGGGTAAGCTTCTGACCACCTTACACACTTGAAGTCCTTTGAAAATCCTGACCTAAAAAACAGCTTTGTGGTTTCAGACAGGATCCAAACTATGTTAGCAAATATATTTATTTTTCAGTAATTTAAACGGGTTGATTAGTTTACGTTCTATCCAAGCAGGAGGAATGTGGTAAGAAATATTTTTAAACAAATTGCAGCAGTTTATTATTCACACGTCTTAAATTTAAGACATTAATTAAGACATTAATTTTTCAATTCTTTTAGATTCATAGTACAATGCTAAACCAGAGGATAAAACAAATAATACACTGTCCCATTTCGGAAAATTTTTATCAAAAGCGGTGTGCTGACAGGGGATCTGGAAAAGGAAACAGAAAACCTCCTTAACTTTATCAGTGTTCTCTGAATACCTCAAAATTCCAGACTTAAGAACTGCTTTTGGAAGGGAAAGTAAGATCCATATATACCTTCCTATTACACAATATTCTGTCCTTGTGCAGCACCAAAGCTGAAAACCAGATGATTAAAGTAAAGGTCAATGTCCTCAAAGGATTGCTTGCTAGGAAAACAGAGGAAGATACACAAGTGTTTAAAAAGAAAAAAAGAGAGTAATACAATAGAAGACCCAAGTATTACCAAGCTTGTCACATGTGAACTGAAAAAAATCCTATTACAAGCACAGCTATAGCAGAATTGATGTTAATTCCATATTTGTTTTACTTGAGATGGCAGCATATTACTCGCCTGGGAGAGCCCTGGCAAAGACTTACAGAACAGTCATAAAGCCTGAAAGATCACAGTGGAGAAAATTCCTATTTGCATTGTGTTCCTTGTATCAGAAACTCTAGGTATCTCTTAAAGCCACACCATGGACAACTGAGAGGTTATACGTACGCAGCAATTTCTGAATATAGATTTCTAACTTCTGTTTCTCAATTAAAAGGTAAATGGGTCTGATTTTAGGTTCCCATTTCCTGTCATCTTTTTTTTGAGTAGAATTAAGGTTTCATTTAAACTTGTTTTATGTTATTTTATTTCAAACAAGGTTAATAATGGAGAAGATAGCATCTTATTGACTCAGTGGTATCATAGATAACAGTGGATGATCTCTCAGATATTCAAACATTCAAAATCTTCCCCAGGTTTGTTTTGGGACTGGTTTTAAAGAGAGACTCTAAAAAAGAAAAAAACATGAAAACAAAAATGAAGGGACAGGAGTAATGAAAAAAGCTATAGCTTTTGCAGAAGAAAAAACATTAAAAGATGATTCATCCTATTATTGATGAAGCTTGGTCCTGTGAACAGACAGAATAACTGCAGCCATACATTCCATACAGTGGAAAAAATGGATCAGAGCTGTACTCCCATCAGAAACAGACTTCTGCATTTCAAACAATAGATTAAAACTTAGTATCTGAAAAATAGATGAAAACCTAGTACCTGAAAGCTACTGCTGATTCATGCACTATAGATCTGTTATAGACACTGTATTTAGAATTACATAAAAGCATAAAAATATATTTAAAAAGGAAAAATTAAGTGTTTGATATCTCCTGTGTTCTATGTATATATAAGATGCCTTCTTATAATCCAGCCATACTTGCTGGGAAGCCCCTGGGATGGAAGAGGGGAGATTGGGAACACAGTAAAGAAGTTAGCTCATCGTAGGTTTCAGTGACTGAAAAAGAATCAACTCTTGCACTGTCCTTTTCCACAAAAGAATTCATAAAATTCTGTATGTACACTTGCAGAGGTTAGTTCACACTGTTATGTCCAGCATCAGGCACGTTAGACACACATTAGATAAACCATGCATACTTCTTCAGAAAATGAGAAAAGAAACAGTTTCAACTTCAGAAATTTCTAAAGAAACTAGCAGAAAAATGTTTTTATTGGTAAGCTACTATCTACTCAGAACGATACTGTGCCCTAAATCAACTTTCAAAGAGTCCCAGAGAAATCCGTGCCACTTGAGCTACCTCGAATTGAAACTAGAGTGCCACTTGGGGGGGACTTACATACCACTTTAAACTGACAGCTGCAGAAGTCTGGCAAAAATTTTGGCTGAAAAAGCCTTTTGCTCAGTTGCTCTTTCTTGATGAAGGCGGAGTTGGAAACCGTTTCATTTAAGAATTACTAAAGCAGCTGGACTGACTGTTCTTTATAAACATTACAGGGAGATCAGATCAAGAATATGAATGTTATTTATTGCATTTTAATGTCCTGGCTCAGAGAATTTCAACTACATGTGCAAGCACTGAAAGGTGGGAAAACAAGGTTTTCCAGCATTCAGTAGTTCTGAGGAAGAATGTTAGCAGCTGCTTGCTAACCCTAACAGTTTCATATATAATCTCTACACTCTTACAGAGGAGGGGAAAAAAAAAAAAAAAAACACCCACAAAGCCCACAACTCCAGATTCGATATGGGATTTTCTTCTAGAACTGCCTTTCTGTGCCACATATTGACAAGTCAGAGGATCTAGAATGTATGTTGAGAGAGGCAGGACAACTGAAAGGAGGCAAACTCCCCCAAAATGCATAATTCTGCTACAACTTAGTATCCAGTATTTCACTTGTGATAAAACAGATTTTATACCATGCTGGATCATGCTGGATTTTGCTGGACCTTTGCACAGACACAGTTTCTACCCAGTGGTTCAAGCTACAAGCTGAGAGCTTCAAAACCTGCTCCATTCTTTATTTATGAATTGATACTTTGATCAACTCTGCAAGTTACTATTTCCTTCTCTCCATTTACATCTTTCATCACTCCCTTGCCAAAATTCTGTTTTAGACAAGAGCATGGAGCAACACTGAGGATTACAGACAGCAATACACTAAGGATTATTTTATCTGTTAACTTCAGAAACAGTTAAAAATAAAATAAATTCCTTCACCCAATTTTCCTGTCAGCGCCTTCCTTTTTGAAGCAGCCCAAACACTCTAGGGAAGTCATTAACTCAAAAAGGCAGCTTTTCAGTGGCTTGAGAGAAAACATTCCCCATTTCCAAACAGATTAAAAATATGCAACCCAAAACATAACCCACTTCAATACAGACTGAACAGGCAAATTTAGTAGTGTATACAGGTATGCTTCCTAAAAAGGGTGGTGAAAAGCTTGTTTGTAAGGTAGGAGATACGAAGGCAATGGGGTTAACTGAGTAATGGGGTTCTTGAAGCTTTGAGCAGATGTCAACCACTACTGCCATCAAAACCAAATCATAGAGAATTCTGAAGAAATATACAATGTGAAGTAAAGTGTGACTCTACCTAACATATGATGCAAACAGAGTAACCTGAGAGCTTGTGGGATTTTTGTTTTGTTTTTTAGTTAAGTGTAGTACCTCAAGTTCCTTAAAGAAAGGAAATTAGAAATTTAGCCCTATTTAGAGGTAAGGAACTGTTGGCAAAGTCATCCCCATCAGAAGATTCAACTGTGAATGCCTTGCCTAAAAGATTGTAATGGAAGGTTTATTGTTGTCACCCTCTTCTCCTGAACACCAGTAAAAATCATCCAATCATTTTTAACTCAATCATAACAAGAATCTGCTTATTTCTGCTTATTCAGAGGTGGAGAACTACAGAACAGGTATGAAACTTATGAATCATATCCATCAGTCCAATGTTGCAGGTGTTGTCAGAGCTGAGTACAGCTTTCTGAGTCCAAGGGAAGTTGAATCCAGAGCTCTATAACAAAACTATACCTACAATATCATGGACACTGACTTCACTGCCATGGAATATGAATTCTATTGCAATATTGACAAGGCGTGATCCTCTTCATTACTTAGGTTGGCAATTTTATGATACTATCAGGATTTCAAGTGTGTCCATTTTCCTTTTACAAATGACAGTCCCATCAGCACCTTCAATCAAGATTCACTTCTTATAGTCCTATTACAACCTCAGCAGTGTGGCAGAGATGAGATACGGTATCATTCCTAAACCACTCTATTTTCCTCTGAAGCATCATAAGAAGTGATTCAGCTTCAATTTCCATAATATATCCATTAAATAATGGGACAATCAGCATCCCACTGATTGAAGAAATCAAAATAATCACTCACTACTCTTCTGCTATAGAAGGTGTAAGCTCAGCTCCACCTCACACCTCCATTCTCTTTCCTGGTTCACACAAAATTGCTGCCATTAATATAGGCTTCTGCCTCACAATTAATGTCATGGTTACTAAGAATATGGCTTTCTTGTCACCTTGTTTAGGGAGCAACTGCAAAGCACTATAGTAAAAGTAAATACCTACAATGAAAAAAAAAAAAGTAATATAGCTACAAATTACACTGCCATTGCACCTGACTACAAATCACACTGCTGTGACTCTTTCTTATTCACACCTGGACAAACCTACTTTAAGATTTAAACCAAACAATCCACATTTGCTCTGGGCTTCATTTCCAAAAGACTGCAAGTCCATTCATTCACCATCAGTTAAGACTCTCCAGTTGACAAGAGCAGTCAAGATCTCTGCCATTTCAGATAACAACTGTCACCAACTTCTCTCACCAGATCTATGCTTTCTCGATTCCATTTCCTAACTGTATCTACCAATTCCGAACTATTGCTTTTTTCAGGCTAAAAAGAGATGGCTTCTTTTTGGTATATGGAAAGTAGAACTTTCTCTAAACATTAATAAAATAAGACTGAGAGTATGAGTCAGTAATTCTGCCTGATACCCTTCAACTAGCCAGATGCAAAGGGACCTCATATGCCTTTGCTGCATCATTATTCTGTAAACATGCCTTCTCATTGATGGCAGAATTCATCATGAAATATTTGTCCCGTCTGACGCTGAAGAAAGCCCTTATCTGAGACACTATAATCAAATTAGTACTAAAAACAAACAACCTATGCAAAGCAAAATGACAAGTGATGTAAAAGCTGAGTGAAGGAAAAATAATGATTTCAGTTTCACTAAGTGTACTCTAGTTGTGAAAGTGCATATTGGTAAAACAAGGAAGCTTGCACTGCTGCCACCACTTCAACTCTAAACGCTTCTCATATAAAACTAATAAAAATGAAAGGAAAATAGAAGTTCCATCATAGTCTTAAAACAAGCATCTGAGAACAAAATTACAGTGGTACGTCTTTCTGTGTAAGATTTTGTCTGGTACCTGCTGCACACATTACATAAAACTATATATAGAGCATCACTTAGAATATTGCCTATGAGGATATGTTCTTCCAGAAATAATTTAACTCAGATGCTATTCTCCATGATGAAGAATCTATTTCATTGAATTAAAGGAATACCATTGAGTCATTGGCATGTTATGTCTCTATGTGAAATAAACTTGTTAACTTCTTAAAACTAATCTCTGACAAACAGGAAGAGATTTCAAAGGAAAAAAGAAAACAATGTTTCAGAAACACAGGTGTTCTTTTCACACAGACTTCCTCAGCAATACAAAATGTAAAGGAAAATGTGTTGGGTGAGAAAAGGGAAAATATACTGTGGATACCACACTTCACTTATTGGGCAGGCTGCAGTTGTTCAGAGCTGTAATTCTTGTCATCATTACTGCAATCACGTCACTTTTGTTACTCAATTGGGCTTACATGTACACTAGTAAAACGTATGCCACTTAATCTGTGGACACGTGATTTAGAGAAATACTGTCTGCACTATCTCAGGGAAAAAAAAAAAAAAGTCTGCTCTTCCTGACATTTATTTTGTCAGTCTTCAGTCAGTCTTAAGTGCATATTAATATCCACTGTTATTCTCACACATCATCAGATATTCAGATATTTTAGATTAATATTTAATAGAAATTTTAATTTAAAAAAATCACCTAAATAACTGCCTTTAAAAGGCAAAAATCATCTCTCTATGGCCTTTGTAAGCTCCATACTGTTCACTTTTCTTATTATTTCTTATATTATCACTATGCATGAAATTTTATAGTTAAAGACAAAAAAAAGGTCCAAACATCGCTAAAAGAATTTGACACTGAATATCCCCAGTGAAACAAACCATTCACACAATTGTAGATGCAGAGCTTAATTCAGCCACAGTTTTGGTTAGAGCTGTTGGATGGCTGCTTCATTGCCACTTACTCTGATAAATATATCCATTTTGTCCAACTATTCCACGGCTCAAGTTCACACACACAAAAGGCAATTTGCTGAGCTATACAAGAATAAGATCACTCACAATTCCAAGCCAGAGGTCTAATGAACTAAGTGAAAAATACACTACTTTTGGAAACAGGTGTTCACTCTCCAAAACATCAGGTCGACACCTTTCCTTTCAAAGTTATAAATGCATCAGTTAAAGGTTCTGTTCTTAACTCTTCGAGAAGTCTCGTCTCATTTATTTTGTCTACATCTATTATATATCTATTTTTGTGCTATTAGTCATTCTATCAAAAAAAAAAAAAAGCTCCACCAGCGACTTCTCTGTCCATACAGGTAGAGAAAACACCATATGGAGCTCTTTAGTTATTAATAAGTTTTTCCTCAACTGTTGCAAAACCTGAGAAGACAGAACAAGACAACTAGAACTTTAATTTTATCTCTGTTACTTATAAGTAACTGGCAACTCTGTGTTGCCAGTGGCTCCAGCTCCACGTCTGCTTTTGTTGGTGAAGCAAAATTTCCACTAAATTACGAGGATGACTTCTTAGAGAAAATAATAAAAAAGTATGTTTCATAGTTGTTTGATGTAATTAATAGCTGAGGTCATAGGCTTATGAAAGCAAAATCTAGTAAAACCAGTAGCACCTATACTTACAAAATGTCCACCATTCAGTATTTAACAAAAGAGCCACTTCCATAAGCCAGACCAAGATGATTTTGTAAGAACACTACTACAATTAGAAATGAGAAAGTAAACGAAACCATCAAAACCAAAAGAAAAGACTCCTAAGTAACAATAACCCATTCTCCTTAAGTCAATTACCTTTCGCATATGTGCCAGTCTAGGACAGTCTGAACTCATCTGTCATTAGAGCAACTCTGCTGCCTTCTTCCCAGAGCAGAGGGCTCAGTTGCAGTCACCAACAGTAAAGTGATGAGAGTAACTTTCTAGAGGTTATTTAAACCCCTGTCCTCTTTCTGTGACTACTGGGACTTGAAATAAGACAAGGTTAGGAAGCATCTGCTACTATGTCACACTAGGAATGCTAAGGTGAAACTATCAGTTTTCTCCTTATCTGATGCTCCTGCTCCCAACACCTGCAGGATTCTCCAGCCCTTGCAAGGCTATACTGCACCCTGCACCTGGACCTCCTGGTGGCCCAACCCCAGCTGTGTGCTATCATCTCTAATTCCTTACACCTACTGCTGTCTTAATTTTCCTCCTCCATTTGTTGCTCTGGGGGCTTCTGAAGCTTGCATTATTGAGCTGATCTGTTTTATCACATGACTGATGTAAATGACAAGGTTTTCCTGGTTGGACAAATACTATGAGATATCTTTGGGAAGGCAGAGGAGTGAAGAGATTTTATTTACTCTAGCAAAGTGCTCATCCCTCTTAAAAATCTGGAAATTTCTGTTGTTTTTCAGTACAGAAAACCAACTGGTGTTTTATGTTCACTTCTGACAGTACTGAGAGGAAAAAGGAAGGTCAGACTCACTAAAGTTAAAGGTGGAATAAAAATGTGTTCTATGTGTACACTTTGGTTATTCTTAAAGTTAATTAATACTGCTTGCTCTGAAACTGTAAAATTATGCAAAACTGGACTATTTAGATTTTTTAAAGAATTTTAATTTAGGATTGCAATCAAAATATAAATGATGTAAATGATCATAAAACACTGGTGAACATATCTTGTTTTTGCTGCTTTGTCTCTATACACGGTGTTTTACTTTGGTAACTCATTTTCAACACTTTTTAGTGTTTGCTGGTATCTGCAGTTTAAAAATAATCAGAAGCAGCACTAGCTGATATGTGGGGTTTTTGCTGTATTTGTTTAAGCACTTGTAGCAGTTGTGCTACTTATGTCAGGAGCTCAATGGGACTCCTGAGAGCAAGCTATTGACCCAATGGCAGCCATTGATATGGGTAAGGTAACTTAAACTATGTGAAGTGTCTCCTCTTAAAAGAGAAACTACTACTTCTCTATTGCTTCTGAATTTTTTATGAGACATAAATACCAAAAATATTACAACAGGCTACAGAAGTGTAATGAACGGTCAGACTGACAAAAGAAGAGACAAAGTACTGTTTGGCTGACAAACTGACCAAATGATGATCTATTGCTGTGAGCTCAGTGTGCAGCACAACAAAGACTTGGAGCAACATAAGACTATGGCAAGATTAATGTGTAACAGTATTTAGACAGACATATGCTGTTTATCACTGTAAAATAGATCGATAATTTTCAAAATTAAAACATTCTCTATTTGTCACATTTTTAATCAGAATTTCATGCAGTTCACTATATTAAGAGACAGATGCAAAGCAATCAAGCATGCACTTCGAAGAGGGAAGCAAGTTTCTGTATATGTGTACTTTCAATCTTAGTTAAGCAAGAACTTTGACAGAGAAAAATACGGGAAAACAATACACTGAAAAATACACTATTTACTTTTGCACTATCACGACTGAAAAATACATTATTACTTTGTTCATTTTGATAACAGCAAAGTGATGATGGGGGACTAAAGCTTCTGTGTGACCTCCTGGGTTGTGCTGGTAACACATGCATGTTTTTTTCTACCTCAAAAAGTGCATGAAAAGAAAGTCAGAGGCAATGACTCAGAGGTGTGAGTTATCTCACCTTGAAAAACAAGGCAGAAAACAAGATTAATAGAAGACAGATGTTCACTGTGCAGGTGGTGGGTCAAAAATTCTTATTAAACCTTACTAAAAAGACCCCCCAGCAGAGGGTATGCACAATTCAGAACAACAGAAACTATTGCTTGGTGGAATTTTTATCACTGTTCTGTATTTGTGGACTTCTGATATTTTTTCCCATTATACTTTTATAAATCCCATTGACTAAACTTTTAGAAGAAATTTCTAACAACATGCTGGATGTGTTGATGAAAATTTAAGTAATAAATATCACTAGCATACAACAAAGACTTAGAAAACATTAATATTTTATGGTGTTTTGACTTTTGTGACCTTTACCATATTTTTTTTTCTTGCATGCCCTGGCAAATTAAATCCTTTGCAGTATTTATAAGGGTTTTCAAGAGACCTGTGACATTGAGTATAATCACTTGTTTTAAATGCACAAATAACCTAATAAAGAAAACGCATGCAGGCTAAACTTTACTTAGTATCTTGCCAAGATCACTACTCTTTCTCAGACTTGGAACAGTCTGAGCTTTAACACAGGACAAAAGTCTGCTTTTTTTTTCCCCTTTGTCGTAATTATCTACTCTCAGAATACGCACAGTCACCATTACTTTGGAGTAAGAAAGAACATTCACTAAACACAACTAAACACAAGATGTTAGAATTTTTGTTCAAGATACAGAACAGCTTAGACATTAGTCTCCATAGAAGTCAAGTTTAACACTGAGTTGTAACAGGCTGATAAGCATACTCATTTTCTCAAAAGGACACTCCCACCGATGCACATCAAAGCTTTAGGGTAATCAGTGTTACAAGCATGTTTCTAAGATCCTGTATTTAGGAATTTAAGTTAGAACTACTTAGCTGAAGAAGTAGGCATATTTGTTTAAATGACCCTATTCACTTATCTTGTTACAAAAATAATTCAGTACTAGTTAATGCTAGTTGGTTGATTAATTTCCTTTCTACTGCCATCATCTTTTTTTTTTTCGTGATGCCAATGTCCTGTGACTGCTGCAGTAAAATATGATATGCATATACATTTATATCCATAACTTGCTCATCTCCATTGCTAATGTGATATAAATAAAAATCACGTATTACTGCTCCAATTCAGCTTCTCGGTGACTCTAAAATAATGTTCCCCTTTGGATTTGCTTCATGATTTGTTTATTTAGGTATGATAAATGTTGTCTGCTGTTCAGCTTTACTTGAAGATCGCAGCAATGACAATCAGATCCAAAGCTGAGAAATTACCTGAGCTTTCAGATCTTGAAATAACCTTAGGGAGTTATTTCTTTGCATGGGCCCTGTGTGATACTTATAAATGAATATTAAAATGTATGGCATCTGTTAATTGATATTCTGGATCTGAAGTAAATTCTGGATACTATTTGTCATGCTGCTGTATATGTTTTAAGCTCTGTTTTCTTAGTGCTCTGGAAAAAGATCAGCACTCAGTCCTAGGAATCAAAGTGGGATGGCAGAAGCAGAAATTCTGCACATTTGGTGAATTTCCTCAGTTAAGAAACCAAAGCAAACAAAATCTTTTCACAAAATAGCTGAAGCAGCAGCACCATGAGATCTCATGTGTTTGCCCTACACAGTCCTTACAGTGTTCATCTTCCAGTTTTTACTATTTTAAAGGGAACAACAATTAAAGATAAAGGATTTTCCATCTACAAATGTTATCTTGACCTTGAAGGACATTATAAAATTGTATGACACTTGTCCATGATACTTAAAATGCCTTTTGTATGGGTTGCTAGAATGAGGATGCGTGAATGAAGCCTACTCCTAAGCCCTCAGGGTAGCTTTGCAAAGCCTTTAGATCACAATCCATTCACTGATAGCACTCTAGAAACCAAAATGACTTTCTCTTTTCTGCTTGTTACCTTTTCTAAACAGCAGAAATCTTAGCAGAGTTGAAGATAACACAGCAGCCTCTCAGTAAGAATCTTTACCCTGAGAATACTCTATCCTATTTGTGAGGATAGAATCCTATGATATGTGAGACTGTTCTCTAAGAAAAATTCAACAGTTGGCTTCTGAATGTGTAAAAACCTCAAGTTTCAGCTGGGAACATCTAATACATATCAGTCTTTACAAAATTTCTTATAACGGAATACACATAGGGACATTAAGCATGAACCATCCAACTTAAAATTTTCCCTGGCCTAAACAAGCTGAATCTGTGAGACTTTTCAGTCCAGGTTCTCATATGTCTAGGAAAAGAGAGTTCCTGCTTGAGCAGGGGGATTGGACTAGCTGATCTCTAGAGGTCCCTTCCAACCTCAACCATTCTGTGATTTGCTTGTGACTCACTCTAGCTTAATCAGATACCTCCTGTGAACACCTACTTGATCAGTTAAGTTCCTAAATCCTACATTCCAACTGCAAAATGCAAAGTTTGTGAACGCATTTACAAAATCAATTTAACCTAAGAGTTTTAAATTATTTTGTCTTCTGCAGTTTGACTTTCATATGCATCTTCTATACAGTATGATAAAGAACCTAAAATCCAGATTTTGCTAGATGATCTTAGTAGATCTCAATTAATTCCTAGTGAACCAAAATTTTTTGCTTTTCCTTTTAGGATGCAAGGACTTCATAATGACCTAATGTCTGCTCATAGCGAGCACCAAATTACATTGCACTACCAATAATGTAAACTACTTTTCCAAGCATCTGAATTATTTTTTTCTGTTGACAACAGTAAGAAAAGCACAATATTTCCTGAATAGCATTTACAGTGCAATATTCTGCAAAGTCTGCATGTTGACAAAAATAAAGCTAGTAATTATTTGACAACCATCAGTATTTTGTGGACAGTGAAATGAAACCAAGTTCCCCTCTGCAAGCAATCCAGTCTGTAACTGATCATCTCTATTTATTTGTAAGGGAATAAAGATCAATGGCTTTCTTGTACATAACATGCCACGTAATGATACTGTGTGCTAAAGTATTTAGCCTAGAAAGCACCACTTGGCAAAAATCTATGTTTAGAGTAAGGTTACTTAATTACAGCATATGTAACCACAGGAAACCCATTTTACCACATTTCCCTGTACTCATATAGCACCTGGTCTCTGGTGTCTCTATAGGCCTTCTTTCAAGATTCTGCATGAAATCAGTGCCTACCAAAGTCAGTATGGGCTGGGTGTCTGTACTCTCCCAGGAATGCGATCTGTATGGTTTGCTCAATCAGTGTATACTCTTTAAATAACAAAGGCGCTGTAAGATAAATAATATACAATAATACACAGTCATTTAATTACAGTCAAAACACAGAATCGCAGAATGGTTGAGGTTGGAAGGGACCTCTAGAGATCATCTAGACCAACCCCCTGCTCCAGCAAGGACACCCAGAGCCCCGGGCACAGGGTGGCATCCAGGCAGGTTTGGAAAATCTCCAGGGAAGGAGACTCCACAGCCTCCCTGGGCAGTCTGTTCCAGGGCTCTGTCACCCTCACAGTAAAGAAGTTCTTCCTCATATGGAGATGGAACTGCCTGTGTTTCAACTTATACCCATTGCCCCTTCTCCTATCACTGGCAGACCTAAGAAGCTGAGTTTTCTGAAACTTAATAGTTTCTTTCACTCTTTGTAGCCCTTTGGGTACGTGTTGGGAGAATAGCTACACACACACACACACACACACACGTATATGCACAAAAAAAAAAAAAGGAAGTGGAGATAATTCTTATTTCTTAAGCTCACTGCATTGCCCTACAACGCTTCATCCTTCATTCAACCACATAACCTAAATATTTAACTGTACGCTAACCACAACTATGATTTGAAAACTGCTGGCCTCAGTGATTTTAGACTGTAAATCACAACAAATGACTTTTTCCATTAAACATTCTGTTCAATAAAATGAAATTACTGAGCAAGTGGCACAGAAGTTTCATTTCCTCTTGTTTTCCATTAGAAAAACAGCTTAATAGAGAAAATATCTTGACAGTAACACTACAAGGAACATGTGCAATGTAGTCCTGAGAACTCCCTGATTTGCAGAGTGTATGCTCCACTCCATTTTGGACTCAGTTATATCTAGCCATTTCCTACTACTCCACTGTGATGACTGTCTGTTAATGACATCCTAATACGCACTAATCATGAAACTAAGATTACAAAAAAAAAATACATATAAAACATGGAAACTCCCACACCATATTAAAATTCTGTAATTAGTAGTTTTGTAGGACTCTTGTGCTTATGCTAAAGATCTTTTTTGAGCAGTTTGGAATATTGAAACACTATGATATCTAGGAAGTGAGCAAATCCTAGAGCTATATTAAGTATTGCTTTCTGTAGGATTGTAAAATAAACAGGACTCTAAGTTCTCTTTAAAGCTTTTCCAAAGACTTAAATACATACATTAAATGGCAGCTACAGGCAAGGGAATTAGCAGGAAAAATTAGAATCTTGAGTAACAGACATCAACCAATCTTTATGCCATTCACTGCCTTCCTCAAGTAGAAATACAGTCTGTATTAATGAGATATCTGCTGGAGAGCACCAGATAAACTAACAGAAAATGAACAAGACTACCTGCAGTCTTCAAATCCGTAATCCTTTTTCACATTCCTCTATTTAACGGGACTGGCCACATGATGTTTTTAGAAAGATGTCCCAGCTGGGTGTGAAATAACAAGATTTTCAGGTTAAAGCTTTTCAGAATGTCTTTATGAATTTCAAAAGCATTAGCAAGATTTTTTTTCCAAGATTTTTTCTTTTTACTAAGAAAATCATGCCATTTCACCGTATACGTGTTAGTAGCTCCAGTTAGACAAGTTATTTCATTTTCTGAACACAAGAATCATTTTAAAGATTAATTATCTAACAGTACATATTTTTAAATGAGCACAAACAGTAGTCAATAATTTCACTATGTAGCTTGTCATTTGGAATTGCTAACATTTCAGTGTTTAGGTAGATAGTAAGCATTGGCATTCCTTGAAAGATTTGCAAATAGTTACGTTGTGATGCTTACTTTTTCTTTCTAAGTTAGTGCTAAAAGAGTTCTAGGGGCTTTGTAAATAAAAATAGACATTCCTGTGAGATAACCTAAATATAAATACAGAGCAAAAACCATAATATTTGGATGATAGATCACAGGATATGTATTTCCTATTTTATTACTAATAGTTTAAAATTAGTAAGGGGCCCATATATTGATTAAGGTGCCTTTGAAATAGACAATGCATTTTGCAATACAAGGCAATGCAGGACAGAGGTAGAATGCACTGATAGAATGAGAGGAGAAACAATAATGCCACAGATTGTTAATCAAACTCACAATTTGTTCCATTTATCTTTTGAGATTTATCATTCCTTAGAAAATTGATTTAAACAAAGCAAATGCAAAAAAGCTCTCAGAGAAGCTCAGAAATATGAGACTACACTCTTCATAATGTTCTTATTTCCCTATTTAAGACCGAAATTTTGCATATTTTTTTCATGGAAAAAAAAATACATGTTCAGAGTTCGTCTTCTCTTGAAGCAATACAGACGGTTAAGAATTCCACTTTATCATTTTTTAAGATTGTATTGTAAAGTCACAGAAATTGGACTATTTCTTCATGAAGCTAACTACTCCTTTCCTTGGAGTAATTCCATATTGGATTTTCATGCCAGTGGAGCCCTGAACAATGCAATGCTGTGCATTGTTTTATAGGTATCAGGAATGTTTCACATCTGGGTGATTTCATAGCTCAAGAGCACTGAACTAGAAAACAGATCCCAGTTGCCTTCCAGGCAGTCACAGGTGTCCAAGCCGATTTCAAAAATCTACTGGACCACACAGTTAACTCTTGACAGTAATTGCAAGGTAATTGTTTATGCAGAGATCTCCAGTAAAAATACTCAGATTTACCAGTCTAAGTAATGTGTTGATAGTTTTGCTATGTTTCTCTGTTAAAACAGAAATAATAATACTTTGTTTCACATTTTTTTAGGATATTTTGTATATTTACATGGTAACTTTATCTGAAAGATCACTTTCCTTTCTGAGTATCAAATGTGTCTGCAGTGACTGCCACAGTTTTGATCCTACTGCCTTCAAGCACAACTGGAAATACCTAATAAAGCCACTTGTTTTATCATTTAAAAAAAAAATCAAGAAGTTCCACACATCTATTCACAGAAACCATGTAGACAGGTCTAGAGTGCTACTGAATTCCTTCAATACAAAGATCTGCTGTAGGTCTAATGCCAATTGTCTTAATTTATAATCAACTATTGTTAACTGGTTAAATACAATAATATTCACATAAGCAAGTAAGAGATATCAACTGTTGTGACCTTTCAAATTAATTCATTATTATATTAGCCTTTAAGACTTAGAAGTAGTGCCTGAATATATTAACAGCTTTTATAAGTATTACTTTTTCTCCCTGTGCATTAATGTGTATTACAAATGAACACACTTAGAAAAAAAAAAAAAGAAAAAAAATCTTTATAAAGACAAAACAGAACAGGAAATGCTTTATATATATATATATAGTTAGTTAGTTAGTTAGAATGAAACTTAATTACTTATTCCTCTGAAAACATTTACCTCTTCTTTGGCATTCTCTACCTCTTCTTTGGCATTCTCTGCAGTCTGCTCAGACACAATTGGGATTTCCAAATGAAAGAACATCAAAGATGATACAGATCAGTTGATTAGCTTATTTTGGCTAACATCTGAGAAATGAATAAACGCTCAGCAACTGGCATTGGGAAAATAGGTGATTTTATTCCAAACATGTTCATGTATTCAAACCACAATTCACCTTCATAGTTTTATATGTAAGATGGCCCTGTTTTAATATTTTGATTCATTAATAGACTACTGTCACCTTTATTTTCATCAGCTTGTTGCTATATCATCGCTCTGCTATTGTTTCTTGCTATGCAAACAAGAACACACCACAGAATTTGAAAACTATCTCCTTGAAACTAGTAGTTGGGGAATGCCCTCGAGGCAGTTGTAATGGAGCTTCCATTGTGAAGGAAGTCTACCCAACCAAGCCCTCTCATACCCTCTCTGAAATCACTGTCTGTCACTAGGAAGAACATAATGGAAATGGCTGTAAACCTCTAGGGCACGACAAAAAAAAGAAATTATACAGTTGGCAGAGTCTTTCAAAGAAAATGCATCACTCATCATAAAGAATTTCAATTACAATGAAATGGACAGTACAGAGAATTGTAGAAGATCTTAAACAGGTTGCCCAATAAAGTACTGAAAGCACATTAGCAAAAGTAACTAATAGTGTTACTAATTTCAGACAAAGGACACAGATCATCTAGTTGGTGCTGATTTAAAATCCATCTGACAGATTCTTGTAAAAAAATAATAATAAAAAAACCCCACAATTTAAAAGAAGTTGCCTAAAAAGGAAACTGATGGATCACCAGTGAGAGCATTTCACTTAATATTGATTACTCTTCGGACAGCTCAATTAGGTTTCTAATTAGGACAGATTTCCTTAGGTGACTGATATCCTTAGGTGTCAGCTTTGCTTTCATTGCTAAGAAAAATAAAAAGGAATTTTTTGATTAACATGGACATACATTTCATCTGAAAAAACAATCAATCAATCAAAAAAGAAAAAAAACACACAAATAACTCGTGTACCTGACACTTCTGTCAGCTTCCTGGAGCAACAAAAATTAATGCTCCCTTGTCATCCCTTAAAATTTGACTTTGTACTGGCAGGTAAGTGACTGTAGCTTAGGTTGAAGATATATATTAATCGTCCAGGATAGTTAAGAGGCAGTAAACAGTTTTGCTTCCCAGAATATTTAAAAGCCATTCATGGATTTCTTCTTGTTAATAGCAGTAACATTTGTGTATTCAGAGTAGAATTCAATCCAATTATAAGATCAAGTAGAGGCAGGCTCAGGTGGTAACTCACAGTTTATGAGCCAACTTGAACAATGCCATGGTTTAATATGAAAACCCCCAAAATTGTAATTTTATATGCTAATTGGGAGTCACACTAATTACAAATAGATTTAGATAATTCCAAGTGAACTTTGAAAAATCTCAATACTCATCACTAACAACTGTATACATTACTTTCATTACTTCCAAAAGTTAGTATCTATGTAACTGTACTGAGTA
Organism: Nothoprocta pentlandii; assembly: GCA_013398315.1. Lineage (NCBI taxonomy): Eukaryota > Metazoa > Chordata > Aves > Tinamiformes > Tinamidae > Nothoprocta > Nothoprocta pentlandii. The sequence goes on along the minus strand of VZSG01000017.1, from coordinate 2,781,060 downwards.
GCAAAGGTTGACTGAACAACTCTAATACTATGCAAGGTTAATTTGCCCTGTTACTTACACTTGATGAACTATTCAGCCCGAGGAAAGCTAACAGTTTTCTACATCCAAGAAAACACTAAGGTGTACACATTATATTATTTCAGCAGTGGCATTTGTTTATACATCTTTGGAATGGATTTGATAAATATCTCACAGATTTTCTTTCTAGTACATTATATTTCTTAATATTCACTGGGCTATGTAAAGCCTATGCAAAGGTCTCAAAGGTCTTGGAAGTCTTTGGGATTCTAATAATTTGGACTCTACTACCTATAATTTCTTGTGGAAAGCTCCACAGTGAATTTTCTTGAAACCAGACTTGCAATTGAAAGCTGCAGGTGACTCGAGAATTATTTTTAAATAAATTGTTCAAAAACTCTGGAACACAGTCTGTGCACCACTCCAATCTCTAAAGTATTGTTTACACTGTTTGGGATTCAAAAATAATGACAGAATCAGGAAAAGCATAAACTTTTGTTGTACTGGCCCAAATTCATTCATAGTGAGACCAATTAAAAGCCAGGGACATGAACAAAGTAATTTCTCAGTAACAGCTATCTGAATTTGAACATTAATCTCTGCCTACCCCACTAATTACTGGTTTCATAATGGAAAGAGCAAAAGTCTAAAAAAAAAAAAAAAAAAA
>VZSG01000017.1:2755347-2780325 GCA_013398315.1 Nothoprocta pentlandii | reverse complement strand
TTTTTTTTTTTTTTTTTTTAATGGGCTATATATTAGTGTAAATAGACTCTGGACTACTGATTCAGTTATCTGTGCTGCCTCCAACTATGGTTTGTCATCTTCAGGGAGTGCAAAACTCTCACGGCATACATAAGGTTGTCTCTTGGGGGATGGGAAAGAAGAGAACTTTGTAGAATTGGAAAGAGTAGGAGGAGGAGAAATCTCCCCAACTACTTTGCAATGGAAAATACAGGAAAGTAAGTTTCTCTTTACTTTTTTAATGAAAGAATGGGACTGCTGGTTCTCTTTTGTTTCACTTTTTTAACTGTCACAGATAAACTGCTGTAATAAAATGTGGATGCTTGCAAGGAACAGGGCAGTGGGATGGAGGGAAAAAGGAGGAGGCAACTGAGAATGAAAAGTTACCTAGTTTCAATTAATGTATTTGTCTTTACGATTCAAGTTAACTGACTTGTTTGGGGGGAGAGCTCACTACCTCATCATTCCTTCAATGACATCAAACACAATGACATCAAACCTGAAAAATACCACTTGCACACACTGCAGTTTATTTTAAACTGTTGTGCTGCCATGCCTTCAAAAATACATAAAAATAATTTTTAAAAAACTTTAAGATTCCAGAGCTATTACCTTAAAGCCATTTATGCTAGAGAAAAAGTACTACTGATCGTTGCTCATCAACATTCAGCCCCTTTACAGTACAAAAAAAACTTGTACTTTGTTACAGTAATTTGTTACTTGTAATTTGTTACAGTATAACAAATAACAGAGATAACTGAATTATCAAAAAATCAGCAGCTCATCTGATAGCAGATACTGTGGATATCTGGGCATTTAACAGCTTAAGATCAAATGCCTGTGAATATGGATCTCAAGTATTTTTAGACAGCTACAACATATCTTTTGTATCTCACACAAAGTATAACATGGTATCACTAAGAGCTAAAAAATAGGACTTGAACAGATAATGTCTAACATAAGCATAATTAAATAGGTCATGTTATTTCAAACAATCTTATTTCAAATCTCAAATTCTAAGATTATAGGCTTTTATAAATAGGCATATTCTTCAACTAAAAATCTGTCAAAAATAGAAAGTGAATAAGATGGTCATTAAAATTTTAAATAATTCTCTGTACATATATTATTGAAATTTGGAAGATGAAAGAAGATGAAAAAACTGCATTCCAAGTGTGCTGCATGTGAAGCCATGTACAACTCTTACTCCATTAACTCAGAACTTATTACTCCCACCAAATCTACAGAGAAGGTTTCAAAAGAAGCTACAGAATTATTAAATACTTTTAAAGATCTTTTAACAAAGACATTAACAAATGCCAGGATTAAAGAAGCACTCAACTCTTATCTATCAAATTACCCTGAAAAAGTAGACAAAGGCTTGGAATTCAGGTTGACAATAATGCCAATACTTGTTACTGCAAAGGGACAAGAAATATGCATAAGAGTCCGAGTTAATTAATCTCTCCAGTAAACACCAGCTAGAAATCTTACAGGATTTAATAATAGAGGGAATAGAAGGAACAAACAATAATAAGCTGATATAATAGGAGTACATCTTGTGTTTCTCCCAAGGCACAGTGCTTTCATGCTTCCAGTTGTACTCTGTGTGTTTTCAAGAGCACCTTACTGCTAATGATGTATGGGAAATTTCTTTAGTTTAAGAGCAGTTTAAATACATTGTTTACATTAGACACATACCTCCTGCAAACACTCCCACAGTAACCTGATTCTTGCAACTGAAGATCTATTTTCTGAGCTAGGCCTCTCTCTTTAATCAAGATATATAGAGTAACATTCTATTTGCTTCCACAGCTGATCTTTCTGTGGCAGCAAACGAGCTTTACTGCAATCAGGTGGTATATGGGTTGATAAAAAGATGGCCAAAGAGAGATTAAAGATTACATGACAGTAATCACATTCTGGTACAGTATCTATTTCTCTTACTGTTCCTGTCTATGAGAACATAGAGAAATTACATACTCCATGAAAATTGTCCTATATAATAAAAATCTGTAACATTTAGAAAATGAATTGCCTGTTTTGAGTCAATTATGTGATATATGTATCACATCAAAGCATAAGAAAAAAACTCTTTGAAGCAGTGACAAAACGCATTCAACAAAATCTTGAAAATCTAAGCAGTAGTATAGATTTCTTTAACTCTTCTCCTCCTCTTAATACTACAGATTAAGTAGATTTAAAAAAAATCTACATATCCAACATTTACTAAAAACAGGAAATGGAGGAGATCAATGTCCTTATTCCTATATGTTGTATTCTACCCAATTAATATTCTGCATCTGTTTACAATGATACATTATTACTTTAAGACCTGACTCTGTAATATACAGCCTTGGCTTGATGGTAAATGCAAGTAAGCTACTTTATTAAGTGCCACTTTGCACTTTATTCACAGTATTCTTTAGACAGGTTCATCATGGAAAAAACAGAAGGCATGAAGATTGACTGAACTGGGAAGAAAAGCAAACATTAGGTAACCAGAGAATGTCTTGGGTGGACATAAAAATGTAATTAAAATCAAAATAAAATGGAAGTTTTAAAATATGAAGATGATGAAAAGACAGATAGATATATACACACACGTGCACATAAATGCTTAAACATCTTGAGCTAGATTCTAAAGCTGGAGACTTGGATTTATTCTACTTCATATTGGGCCTCTGTGGACAACAGCACTGCTTATAGACAAGCTGATAATCTCTCTATCAATTCTTTTAAATCTATTAGTCCAAATCACATCAGAAAAGGTACTATGCTTTAAGACAGCAAATGCTAACCTTTGACTTAAGACCAATTTTATGATCTAAGTCTCTGACTTGCACAGGAATCTGGTTATCACTATGCACCTCCAGTCAACAGTATAGAGAGGTATAGAGAGGTCCAGTGGACAATGATATATGGCAATACTTTTCTCCGTTAGGCTTCAACTTTAAAGTACAAACTTGGTATTAGAAGCTTATCTACCTTCTTGAGACCAACTTAGGAAAAAAAACATAATACTAGAAACAGGCAAGTCTAACACTGTAATTCACTTTGATGTATCAATTTTTATACTCCACTTTAAACAAGTTTAATAATTTTCTCTTTTTGAATACAGAGTCTTGAACAACGTGAAGAACAGCTAAAATGTATAATCTTCCTGTGCAGTTAAAACCCGTAACAATTTCTAGCTACTTTTTCTTAGACTGGCTATCAGTCTAAGATAGACATTATCTTATGTCTAAAAGAATAAGGAAAAGGCTCTGGTTTAAAATAAACAACATTCATGAAAGATTCGTGCCCTTTTTTTTTAAAAAAAAAGCCCTTCAGTATTAATCAAGGTATTCCACTGGTTATACTTCAGTGCTAATTTGTAATTAACTTCAGGTGCTTCTTTGATCTTGCTGATACATTTTTTCACTTTTCCTTATCAAGGGTCTCCATGCAGTCTGTAATTATGCTTCTAAGTGTGACAGCAACTTCAAATAAGTGGATACATTAATATATGCTTTGGGAAAATATCTGTTGAGCCAAAGTAAGCTCTTACAACCTAGCTGGAATATCATCTGAAGCTCTGCTGATTAAAAAGTGTTTTTATAAGCTCATAATAGCTTTGCCATAAATGATTTTCAAATTTAAAGTAACAGATGACAGCAGTAGTAAAGCTAGTATCTTTCCAACAATATACACATCAAAGCATTCACAGCATAAATTTCACAACACTACAAAATGTAGGTGTCATTTTTTGTATCTAAGCCCTTTTTCTTCCTCTAAACAGAAATTTCACTTTTTCTGAATGGAATACTGAACCAAATTTAAAAGAGTTAAAATAAAGTGTTATAATAGTACAGTGATATCCTCCTTGCTCCTGGCCTAATCTACGTGAATTAACAAATAAACCCACAACATAGTGAGCAAAGCAGTATAACTCGTCTCCTCAGCTAAAGGAACGATCTGTAATCTCTGAAGACAAACTCTCTTATTTGCAGCTTCTGAATAAACCAAAAAAAAAAAAAAAAAGCAAATTTTAAAGCACTCTAAAGGGGAATACTAAATGAAACCTAATGACTAAACTAAGCTTCTCAATAAACACACGGAAGTCCATATAAACAGAGATAGAGATGCGAACTGCACATGTAGACATAGCCACCTAGCTTAAAGTCAGAAGCCATGTCTTTAAATACAGGAACATGTACTTACGTCTAGCCATTTATACAGGAAAACAAAATTATTTACTATCAATAAGCATTAAGGTGACTTAAGCACAGGGAAGAAAAACAGATAGCGACTTCAAAACAGACTTCTTCTATGTGGTCATATCAAAATAGTTTTCAAAGCACATTAAAGATCAATCCCCAAAAACAGGCCTGCATAGAGGAACTATTAGCCTCTTGATAAAAGTCCCCATTAAAAAACAAAAACAAACAAACAACAACAAAAAACACTATTTTTTTCCCCCAAAAGGAGCATCAGTGCTAAAGAAGAAATGATCTTCAGAAAATAAAACCTGGATGTGATCCAGGCTACTTCCATAAACATTCCATGAAACCCATTCCTTACAAGTTCAACAGGGACTATCATCACCTCAAACCACATCACTGTGTGTCACGCTTGGGCTACAACTTGTAACTATGTGCAACCTGAAGTCAGAGCAAAATCTACAGTCCTATTTGTGACTAGATTCTTACCACAAACGTACTCCAGCTCAGTCCCTGAAGCCCTACTACTGGTACCAGAGTTTCTAGCTAGAGCTATGGCATTGGTGTTAAGCTGTGAGAAATTGCTTCCCCCATTTTGATAAACTAACGAAATAGCCTACAGAACATGAGAATTAACCCACCTTAACTTTAAAAGATGAAGGGAGGTAATTCAGGAGCACATTTAACTGTATGTTTGTTTCTATTACAGCAGACAGCAAGTAAACTGCCAGAAGCTGTACCTACAAACCTTGTAGTTTATATATACTCAGCAAACTACAGGAAATACAAGTCATCCTACAACCAGGAGGGCAACACTTGAACGCTTCACACTCCTGAGAAAGGGACTAGGGAAACAAACAATACAAAATAAAATGGTACCAAACAGACATATATGCTTGAAAACGGGAGAAAACACATTCTCACTCTTGATCACCCATCCATTTCCCAACATTCATAAAATTCTACTCAGTAGTAAGTTATGCTCTATCCAAGAAACAAAAAAAATACTATTTCTTCTGTAACCTCTTTGAGCGAGCCGTCTCAGGCTCGCTCAAAAAGGACTGCTGTTGCTAAGGAGAAAGACCTTGTTTAGAGGGATCATCTCCCTGCACAGCTACAGCAAAATACAATGCAGCTATTTTTATTGTTTCTAATGTTGAAGTTCAAATAATTCCTATAAATAAACATTCAAACCCCATCTAAGATTTGAGATTAAAATACTCTTCCAGAATACAAAATGTTTTCCCCACTAATTCTGTGAGGGAAGAAAGCACAAGTGCAATTATAGCTACCCTGGGTGCTGCAGTTGAGGAGTGGGAACTAGGTAATATTCAGTACTAGACAGAGGACTAAATAAGACATTGTGCTTATCAAAGTGCAGAAGTGCAAAGCATGAATTTAAGTCTGCACTCTAGACTGCTGAAGGCAGCCCACAGTACTTAGCTATGTGACCTGCCATCCCCAAAGGCTTGGTGAGAGAATTCTGCAATCAACTCTGGGGATTCTTGCAATCTTTTTTTTTTTTTTTTTTTCAGCTGAAGCACCGAATTGTTCCAAAGATAGCAATTTGCAATAAATGTATTCCAAACCACGGCCTAGCTCCAACTTCGAGTAATTGGAGGCTGGGGGTAAACAGCGTAAAACTGAAGGCAGCATGCTGCAATTTTTTAACCATAATTTATTAAAAAGAAACTGTACACACCTATGCCTGGAGTGCACACAGACATTCCACAGGCTCATCACACCTCGTGGAGGGCTGGAGACTGCCTGCCTAAGCAAAGTGAACTTCACTTAGCCACCTGCACCCCACTTGAACACACATAGCATATTTAAGTCTATAAATTTCTGACGCTGATTGCTCCTGCAGTAAATTTCCCCGTGCCCTTACTATTAAATCCCTCCTTGCACATCTGCTTGAGCAGTTTAAAACCTACCAGGGACAGCACCACGCCGGATTTCGCAAGGAGCAGCAGCGACCAGCGCTCCCCTCTGTGGCGGCGCGACGACAAAAGTCCGTTGAGCCCGGTCCGACCCCGCCCCATCCCGCCCCAACGGCCGCCACGTCTCGAACCTTCCAGGCGCTTTCTCGAACCTTCTCGAAACCAGGCGGCAGCAGCAGCGGCCTCGCGCTGTTAGCACACCCTGCTTGCAATTTCCTCAAAGCTTACCCTACTTTATTCAGTGTAACAGATGGGCAGTCTTACCTACCAAGGCAATTAAAACTGTTCTACTGTTTTGAATTTTTTAAAGAAGACAGTTTTATGTAGTGAGATATGCAGATTAGGAGTTCTTTCTCCTACCTATTTCCAACCATAGGCTAACATGTATAAATAGGACAAATATATGTGAGTCCTGTATATAGAAACTTAGATAGGATGAAGATAATTTCCCCATCCCAAGAAGCGCTTCCTTCCAGCACAGGCCCCTCTTGAGGACCACCAGCTGTGGGCAGCTGGCTGTACTCTCTCCCAAATGCACTTGTCCCACAGGGCTCCTTCACCTGCCTTGCTCAGGACAAACCAGGCAGCACCAAGTAGGAGGTTTATAATAATCTGCTTAACACCCCAAACTGAAGCTTCTACTCAGCCACATGCAGAGGCTGACTTAGAGCTTAAGACATTTCAATTCTAGGGAGTTTTATTATATTTTCTTTCTGAACTTTTCATTCAGCAAGTTTTGAAGCTTGGACTTCCTTTTTTAGGTCAAGCTAAAAGCAAATGTTGAAATCGTACTTCCCTTAAGACAGATTCTGTTCTGCAAACCTCCCTAGTTATTATTTTAATCATGACTCTTTACAAAATATTAAATGGCCTGGCTGAGCATCAAACCAGGAATTGTTCAAGTATGTTCTGTTTTTCAATTTCCCCAAAATTGTATATAGTGTTGCTTAGAGGTATCTGCTTTTATACACAGTCAGCTTTACTTTCTGCTCCCAGAGCAATTTTGCTTTATATCTGAACAGACACTTTTGGAAAGGGAAAATGGAAATATTTATTCTCTACCTTTAGAATTAAGAGTTGCTTAGTTTTGAAGTGTTAACAGTTTTATGTTTATAAACCGGAAATGGTACTTGTTTCTTTAAGACCTACTTTCATTTTACTGTGAATACTTGGATTACTTTCAACTTCAGCTTCGCTAGGAAAAGGTTCCCTGAAATTATAATCAAACGCTTTACAGCTTAAATTCAATCAAATATTTAGGCTCCTATTCGTGATATCAATGCTAATTTACGACCAACACAGAAACTACCAAAATACTTAAACAAATCTGGACCCAATTCAGTAAAGCACTCAAAGATATAGACTTTTGGCTCACTGAGGACAAGACAAATCAAGCATAGGCTTAAAGCAGTGTAGGTATGGATATATAAAGTTGCTCACAGCACAGAGCTAAGTACATTTTCATGTAAGTTACACTGGTTCATTTGCCTTAATTATCCAATATAGTCATTCTCAGGGATCTGAAAGTGCAGCCTGACCTTTTATCTACATAATTTATATAGTTTGAGTACCTGCAATTTTGTCATGTGAATAGACCTAATAAAAACGGTGTCTTAATATATCCATGAATGTAATTCTTAATATATCCATGAATGTAATATCTGTAAAGAAATGCCACTTACAGTATAAGAAAAGAAACTGCTAAAAACTTTCCTCTGTTGCAGTTATTCCAGATCAAAGCTATGCAGTGAAAACCTGTTAAAAGAGAACCAGATAAAGAATAAACCTGTTAGGCAAATGAAACTAGTGGAGAGTGAAATGGTAAAATATTGAAAGAACTATTTAAAAATACATCCCTAAAACTCTCAGCTAACTGAATACATATTCTAATACTGTCTGATTAAGTGTGCCATCTCTCATTTCACTTCTACTACAGAGTATATATAATAAAATTATTTTCAGGAAGAAATCTCTTTGCCAGAGTATTAACTCTTCATTGGCATATGCATCTCAATACTCCTTCCTTATTGTATAAAGAAAGTTTGTTTTACTCCCATAAGTTTGGAGCTGACACCTGGTCCTTTATTTAACCAATATGATAGAAGCATTTTCCTCATCATTCATATACTGCCCTTTAATCTTTAATCCATAGAAGAAGGAAAGTAGAGAGCAGTGCTTTATCATCCTACCACCTTGCTGGCCAGTGAGTTTTCAAGCTTTGGAAACCTAGGTTCTCTGCTGCCCAGTTAAATCTGCTATTAGAAATGCCCCTTTTTTTCCACAGCAAGTCTGATGAAGAATATCCTTTTAGAAGTTTCATGGGATAATAATAACAATATCATTATTGCCTTCTCTATAAAATAGTCTGCTTCCTTATGGGATGTGAACAGGAAAGATTTACTAGCTGACAACCTAGGCCACAGTCTTTCCTCACAGTTAGTCCTTAAGTTTGAACGAGCAAAGCAGGAAGGAAGGTGATCCTCACATGCAATTACTTCTAATAAATGAGCATGTTCAAGAACAGTGTGTATTTGAAGCAGGTTTACAATTCAATACAACACAATAAAAAGCAAAGTTACGTTCTGATTTGTCTGTATATTATATCTGCTGTGCATGTGCTGCTTTTCTGAGAGCCTGTGTACCATATATCCTATGAAACACACAAACTGGTCTGGTTGCCCTTCAGAATTCTGTCTCCAGCACAACTTCCCATTGTCCCTAATCAGGTACACAAAATGTTACAAATTAATTTTTTATAACTTCACAATATAAATGATTGTGCTGCATCTTAAAAGACAGGGTAATACTGAAAGATCTGAATCCTATAATACCATAACCATACATAACCATACATAACCATAATCATAAGATCTGAATCCTCTAATACCATAACCCCCTAGTTAAACAGGGCTAATATGAACACCTACTTCCTCAAATCAGTCAAGATTAAAGACAGAGCTTCATTATTATGATTTTAGTTATGTGTTGTTGGAATACTGTTACTTATCAGTATATAAGAATTTAGTACACAAATTCATATTTACTGCATTAATGTACAGTTTTCTTGAGTTCTCCAAGTTTTCTTGAGTTACCAGTTTAATTTCCATTTTTCTCTTTACTACTCTAACCAAATCAGAAACACTTGTTTATTATAAAGCCAGACTAAATGCAAATTTTGAGTTCATGTCTTCACACTCACACATATGCACACAAACTCACAAACACAGCTGCAGCTGAACACTAGTCGTCGTCCTCCTTCTCCATGAGGAAATATGAGCTATTTAGCAGAAAGCAAGTCCTTGCCCTTATCAAAGGGAATAAACTATTAGTTCTCCTGCTTCACTTTTCTACCTCATCTTCCAAACACAAAGTCACATTGAAGGTCATTCATTGAGGTATTCAGCTCTCTTTCAACTTCAGTTAAAACTGTAGGTATTTCACACAGCTCTCAGAAAAATTAGGCCCATAAAACATAGTTATTAGACTTTTTCCTGTATTCATATTTGCAAAAACAAGGTGTGTTTAATACATATAGGCATTTTGGAACATATTAAATGAAAAACCTTAGTCATTCACCCATCTGCTATTTGTAAATCACGCATATTTTTCCATGTAAAGTTATCTTTTTTTGTTTTTGTTATTCTCATGTTCCTATATCACCAGTATAGACTGCCTCTACCAGGAAAACTTTATCATATAATGTTTGCTGGCCCCAGCAGAAAAACTAGGATCTGACACTTACTATCACAGATTTCTCCACTGCAGAAACACATCTCAGCTCTATAGGATGGAGAGATGCTTGCTTTCAAGTGAAGCAGTGATCTCTTCTGCTGAAAAGTCATCTCTCTCATCTTTATCCCTCCCTCCTAACATTAGAGCAACTTCCTTTGCCATCCCCATTGGGTGCTGTCGTTATCATACGCTCATATCGTACTTAGCATAAATATTTCCAGCCACAGACCTAGTTTTCCAATAACTTAGTAGGTATGCCATGTTAGCTAATCTGTCATAAAATATTTATCCCCCTGCAGGGATTAGAAGAATGACATGCTGCTATTGTTAAAGTATGAACACCAGAAGCAATGATTTCCCTGACAGACCTGGATGACTTTTGTGAATTCAGCAACAATAACGTAGAGAAAGCAGAGCCTCTGTGAGCTGCTTAGCTAAGTATGTCAGTCTAGCCTGCTAAAAATATCCATGGCTTTAGTCAGCAAACATAAGTATCTTATCCCCCTGCCTCTGATCTTAAAGCCAATTAAAGGGCTCCTTATATTCCACTGGACTTTATTTGGGGAAAGAGTGGACCAAAGTTGAGTAAGCATAAAATTATTCAAAAACAATTCTCAGTCTCTGTATTTCTTCCACCCCCCTTAGTAAATCCCAACTGTGTCAACTCTGTTAGTATATTTTATTCCAGACAATTCAGTGAGCAGCATGTTATTTCCATTTTTTATGCTATTAATAAAGATAGTAAAAGAATTAATGTATACAATGCACAATCTTATAGCAGGCCTTAGCTGTTAGAGAAAGCAAGAATTTTTTTTATGAGAAAGGTGCATGTCCTGCTAGGTATTTTCACATTTCAGCTGTCAGAATAAGTAAACCAGATACTTCTGGAGAGGGAATTAGAGGTGCATATGCTAAGCTGAAGGCACCTAGCATTAAATTCCCGTTATATCTTATTAGGGAGACCAGATAAGACAGCAGTTGTTAGATACTGTTCTTATTAGGAAGATTCTGCTGTTAGAAATATTTCAGGTCACTCTCTCAAAAGATTTTGGAATTACTAAGACTCTGTCAGACAGAATAATGAAATAACTTATAAGTAATAAAGGTTTTCCTTTACATTCCGGTCACCACTGAATCTCAGTGGTAGAGGGTTATAATGACATAAGAGGCTGACATATATAAAACATGGCTCCATTTAAGGTAGATTTGGCAGGCAAATAGGGCTGTAAGCGTGACCAGGCAAGCAAGCTGATCCACAACATCCGCTATTTGAATAATTATTTACAAGGCAACAGTTCCATTCCTGCTGTTCCCCTAGAGCATCAGTAAGGGATGGAGTAACTCCAAGTAATTGATTCCCTTCCCTCAATGACAAATACCTCACTGAGGATCCTTAAAGAACTAGAATTTCTTACGTACTAGCAAGGTCACCCATTCAACCCCCTCAAACTTCAGCCATGTAGGTGAAGCACCTGAGCTGAGGACACAGCCCAAGCTAGAGTCTTCCTTCTCTGAAGCGTGCCTGCAATGCAATAAGCACCAAAAATGCCAACAGAAAATGCAACTTTAAGCCTATTCCACTGTGCAGTGCATGTTTACAGCTTTCATTGAAACCACAAGACTCTGATAAGGCAAGCAAGCTATAGCGTACCTACTTCTTCCTAGCCTTTCTCAAAATAATTATTTACTATTTTTATTTACCATTAAGATTAAGAGCTATCCTGGAATCTTCTTCCTCGCAAGCAGTGCAGGTGTGCAGACTTTGGGGGAATACAGAGGTCTTCTCTGCACACTATCTTACTCTGGAAGGTAAAGGAAGTGTTTCTGCCTCAGGATATCCACTCATAGCTCAGCCTGCTCTGCTTCACGTTCTCACATGTCTGACTCCTACACATTTCTGGACTCTGCTTGGTTTGACTGAGCCCCTTTTTGATCCTCTGTATAGACAGAGGATCCACAGACAGCAGAGCTCATGCTGACTCTCTTAAATTAATAACATTAACAGATGAAGGGTAGAATCGTATCAAAGGGCATGCATGTACCTTACTCAAAAATCTCCTAAGCTAAGAGACTCTGCTTACACAAGTGGAATTTGTTCCAGAAAAAGCCTGAGGCAAAGTCTGCTCAGACTGCTGGGGATACATCCCTCCATACATCCCCACTGGCTTCCTTGCTCCTCACGTCAGCTGAGAAATACAGACAGTTCAGTGTGCTGGGAACAGCCAGGCAGACACCTTGTCCCCCTTGTCCTTTGTCCCCTGCAGCCTCTGGTTACATTTCCAGCTTCAGGGCCATTCTGCATTTCTGTTTCCCTGCTGGTGCATCTGCCTCATGGCTAATCAGCACGTGCTAGACTGCAGTATTTATTTTAAAATCCTTTCAGACATTACTTGGTATGGGACAAATGACCCTACTCTAATTACTGAATAGCCAAGCTTTCCTTCCGAACTGTGTGAACAGGCCAGGTGACTGGATTATCCAAGCTGTAGATGCTTGGCTGATCTAAAGCCTTATGATTGCATCTAGTCAATCTGTTTCTGCCAACCTCAGCATTTAATATTTGTAACTATAGTTTTAAAGAACAGTCTTCAACATAGCTTCTGAAATTCACCGTTGTACCTTCACAGACACTGAAGTTCATTTAATAAAATATACCCATTCAAGACAGATTCCTGCATAACTTACCTACAGTGGCACTAGTATTTAAGTTTGCATCTTAGGGAAAGAAAAAGAAGGACAAAGAAAGCTGCTGTAACTAATAAAACAAGTAGTTTGGCACAGTTTGTCTGTAGAAGAACAATAGTGTGGCACAGGTTGTCTGTAGAAGAAGATAAGAAAGATTTAATTGGGGGGGAGTGGGAAGGGAATGTTGACCACTTTTCAAGACTTTTTTTAGATTACAAGAGATTTTTTTATATTATGAGACTGATTCTGTAGTCCAGCTACACAGTGTCAAACCATGAAAGGACAGAAATGGAGAAATATGTGACAACATTGCCAATTCTTTTTGCAAAAGACCTGTAGCATCTCATTGTGAATGAGAAGTCAATCCTGTAATTAGCAATTCAGTCAGCATTAATTGTGTGTATGTTACTTCACATCAATGACGGTCATTTCCATTCAGTCAGGGTGCATGGACCAGTCAGGTCAGCATCCTAATTTGTAAAAAATAGGCAAAAGTTTATCACACTTTAAGTCATCAAACACTTAACACAGTCTTCACTGAACATAGATAATTGGGGGAACTATGTTTTGGTTCTTAAGTAGAAAAGTTAAGTTAATGCTTTAGTGATTTCTTTCTATAGATAGACTTTTAAAATCCCAATTGAACCTAAGAGAAAACAAGCGTATGTTAAAGGCCATCAGTCCATACCCATAACCAGCCTATAACACCTCATTTCTCATCAGAAATAACACAAAACTGAAGAAGCAGGGACTTCACAGTCAGGGGTCAAAGGAAAAACTCCTTCCAGTGATTCGTTCACTATGAAACCATATACATTCTGGAATCAAGATACTTCCAGGGAAGCAGAATCACTAGCAATCATTGGTAAATGGGACCCAATTATTAAAAATATTTGACATCCTCACGTCATTCTCTAGTGACATCCTCTAACTGGGTTTATTAGAACTTACTTCATTTTCATCTGACAGACTTCCGGAAACCCTTCATAAGGAAATATTTGTTTTTCATCTAAAAGCGACTGCAATCTCACCAAAGATTAACTCCATCAGAGCTCCATTGTGAGCATCAGTCTCCCATTCAGAGACCTCTGAAAGCACCACATAAGACAAGACTGTGTCTTAATATTCTCATTAGACACTGCTGCAAATTAATTTCTCTCCTCCCCTGTAACTAGTTCTGATGCAAAATTAACACTGATTTACTGAATGGCTTGTAAGCCATTCAGATACTATGTTTAGTATGTCAAGTAGCTTCCTTAGGTGGGTTTCTTACTATGAGGTTCATGAAAACTGAAACAAAACAGTCATCACAAATTGATAAGAGAATTTAGTGAAATGAAAGAAATCACAAACTGTAACCTCTCTTCAGGCTCTCTCCTCAGGAGAGCTCAGCCCAGACCACAGTCTGTAATTCTTCTGTGAAACTGCCAAAAATGCAAATTCCAAAGCAGCTATGGGCTTTCCTGTCAGTTACAATCCAACTTAATTGAAAAAGCAGACAGCACTGTAAAGTAGGCAGTGTTCTGCACTGTTTCCAGGTCTACTACCTCCATACAAGTCATTCTTTTTAATAACTTGACACTTTTATATCAGTTTATCTATGGCATTTTTATGGCATTTATCTATGTAAAAAAGTGCCCAGAAACAGAGAGACATCTTTCACTTTTTTTTAGTATGCAGCTTTATTTTTCAATACCTCATGCTTTTTCTTCACCTTCAGTCTGGGACTCATAAGCCACCAGTTGAGAAACGCAGCTTAAAAATACTCAGAGTTTATTGGTCTCAAAGACAGAAGAACAAAGCTGAAGCACCTTCCTTGGTCTTTAAACCTGAGCACTCTTGCCTTTGTAGCAGGCACACATTTTCTTTTGAAAAGCCAACAGATGCACATAGCCTGAAGGCTGCCCTATAGCTGCTTAAAGTGTAAGGGATGTACAGTATTTGTGACCACCCATATCATGAAGGACAGCATATGCCTTAAGGATTTAAGAGCAGTTAGAGGTTACTAACAGTGCTCCAAATTCCAAAGCAAATACAGTGGTCTCTGTGGCGGGGGGAGGAGAGAGTGGAACAGAGAGAGAGAAATTAAGATTTGGAGGGGCTGGAGTTAAATATCCAGCTCCCTGTAACTACAGACTTTCTCTGTTATCTCCATCTGGGATGCATGTGTTTCACATGAACCTTAACAGTTCTGTGGAGTTTTTCCAAGGAGGCTGTTCTCTGCCATGACATGAACTAGCTACATTGACACCATAAGGTATATTCACTTAAACTCTAGAATAAAACATATGGAAAAATAAAATTTTGGATGAAATGAGGAAAAGATTTAGTTACTTTAAATGATTTATCAAGCTTTGGAACATTCACCTATTTATCCAAAGATGCGGAGAAAATAATAGAACAGAGGGCTGTGATAGAAAACAAAGTTTTCAGGTTGTGGGGACTTAACAGATGGCATTTATGAGAATTAATGGCATTTATTAGTATTAGTAATGTACTGCTGTGTAATTTCTCCATTCAAGGTTCTATGGCAAAGCCAAAGAGCTCTAGGAAAACCCATGCCACTTGTGTACTATTTTACTTTGGAATCCCTATTTGGGAAAATATTTAAGCATGTGCTCAAAAAAAAAATTGAAAAAGGAAAAGGACACTTTCAAAACATTGACGGGTTCACAAAACAAATTAATTAAACTAGTATTTTGCTGATATGGCTCTTGCAAATGGCGGCCTTCAAAGGTCAGCCTCTCAGAGCTTAAAGCTGTTATCATTGCTCCTATTATTGTATAAAAATAATAATAAAGAGAACTGGTTTTGCTCTGTTACACTGTGACTGTGTTCCGGACATATATCTCATTTCTCCCTCTAGCTTCTTTCATTTAGAGCATGAAGCTCCACTGAGGAACGGCCCTTTTGGGATTCAGATGCTTTGGAAACATGCTGCAGAGGACATCCTTGCCAGAAATGAGCACCCTTTTGTAACTGCTGAGAATGCAATAGCTTAAAGGCTACTCTGCGAGGAAGCAAAAGCAAAGGGTGCACCCACGCTGCCCATGCCCGTATCTGGAAGCATTATTTGTTTCCTTAAGAACAATTTGTGATTTCTTCTCTCAATTTGTTTGGGAGGGGCTGGCTGACAGCCTGCTCAGCTCTCCATTTCAGCTGCTGCTGCAGCTTTCCCCTGTTCTGCTTCCCTTAAGAGCAAATGTCCAGTCATGGTGTCTTTGCTTTATCTCCATGGTAACACTGCTCACTTTGAGATACTCCTTGACTCATTTTTATTTGCCTTTCTGACCAGCACCTCAGAGAAATTAATACCTACGGTTCTGTTTAGACCCAATACAAACACAAATAAGGAACAGAATCAGGTACATTTTACACTGAAAGTAATGGATTGTCTGTTTCCTCTATAGCTGTCATTCAGTCTTCAAGTAATTTCTATTTCTTTAACAGTTTTAGGGTAAAAATCTACTCTTCTAAAATTAATGACAATTTAAAGGAGTCAAGATTTTACAGAGTCTCTCCTTCCATCCCCAGAGCATTTCTGATGGTGCATCTGTTGCTGAGTGAAAAACCTGGTACACACCTCTTCTGGGCTCTGGTACACCAGGATCCATCAGCAGAAGCATGGTATCACCTCCATGCTTCCACCCTCTCCTCCCAAATTAGAAAAGCATTTTTTGTGCTTGTGTGGGTTTGAGCACATGTTACTCCAAAAGTGCCAGAAATAGCGGCTCCAAATTGCTCATCTCAAAAATGTGACTATCATGCATTTGGAGTCACAATTGGATATTTATGTGGTTTGAGATAATTCTGCTTCTTCCTTATGTATTTGATTTCTGTTCATCTTCAAGCCATCTGGAATCTTATACTGCTGCTTTCAGAAATGCCAAACACATATATAGAAATTCCTTCAAAAGTACAAATAGATCCTTGTACATTACTGATCACCTTTAAGGAGGGGGGAAAAAAAAAAAATACATCCCTGTGCAGGATTCAGGAGAAGGCACATCAATTAAATTTACTTTCAGTGTAGCAGGAAAGTGTGTTTTGGGATAGGTATAGAACAGGCAGAGATAGCCATTATTTAACAATAATACAGAGAGATACGCAATTAAGCCCTGAAAAAAAGTGATTTACATTAGGGGCAGCAGTGCAAATTGCAATGTAATTTGCCTGGTGTACGTGTAACCTAAGATCTCCCTGTCCAAGGCGGAAGATGCTGGGGCTTCCATATTCCTGAGCTCCAGGGCAGATTCATTAGGAATCAGTAAATTGGGATTTTCCTACTCACAAAAATTTCAGTGGATCATTGCTAGTTTAATCCTGAGCTAATGCAGTGAGAACACTGCTGTTTCATTTAGCATTAAGTGGTTGCTTTCACCATGAATGGAATATGAGAATCGAATGGGCCAGATTCTTCCCTGAGTTCATATGAAACTCCATGCCATAAGTATTGATGCTGTGCTTCAAGTATGGATATAATTTCCAAGGAACTAGGGAACTCAACTAGAACATAACAAAGTGGACAATAATCTAGGAAATGTCCTGGAAATTCTAAGCATCTATTTTGTATGGATGCTGCAATTTAATTTTTCAGTCTTCTACATACAGCTGAGCCATGTTCCACACTGCTCTGCAACACCTCTGCTTTAACAGCCTTGCCTGCATAAGGTAATGTTGACATAAGAGTTAACAAAGAAACTGTTTTAAGGCAGACATTTGTGATTAGCTTTTGTTTCCAGTTGCACAAACAACTACAATAACAGATGGAAAATTACTGAAGAGCAGAAGAGAATGAATTTCCCATGTCATTATCTTTCAAAGATGAGAAGTGCAAAATAACACCTATTCCTTTACACCTCTGGCACAATGGGCTTCTTTCTTTGGGTCAGATGCGATCTGTTTTTGCAAAGGAAAGTGGAAATCTAATCAGAACATACTGTAGAGTGACTGACCTTACACTCATCTGAGTTTTCATTAAAGTTGCTATATAAAGCACTTGATCCAATGCAGGCTGCAGCTGCCAGCTTCAAGAGCTACTTTTGAAAGCTCTGAGAAAGGATGAATTGCAAGGTAATGTTAGCAGCTCTGTGCTTGGGGCAGCTCACAGTTCCACTGCAGAAATAACCATTTCATTGCCATTCATCCATAACTCACACTAAATGCTTTGCAAACATTTATCACCTCATAGGATCTCACCGAGTTAAAAAAAAATTTTTTTTTTTTTAAAAACAAATATTCTCAAGTTTCAAATATCCAGCCCTACCTTTTGTAGGACAATTGATGAAGTCATGTATTAATTTCAGGTATTTTGTTTTATAAAATGTTTACTTTACGCAGTCTGCAGTTCTTTATTTCTAAATACACAGTATTTTTGATAATGGCATCAATGTATATCATCTGCTGGTTTTGCCCCTCATTATGCAGAACAACCAGAATAGATGTCAGAAAAAGAGCTGAGTAAAGAATATTTGCCAGTTCATCTCCTGTCCCAATTAAATTCGTAGCTTTAGAAACCCAGAAATTTTCTTGATATGACAGACAGCAGAACAAAGCACTT
The DNA here is from genome assembly GCA_013398315.1 of Nothoprocta pentlandii. Classification (NCBI taxonomy): domain Eukaryota; kingdom Metazoa; phylum Chordata; class Aves; order Tinamiformes; family Tinamidae; genus Nothoprocta; species Nothoprocta pentlandii. The sequence continues at coordinate 2,762,188 of VZSG01000017.1, read as the reverse complement.
GTACTTCAGGTGTTGTCTGTCATGTTTTATCTGAGGAAGACATTTACATACCTCAACAATGCCAAGAACACAGGCTTCCAATTTCACATACAAAATGGAAGCTTTCATTAATCACTGATTAAGTAGGCAGCAATCCAGAATAACAGGTTGCTGTAGGAGCTTAATACCAACTGAACATCTATCAATAGATTTCTAATACATCTGAGAACATTTTGTACTTCCTCTACAAAATTCAGCAGCAGCAATGTCAAAAGAAATTACAGTAATGAATAATTATTTGCTATTATTGCCAATAAGTTAATATACTAATGGTGGTCTGCTTTATTACCACACTGATTGCAAATGCATGTTTTTATCTGGTAATATCACTCAAACTCTAAAATGTGACATCTACATTGTAGTGAGGAGGCTCTGGTACTTTGCTAGACATTATTTTATTGCTATCTTGTACTTCTGCAAAAAGCTGTACTTGAAGAAGGTATCTCTAAAAGGCTGACTTGACTAAATTAATATGTATATTGTAACTCAATACAGGGGCATGAAAAAAGCATGCAAGAAGGAAATTAATTGATTTTTCCATAAAAAAAAAGTTCAAAATATATGAACTAATCACTGTTGCCACCAAGTCTTTCAGTGTCCAGTAAATCAAGTAACTCAAGTCATTTAGCATCAAGTTTCTAGTGGTTGTAGATGTGCCTACCGGGAATACAAAAATATCTATATAGGCATATATAGGCATATGCATGATACACGCCTTTTGCAGGATGCACAGGGATAGTCATCTTTTGAGCAGATCCGGTTTCATTCTTCACTCAAGCTTTTTTTTTTTTTTTTTTTTTTTTTTCTCTTTTTTTTTTTTTTTTTTTTTTTTTTTTTATTTTTTTTTTTTTTCTTTTTTTTTTTTTTTTTTTTTTTTTTTTTTTTTTTTTTTTTTTTTCCCCCCCCTCTCCTTCCCCTGCACCCTTACCATTCAAATAAGTTCATGCTCCCCGTAACATTGGCATTTCACTACTGCCTGTTGGTAGCTATGAGCACCAAATGTAAACCAAAAAGCTGGTCCTCGATCAGAATTGCAGCTACTTGCACACCTATGAGCTACCCTGTTTTTTTGTACTGCATTAAACCCTTCACTTCCATCAACCCAAGGAATAAACTTTCAGCTACCCAAAATACAAAGGAAGTAAAGGAAGAATGTAGCAACATTCGTTGCTCTCCCAGAGCAATTATGATAAACATTTCCAAGAAGAATTTTCTTAGTTTATTTCCAAAAATTTCCATGAATTTCCACTGGCATACAGCATGATATAGCAAACCACCATAGCTGGTATGTCTTGTGTAATACAGGATCTGAGTCTTACTTTACTGATAGTGTGAAATAGCTCACAGAAATCTTGCAAAAGTTAAATACAAAGTATTGAGAAGTACAAGCTTGCCTAGCACAGCCTACAGCAGGAATTCTGGGAATGTGTTTCATTTGAGTGATAATTTTTTTTCCACTACTACAAAGTGATAGATGCTTGCAAATTCTTTTGACTTTGATTATAACCTAGACTATCTCTCAATCTAAAAACAAACAAATCCCTCTGTTACAAGGATTCTGAGCACAACTTTGCACGGGAAGGATAGGTATGTACTAACTTATTAAGGCTGCTTAACTCTCTCCCCAGAAAAAGAGATCAGTGGTCTGCAAAGAAAAAAAGATTTGATCCTTAATTTCACCTTCCCATTGCACTGGCTAATTTGCTGATGTTACAGGCCGGGAATGAAGAGGTCATGTAGGAAGCCAGGAAGGAATGATTCTTCAGAGAACAGGCAGGCAGTGCCTGGCAGAACTGCTACATAGCACAGGTCATGCATCACACTCACCTCCTGCTTAGGTTCAAGTCTCACCAGACAATCCAGTCTAGAAAATCGTGAGGAAAAACAATGTTTTCACTTGTGAGATGCAAGCACTAATTGAACTGCCAGCAAAATAAATCAGGAAGTTTTTCAGCCCTCTGCACTTACCTAGCAAAATCACAGACAGCTCTAAAGAGGCAACTTCATCCTCAGTTCTTTTAGAAACACTGAATAATATTCATATTCTTCCCATGGGTGGGGAAAGTATTAGTAACTGCTATTTAAAACTGTTATAGAAATGGAGGTGTAGAGACAGTTCAGATATGAACAAGCCTGTCCAGATTTTCTTGAGCTACAGAATCGAGCTAGAGAGTTCTACTTTTCCTTTGCTTCACATGGCTAAAAGCCAATATATCTGGTGTAAGATGAGACTCCCATTTTTCCCCTCTTCCCAGTACAGATGGTGGTAATAAATAGGGCTCTGAACAGCATATGGAACATTCACTCTGTTCTCTCTGTCTCTACAACTCAAGGATAGAGGTTGTCTGGCCAAACCTGAAAGAGAAACTCAGCTGTGACTTCTCTAGGAAGATAATGAGTCACTTGAGCTCAAGAACAAACAAAGGGGCGTGTTCGTCTCTGAAAACTGTGCGAGCAAAGAAGCCCACAATATACTGCTTCCCAACTTTCATTAGTCAAACTCCTTAGTCTTAAGTTTTTCTTGCTTGTTATTTCATCATAATTTTCAGCAGCATGTCCCAGCAGCCAACCATTTCTACAGCTGGTTTGCTCTATCATTCAGCTCTCTTCACAGAGTTTGTCCTCAGTGGATTCAAACTGAGGACATAAATGTCTTGCCTCCTGTGCGTGTTCCAAGAATATTCATTTATCCAAGTATCCAAGATTATATATTTATTCATGAACTCGGAATGACTTAAGGCTACCATATTCTTGAACGGCCTACCAAATACAGAAACCATGCATATTGTCAAACATACTATAACAGCATCTTAAGGCTTTCGGCAACTATTTCACACTTTTTTTTTTTTTTTNTTTTTTTTTTTTTTTTTTTTTTTTTTTTTTTTTTTTTTTTTTTTTTTTTTGCAGGTAGCTACCCAGTCATTCACCTGCTAGGACATTTCTAGGTTGGTTTATTGCTACATTCGGCTTAGCTCTTAGGGGTGGCCAGGTCTTAAGAACCATCAGAAAATAAATCTTAGTCTGTAACTGCACAGGCAGAACTAGAACAATTTCATCAAGACTTCTTAAGACAGTTAGTTTCATAGGGCAATCTGTTCTGTACACAGTCAGATTCTGAGAAATGGAAAACAATGAAGAATAAACACAGAAAAAAATAGCCTAAATTGTAATCTATATTTTCAAATGGAGTTCACAGGAGCTCATCTCCAGCCTTAATGGAAATGTTTGTATTCACTCTACAAAGAATTTTAACTTATATCAAATCTGTGGTATTGTCTAGTTCTTGCGCACAGCACAGTCTGCTGCACAGCAGCAACTGCATTTATTTTTATGATTATTACAGTAACAATATTTTTACAGAGATGCAGCATGAACTGACAAAACATTAAGCTATTCTTCAACATTTGTACTCAATTACTATATTGGCTAAGGTTCATGGTCTTTTTAGCTCACATCACAAATAATAAACTAGCATTCTCCTGTCCAGTCTTCCCAGTTTCCTGCCCTGCATATTTCTCTTAAGATAAAGACACGTGCAAACACTTCTAACACAGATGTCATAGACAATCAGAATGATAAAGTTTTAAGCAGTGGAAGTCAGGATGGTCCAACAATCTGAAAATCAGAGTTTTAACTCAAACTTCACCGCTAATCTTCCTTACTGTACCCTGCAGCATCTAACCAGTCAGAACAAGGACAGTCTGCACAAGTTTTGCAGCATGATAATGACTAGAAACAGGATTAGTTAGCTATCTTCTATTTTACATAAGTGGTAAATGAACTGATTAATTATTTATTTTGATGCACTACAGTCACAACTAAGATGAGCATTACCCTATAGATGATGTGTAGAGGATCAAAATCTAAGAGAATTCAGTTCTCATTCTCTGTAATTAGTGAAAACAGGCACAGCGTAGGAAACAGAAGTGTCTTACCAAAGACACGCAATACATGAATAAATAAGAGAGCCCAAGACTCCTAACTCCTAAATACAACAGTTTACCCTCTGGACTAAAAGGTATTTTTCTGTGACAATAAAATACCATATCCTATCCCAGTACTAACAGTAATCAGTTAAAAACAACAACAACCAAGTATAAATCTTCTAGAAATAAACACTGAAAATATACCATGTCAAGCTAGCAACATTTATTTACAAGCAGCCAAAGTAAATTATTTAGTTCAATCTGCAGGAAGATTTTGTTCTTTTTTTTGGCATAATACTTTGCAGAGTAACTATAACACTCAAAGTGAAATGTGAATTGCCAGTGTACATTTAGACTAATTTACTGCTAAGCAATGCATGCTCTGTTTACTATGAGTGCCATTCTATCCTCTAGATTACCAAATACATTTCTTTTCATGGAACTGTTTTTCTTGATGCTGTGCTTTTGTTTGCTTAATAGTTTTGTCCTCATCCTATTTCTTTGGATCAGGTGATAGATCACAATGTTATTAACTGAGCAGTACAAAAGAGAATATTGTGGACACTAGGACACCACAAAGTAGAGATGCCAAAATCTTTAGCACTGACTTACTCTGAAAGATGCTGGGACCATTAGAATATCTCCCAGCTCTCTAAGAGCTTGTCTGGATACACCTTGGCAATTTCTAGGGAATAAAGACAAAAATCTTTGAAATCAGGAGAAAAACTTTAGGGTTTGTTTTCCCTCTAGGTTTATTTTTCCAGGGAGGCAAACAGGAAGAATACCTCTAAAATGAACCCACTATACTTAACAGAAAGGGATCTCTACCTCCAGTTACTCTCATTTGATTATCTGCCAACGTCCTGCAGCTTTGACAGTCATATACAGAAACAGAGACATCTGTCAGTCCTTTCTGAGACATCATTTAACTACAGTTGCCACCAGGAGGTACAGCAATCACCTTTGAAGTCTCTGCATCTACCCAGGATTATCACACAGCAATACCTAAGGTAACATGTGGAGAAAAATACTCCTGTGTGCAACCGCAATCACAGTATTTTGTTGTTTTTTTTTTTTTCATAGTGAAAAGGTAGTGAGGAATCCCTATAAGCTGATCTATAGAGGAAAAAAATACAGGGGATGGGAGAGAGTAAGATAAAAGGGAAATGTGCAAGAAGACTGTAGAGAAAATGGCAACTAGAATAAATCTTGAAACAATGAGGAAAATAAAAAGATGCAGACAAGATCAAGAATGGGCTTATGAGAGCAAACTGGATAAACAGGAAGACAGAGGCTTATGGGCTGCTCTGCAGATGGAGTATGATAAAAGTCAACTGTTACCTGCTTCCTTATCCAGTCATTATCTACAGGTTTGCAACTGCAGGCTCCCTAATGTGTGTCTAGCTTCATCAATTAAAGCAACTATGTCAGTGGTAGCTTGTTCCCTTCCTGGACAGGAGCAACTCTATTGTGAAAATGAATGTTTTTACTTTTTCCAATCTTTTTTTTTTCCCAGAAGAAATCCCCATGTTGTGAGAAGGGGGTATGTAGAGATGTAGGCTGCATCTTCAGAGAGTGAAATAACTATCACATAAGCAAAATTAAGAAATGAAAATTACTTAGCAGAACTTAGATAAAATTCTTGCTAGAAGTATAATGGGAACTGCAAGTTTTCCTTTCAGAATATTCCCTCTGCCCTGCAATGATTATTCATAAGTGATTCAAGGTATCCATCACCTCAGAACTGACAAATATGCAAATATGCATGAACTAGTAGTGCCAATGTAGCCAGCTGTATTTCAAAACATATGTCATATTTTTGTTCCATCACTGTGAAAATTTCAAACCTCTAGACATATTTAACCACTGATGAGCAACTGGTGCTTTTAAAAGTCAGTCTTACCTTAGATGAAATACGTTGGATAAACCAATAAATACAAAATCAAAATCTGGTTTCAGGATTGTGATGTTGTGAAATATTATCACCTAAATTGTGTCCTATGTCACAAAAAGATGATCTAAAACACATTGATAAAGTGGCTATCATTTTACAGGTCACTAAAGATCTACTCTCAGGATCTACTCAAGCTCTGATCAACAATGGAACAACACAATCAAAGACAACTTTCTTTCCCAACACAGCAGAGAAACAAAGTCATGGGTGGCTGTGACTACTAAGCTCTCTTTTTACCAGTAATGTGCTCCAATAATGGGCTAGTCTATAGCAACAACGCAGTCAATGAGTGAGCATGAAGTCATCTCTATGGAAAGAGAGACTGGGCTGATCTTTCTTTTCTTAGGATGATTCATGTTACTGGTATTGCAAGCTTTATCTTCAGATAAGCAATATTTTTGCTTCAGTGACAGCCGGCCAAAAAGGCTGCTTGTTCTTTTGTTGATACAGGAGAACAATCAAAGAAAACCTATACAAAGCTAAGCAAGGTTTATTATAAGAGATAGCAGTCTCTCATTCATTGATATTGCTGGAAAAAAACAAAAAGCAGTCAGACTTTCAGCTATACTCTCCTTTTCTTAAATTGGCTTCCACAGTATCTATCATTTTGCCACGCCAATTAATAAAGCACTTTTGACTCCTGACTGTTCTCAGAAACCAGTCACTACTCGAGCACATCACAAGCTTGATAAATAGTGTCACATAGCGTCACATTTGCCCAGAGTCCATTGACCAAAATGGACTGAGAGTAGAGACTGAAAACTCTATAGCTGTGCTGACCACTCCATACAAAAGAATCACAGAATCACAGAATATTTAAGGTTGGAAGGGACCTCTAGAGATCATCTAGTCCAACCTTCCTGCTCAAGCAGGCACACCTACAGCATGTGGCACAGGGTGGCATCCAGGCGGGTTTTGAAGA
>VZSG01000017.1:2732789-2754667 GCA_013398315.1 Nothoprocta pentlandii | reverse complement strand
CGGCCACTCCACCCAGCTTGGTGTCATCTGCAAACTTACTCAGGGTGCACTCCGTGCCCTCGTCCAGGTCATTGATGAACAAATTGAACAGCACTGGGCCCAGCACTGACCCCTGGGGGACATCACTGGCCACAGGTTTCCAACTGGACTCAGCCCCATTTAACACCACCCTCTGAGCTCTGCCATCCAGCCAGCCCTCGATCCACCGCACCGTGCGAAAGGTTATGTTGGAAAACTGCAGAGAAGGCCAATACTTAATTAAAATTAAAATGTTTAAAGTCTTGTTGCTAACTTCAGTGAAGCTCTCTCATGTAAAATATTGTTCAGTTCCGAGTTCATCCAGGGGCCTTTTGCCCCACAAAATAGAATGGGAAAAAAGCATTAAGCTTCTGAAAACATGTGTCTGAAAACACTAGTTGACTGCTCTAGTTTTCTGACTACAGCTGAGGTCTAGTCTCAGGACACAGCAAAATAACTGCATTTTTGACTGACAATTTGAAAGCGTTATATGATAGCTGCAGCACAGAAGAAGTAACTTTCAGACGAGCCTACTAATTAACACTGCTTTATTCAATCAATATAAAATCTGTCAGTAACTTTTATTCTTACTATTATCATGGGAGGATTACATGAAGATGGCCCAGTAAAAATGCTGCACTGAAAAGCTTCTGGTGGTTATGTGGAAAATGGTCCAATGGTATGAATATAACTGCCTTTTTTTTTTTTTTTTTTTTTTTGTGTTTTTTTTTTTTTTGTTATTTTTTTTTTTTTTTTTTTTTTTTTTTTTTTTTTTTTGGGGGGGGTAGGGTTTGGGGCACACAGAGAATAAGAGATGCATCCAAAATCATTGGAATAATTGGGAATTTAATTTCAAACATCTTCAGTAATAAGGTAGTGCTTTAATCAGCACCTTTCTCTCCCCCAAACTAGCAGGTGAAGCCCATAAGCTAGTGATTAAATGTTTCAAGAATGGTATTTATTTTTGGCCTATTTTGGCACTTTTATTCTGCTGTCCAATTTGTGCAGCATGGTAACATAACATAGATGATATTCCTTCTTTTGGAAAATGTTTAGCCTAAACTAATTTTAAATTTAACTTTTTTCCACAGCTACACACACAATATTGTATTTTTAGATTAATATTGTAGTGTATTTTTAAATTAATTCAGTGAAATTCTTCCTACAATTCACTGGTTAATACAATCACTTTCTCTAACCAACGTAGAAAATTCAAATTATTCACAGCCTAAAGCTTTTATTGCTTAGCATAATCTTCTTTGAACTCTTCCAAGAAAACCGAAGCCAACTGTCTGCCTAAGTATACTTTGGCTCAAACTGGGTGTCCTGCTGAAAAAATTCATATAGAATACATCTGCGTAACTGCAATGGAAAGTAAATTCCAGCAAAGTTATAACAATAAAAGGATAAAGTCTGAGAAAATTGTGTCTGGAATAATAGAGGGAACCTCCAGCAAAGCCAGATACATGCAGAGCAGAGCCTAAGTCTCAATACTGCTGCAGCAAAAAATGATACAGGATAGACAAGCTTCCGAGGCCAGGAATTCTCTTCAATCTCAGAGTCTGAAATCTAAAAGTAATGGCTGTTTTTTTGGTAGCAGTACTGACAGAATGAAGACAATCTGTCTGATTACTCTCTTTCTCTCGCTCTCTCTCTCTCTCTTTTTTTTTTTTTTTTTTTTTTTTTTTTTTTTTTTTTTTTTTTTTTTTTTTTAATATAAGGCTTATTCAGGCCATAAATAAACACGAAAATTTATTTCCAAAATAATTTATGAGTGGCCAAAAGCAACCAAAGTAGTGAGCTTTAAGAGAAAAAATGTATTTCACACGTATTTCTCTTACCTGAGAAATGTTTGCCTGTTAGATTAAGGTCTTCAAGCTTCAAATGTTCATTCACATCCTGGTTTTTAGACCTTGGTGCAGCAAGTTGAAGCATGCAGATTGTCCCACTGAAATCAACAATCACGACTCAGCACAGCATGTACTATGTAGCCAGTTAGAAAATGACATTTTCATTCAGTCGTTATGTTATTTTCTATATAAAAAAGTTACAAGGCTTCATCTTTCAGATATACTTAATGTTATTTATTGCTTAGTTCCAATGGTTTTAATGAAGCTTAGAACCTTTCTGCAAGGCTTATGACATTTTTGAAAGAGCAAAGAGTTTGGAAATCATACTTCCACAGATCTAATTTATAAATCTGAGGAAATTAATTCCATAAAATTTAACAGGAATAAAATTTGACGCTGATGCATTTTAATTAACATTACCATTTGCAATCTTGCACAAAACAGAACCAAAAAAGCATGATTTCTGTAACATTAGGTTATTTCTATGCACTTAACCACATAATAATTCCTGTGTACTGAATGCATACATATTAATGCAAGAACAACAATAATTATTGCCATGCTACTCCCTCATAAAACTAACTATATGGAAAATTCATTCTGAACTTTGAGTTAGCATTGCTTGACTTGAATCAGAACTAGAAAGAATTGGGTGTGTGTCCCCCACGCCCCTCAGCTGACATGAATAAGAACTGTCCACACATAAATCTTCTCTAGATCTCCCAAGGGGAGACTGACAGGCCACTCCAATACACCAAAGTTGCAAGAGAGCACCACAGAAAATACACCAAGTACTAAATGTAGAAAATTCATACAATTCTATTGACCTCACAGGCAAGACTTGCAACCAGGATAAAAGTAGGTTAATGCCCTGGGCATGTTTTTATGGCTTTGCATTAGAGTTTATCAAAAATACAGCTATCTGATACTTGCCAAAACCTAACTACTCTTAACGCAAATTGCCATCGAGAAAAGACAGTTTATAGATGAAAGCTGAATTGCAAGAGTAGCCGAAGAACTCCTTCCTTCTCTGAGGTAAGAAATGAGGAAGAAAAGTATGAAATAAGCTTAAAAAGAAAATGACTCACAGGATATTCCTTTATTAACAGGAAAAAGCATCCTGTTGATTCAAGTGACACTATTTGAAGTATTGGGTCTGAAGAAATTAGATATTTTGAACAAAATTCACAAATCATTTCTCTCCTTAGTATGTTTTAATATGGACAAAGAATTTCCAAAGCAAGTCTAGTTCCAACTTTCTTTGAAGTCTTGTGGCTAATTAACATTAAATACCTTAAATAAGGATATAAATCTCCACTCAAGTGAAAACTAGCTTTTATATATTAAAAATGGTATGCTTATAAAACACTGAACATCACTCAAATTTTTCTCTTATTAGGACAGTATTATGCATCTCTAGAAGAATTTCTTGGATGCAATCACTTCAAAAACTGTTATTTCATATTGTCACAATACATGGCTCAGCACTGAAATATCTGTCACTCTCATGTGTTCCTATTCATAAGGAAAGGAAAGCTAGTGCAAAAAAACTCCCCAGTCATTACTTTTTACATTTGAAAGTCAGCAACTTGTGTAGTGGGAACAGAGAAAAGCTTGAAAATGTAAGCTAAGGGACGTATTTCAGAGAAAGATATCCCGTGAAATTCAGTTTAATGTCTGAAGAGATGTCAACTAATTACCTAAACTGAACAAGCAGTGCTGTTTTACTCATAGGTGATGGTGTGTGAAGAACTATGAATCTATTTTATGTTAAGATATGCAGCTATTTTGATTACTACTTCTTTTCCCTACTCATTTCTTTTATCTGCTCTGTCTCATCTTTTAGATTGTATCTATTAAATGGTGAAAACTCTTCCTTACCTACCTGGTGCTTAATGATGGAGCCCCCTGACCTGGAAGCAATTCTGAGACATCCAGCTGTAACACTCGTTATTCATCCCACCCATTAAAGTAGTTTCTCCTCGCAGGGTTCGTCTCCTTCTCTGAGCTAACTGGCATGTGTAACATTACACACGTTCCCTATATGGCATGGGGCCCTATAGAGCATAAGCTGCAGTGTTCTTTATATACAGAAAATACATGAAGACTTGTGAAGACATGCAATAAATACTTATTTTCTTTTGATTTAAATGAATATTAAAAAAAAAAAAAAAGAAAAGGAGACAGACCAAGATCTAGTCTCTCCTTAGACTATATTTCCTTAGATCCCTAAGGAAACAGAAATGCTTGAAGCTACTTTCCACATGTTAATTTCTGATATGGATTTCTTTACAGAGAGAGCCATTTCCTCTAAGCAGAATGCCCACTAATTCCAAAGAGAACCACTCTATAAAGAGCTACCCTTATTACACTTATTACACTTATTACACTTATTACCCTTATTACACTCTATAAAGAGCTACCCTAGGCTGATTACCTAGACGTAAGCCAGGCAGTTTGATTAATGCTGTAGACCCACTTTGGTGATCCTGACTGCTTAATTGCATAAAGTTGTATATATAAACAATGACTTGCAGGACTGCATGTTCTTCTACTAGTGCATGTGGAATGTAAAAACTATTATGATATGACATAAGAGTTAAACATGCATAACTGTTCTTCATCCTAAACCTCTGTCACATGTTGCTTAAAAAATGTTCATCATAACATTTATTATAAATAATGAATGAAATACTGAATGTTTCCAACAATGAACTGAAAAGACTGATTTCAGATGCCCCTGAAGTGAAAATGACGGAGGAGCAGAAGAGGACATCTGACCTGAAAACAACATTTTCTGAAGAGAAGTGCCTTCAGATGTTCAGGAGGCAACTCATTTTGACTTCAGGAGACTTTTAAAATTGTTTCTGTACTAAATTCTTAAACTGCTCAGGTAAGAATGTAAAATAGCACATGTAAGTGATATTTCAAGTTAAAAGGAAGGAAGTATAATAAAGCACATACAAAAGTAGAGCTAACAAAGGCCCATCTTTAGCCAACGAGCATTAACATCAGCTGTGTGTCACTTCATCCATGTGCCAACATTCTCCTCTACATTATAATGTAGAGGAGACATTATAATAAAGAGGAGACTCAGACATTATAATCCAAGATATTAATTCAAAATAATGATATCAAGAGATCCAAGGGCAAGTTTTAGTTCAGTCCTCCTTATAAACACATTTTCCTCCCCTAAAAAGTCTTTTAAGTTCAAAGACTCTTCACTATCCTATAATAGCTTACACAATGTATTTCGAAGCAAAAAGGAACAAAGTGAAAACGTGTTTGTCCTCATATCCATGCATGCTACTGCTAAATCAGTTTGGCATATGCCTTCTGAACATCTCAGAACAGTTCACAGTTTTCTCCTCACTTTTGTTCTGTAAGCTATGATTGATATGAGATTTATCATTCCCTGTCTTATCTACTTTAATCAAACTGACAGCCAAGAACCAGGGAACCCTGGTGCGAGGTACAACCAAACAATAAAACATGCAGCTGCAGATGCCAGGCCATGGGTTTCCTGCACCCGAAGACAGTAATAATGAGCTGACAGGTTTACAAAGTTGTATCTTCCTCAGCAGAAGAAAGCGACTCCCAGGACCGGCATGCACTTGACTACGACTGCTCCAAATACTCTCAAACTACGCTGACAGATTAATTGATGTATCAAGGGAAACAGCTTTCAAAACAAGACGTGTGTGAAACACTGCCACTGCATTCCAACTATTTTATTTTTCTATGAAAACTGATTTCATAATTATGTCCTGGACTGTTATTTTAAAGGCAGAAACAACAGTGAAAAAAAATAACTATGACTTTCATTGAATCATACAATGTCTGTTGGAGTAACAACTATATACTTATTCTCTATTATTACTACAGGAAAAAAAAAGATGTTTAAAATGTTACTATTTTTCATGAAAAGGCAACTGACAAACTGTAAAACATATTTATGGGAAAAATTCTATTCATTCCTATTGGGAATGAAGAGATTACTTTTTCAGAACACAGGCCTAGCTTGTTAGTTTGCAGTCTGCAATATCCGCTCCCCAGAAAGTTCACTGCTTGATAAGATTGCTCTAATACTCCTCTAAAAGAGCATTTAAAAGAGTGAAGAAGCTGTGGAATATTTCATGAAGTTTTGTTTGGTTTCTGGTTTTGCCATGTTCCTAGAGCCACTTCCACCATTTGAGCAACCTCTTATTTCTGTCACCATCCAATCCAAAAGATGCAGTCTCATGACAGACAGCCGTCATGGAGAAGATCCACGGAGGCTTGACTTCATCCTACGGCCTCTCTAAATTCTGTAAACCACAAGAAAACCCAAGGAGAGCCTTGGCCCTCCACTTCTGTCCCCTCCTTCCCAGCTCCTACAGAGAACAGTTCTTGTTCTTAAAATCTTTTCAGCTAACACACTGAACATATTGCTCACATTAATTAGACTCAAGAACAGTAAGGGGCCAGCTTATAGTCTGCCTATTAATATTTATAGAAAGCCATAGGATTATAAGCAATTGCTGAAAATTAAGCATATTTATCATATTACTGTTTCACAATTGATCCTTTTCTGCATTATTGGCTATTATTCCTCTTGAAGCCTGGAGTTCAAATCCCTCCTGCACCACAATCTAGCAATCCCCCTCTCCCTCACATGGAAAGTCTCAGCCTGATGCAGAATAAGAAATATTTTTGCATCCTGAAAATAATCCTCGAATGTGAAAAGCATTTCCTGTCTACATTAACTTACAGGTGACTCTGCATTATTTCACCTCTCTCTTTTCATTGCTTAACAACAACAACATGCAGGTTTACAGGCAGAAAAACACTTATTTCCAACAAACATTCACTTATGTAGGCTAAGAATGGTACCTTCTAATGAGTTTTGTACTATTTAAGCATCTGGATGTTTATTAATTTAAAATTCATGTTTAATTTCAAATGCATACATTTGTGAAGATTTTCTTTTTCTCTTCAGAAATCTGCAGGGATAGTATTGGGCAGATTTTCTTTTTCTCTTCAGCTCTGATAAGGAATAACTGCTCCATTAACAATAAATGAAGAAGTGTTTTAATTTTTCTTTCAATTTTTATGGCTTGATTCTCATAGTAACATCCAAAAAATTTTCATCGCCTGCAAAATGCAGTTAAACTGCAGTCACCATTCTCCTTTAACTGAATTGTTTGCCTTCTTATCTGCTGATAAAAACAAAGGTTTGTCTAAGCTAATCCACTCAGCTTTGACAGCATCAAGCCTCAAACCATTCAACTAAAATAACTGGAATAAAAATATTTAGAGAAATTTCTCTACTTACAGCACTTTTTGATCAGGGATCAATGAAAGGCAGAAAAACAGCCTAGATCCTGATATATTATGCCCAGACAAGCAGTAATCAAATGACTGTCCTGTGACACTTGAAAGAAAATGATACAAGGAAATCAGCAACATTATTTGTAAATGCTAGCTTCTGTTGAACTACTGTGTTTTTTCTTAAGCACAGGTATGAAGGAGACATCATTCAAAATAACTCAAGTTGAAAATGGTAATGCAAAGTAAAAAATTAAAGGTATAGTTAGGCAGTTACATGATATTTTACCATAGAAATAGAATTGAGAGCTTTTCTTTTATTTAATATAAACCAAATCTACAAAGCTACAATAATAATACAAACAGAATTTTAAAAAATTATGCTCAACATTTCCCAAATGCATATCAGCCCATATAACTTTCTTAACGAATCTGCTAAAGAGGAGTTTCAGATAAGAGGGTCTCCAGTTGCTCCTAAGAACACGGTGAGATGGAGTCCTACCCTGAAGAGGTCACTGTCCATATGAGGAAGGGCAGGATATGCGTCAGGCTCATCACTCCCTCATTTACACATTAAAGAAAAGAGATGCAATGTCAAATCAAGTGACTTACAAAAAGTCCCAACTGTACTGGCTTAAGACCCTGATTTCAGTGTCTGGAGTTGAGGAGAAGAAGCCCCTGCTTCCCCTGTGCCCGGCTACTCACTCCTCATGCTACACATCACTTCCCTCCTCCTTTTAGGTACACCAACACAGCTGCTTCTGAAGCCACACTGTAAATCAGCTGCCTGAAATGATCCAGAAGAAACATAACCTATTCTGTGTTTGGAAAATGACATAAAGATTTTTATAGCTTTAATGAGAGCGCAAGGAGAAGAAAAAGGACAGGAGGGAACTGCAAGATTGAAGTAGAAATTTTACACACTTAAGTCTTAACTGGACAATTTATAGGCAGCATATTTCTGAATTCTCCAGCAGCAACACAGTTCCCTCCCAGCCCCAGGCCATTCGGTAAGAGAAATAAAACAGAGGGAGGATAACTAATTCAACTGATGGTCACTTCTCTATTCTGAACAGCCTAATCTGCTCTGACACAGCTAAATCAAATGTCCTTGAACAACTGTCAACCTACTCATCCCCATTTTTAATATTCCTTCTGCTGGTAATAGCCATTTCATACTTCTGAAGATAAAGCCTGTGTAATGTCACACATTTTGAGCATGAGACACGCCAGAAGTATATCTGTTTTTTAGGTCTACAACCAGTTGTGCAGGTATCTCAGTGCTGGAGGCTCCTGCAGGGGTTACTCCCATGAGTCATGTGCACATCAGCAGTAAGAGCAGCCCCAACGGTGTTTCAGTGATATAAAAATGAGAGAGTTAAACAAAAACCCAAACACTCCTCCAATATACCACACAGCAAGAAAAGTGAAATTAC
This sequence comes from Nothoprocta pentlandii, assembly GCA_013398315.1. Classification (NCBI taxonomy): domain Eukaryota; kingdom Metazoa; phylum Chordata; class Aves; order Tinamiformes; family Tinamidae; genus Nothoprocta; species Nothoprocta pentlandii. The sequence goes on along the minus strand of VZSG01000017.1, from coordinate 2,746,056 downwards.
AATATCAACAATTATGTCAGTGGAGAGTGAGGATTTTTACGTTCTTGATCCAAAATTATTCAATGTTAACCTAAAGCAAACTTGCTTCACTGAAATTCCAATATTATAAGGCTCCTCTTTTTAACCTGAGAACGATTTTATAGCATCCTGCTTCACTGGGTTTAAGATTCCCTCAGCTGCAAAGATTTCTCTAAGGTGCTGCCCTTCATGAAAAGCAGATTGCAGTAGAACAATTTCTCTTTAGTATTTTCTTAGTGAAGATCCCATTTTTTCTTTCTACTCTTCACTCACTCTCTTTCTAGATTCCTTTCAAAAAGGCCCTCATATGAATGTATACCCCAAAGAAGCAGAATCTGAAGAGAATATTCTACTATATAATGTTAAGAATCCATCTATTATGTACAGTATTAATACAGATAAGAGGCTAACTGCTAAATACCCAATGAACAAGGGTAGGTGTTTCTGGAGTTACTCATGACCTGAAGCAGAGGACTCCATTCTGCCTCTTGGGTAACTTCAATCTCCTGATGTTTTCAGTCTACAGATCTTAGATGCCTAAAATAACAAGAATACCTCTTCCTAGGCAGGTTTTCCCTTAACAATAAAGCTATGAATGTTTAAGTATTTGTTTACTTCCTGCGCTCTACAACCACACTGCTTTACTGCTAATTACATGAACCCAAAATAAGTCAGACCATCACCAAATATATTTAGAACTTGTTCCTCAAGCTGCTTTTGACAAGACAACATAAATAACATATTATACTTACACTAATAATAAAAATTACATGAAAGGCACACAGAGGCATTGGGTGGCTTCATGACATTTCAATCAAAAATAAGAGTAATAAAAATACTTCCCTAAAGTTAGAAACCCAAAAAGATGGAAATATTTCCTCTCTCTTAAACCAAAGGAGTTATTGGTCTATGAAAATTGACCAATGAACGCATTATACTATGGCATTTTTAATATCTGAAATATGTTACAGATCTGTTTATGCTATGTGCGCTCCATAGTTAAGATAATTCAACATGACACTATACCACAGGAAAAATAAAAAAAACTCAGAGCAATCCAAGACTCAAACTATTAAAACATTTGAAGTAATTAACATACATTTAAAGTAATTTCTTAAATGGCACCTGGAAATGAAGCCCTCAGGTCAAATATGTTCCTTCTAGAAAAATTGCTTATATTTGCTTATATCAGTAACATTCTGCTGAATTCCCTAATTGCAGCTTAGATAATTGACAAAATCTGTCAAAAATGTCTATTTTCAAGCTAATTAGCTATGCCATCTTCCTTAAAAAGAAAACATTAACGTTTAAAAAAAAAAAAAAAGAACTAGAATTAAGTGATTTTGCATCAGATACATTCTTATTCTTAAAGAAAAGTTAAAGCGTAAATTAAATTCTTATGCAATCCTGTATAGGATATTTATGGACTAAAATACCAATTTTATATAGCTTTGAGCATCTACTTAGAGAAAATAGAAAGTTATAAATCGGTACTCTGTGCTGATTGACCAGCTTCTTCCTGTGATTTTGTCTAAGTCATTCTCCCTTTTGCTCTCCAAAGAGAGATTGAACCTTTCTACTCTTAAAAGTGAGATTATAAATATTTAGCATCACAGAAAACTGGCATGATTTAATGTTGCATCTGAAAAGCAAACTGTGGGTCTACAGCACTAGAAAATGTTAAGTCCTAGACTTCTTTTTCTACACAGAACATAAAGCAGTGACACGCAGTACTTGAGGAAGAAAAATACGTGAGGCCACTGTTCTGGGCACCCACTGTTCCATAAATCCTGTGTATCATAAATGCCTGATGCAATTCATCTTTATGATCTACTTTATATCACTTGGCATTCAGAAGAGTTCTTCACCTCAAGAAGAGCATGTGCACATATCCTAGTCTATGGAAACACCTTCCAACTGCAACAGTCTTTAAGCAGGCTCAATTAGGCAAGTTTTACATCACCTCTTAATTGCGCCTGAGATTAGTGTTCAGAAATCTGTCTGAACACCAGGTTGTCAATTGTGTGATACACAAGTCCATTATCCTCTTCATTGTCTGAATTAAAGCAGCAAAATGGAAGATTTTGTTGACATTACTCCTTCACCTCCTCTTGGAAATTAAAAAGGCATTTTAAAACTTGCTTATAGTTGATTTGAAAAATCTTTATTCCTACATAAAGTTAACATATATTTCATTATGTGAACATGCTTTTTGTTTGAAATTTCACTTGAACTGTCTCTGCTGGTAAATTGTGAACCCGTATTTGGTCAAAAGAGCATTTATAGTAATATGGTTTTCACTATTAATTATGGAATTTACAGTAATTACAGCAACTGTTGCAGAAAAATATTCTATAGATACTGGGAATCCATATCCTTTCCAGCCTACATGAACCAGTTGCAGATTTCGAGTAATACAAAGTCATCTCACCCAAGCCCTCCTAACATGGTCTATCTATAGACCGTATTTTATTGCTAGCTGTGAAAAAGATGCTTGAGTAGTAGAAACTACTTTCATAATAATCTATTAGAATTTTTCACAATTCTTTTATTCAGGAAGACCTAACTGCTCTCAGACCATCACTGACAGGAATAACAGCTGAATTTTACATTGTTGATAAAACAGCAGACCGTCAGAAAGAGCTGACTCTTGTATCTGTCTGCACCGGTAAATGCAACGTGTGAGCACATTATTTTGCTGGTACAGCAATAGCCCCTGTCTGTGATCCTGAGAGGTTTAATCTTTAGAGAGAGTATTAATGCATGAAGAGAGGGCTACTCTGTGTTCTAGATCACTTTCCAAAGATAACCTCTGAAATAAATGATTTGTAAGATAAAAAGCATATACAGTTCTCATTTCATGAAATATCAGAAGGAGAGGGAGAAGTTATAGCCCTGACACTTATTTGCCTAGCTCTAAATTGTATTTCTAGAAAGGATTCCTGGCAAGGAATTTTTTTTCAGATAACCCAGATAGCAATTACAATTCTCCTGCTACTACTCTCAGAAGCAGATAGATGGTGTACCAAGCTCCTTGATAAGGCAGTGCAAATTTTACAGTTCAAGTTTGCTGGAAACAGAAAAGTAATCCTTTACAGTATTTAGTGTTGCTTTAGTTTTGGCCCAAGATTTTGGCAAATGAAGCAAATATAGATGTGGAAGGGCCTTTCCACACCTTCCTTCACTTTACCAGTAAATTGCCTCGAGTAGGTTTTTCTTTTCCTGACAAGCTCATAACATAAATAATTTTCCTGCAATCTCTGCAGTGTCATTAAACAATGCTCGTAATTGCCCAACTGACAGCAGTGGGTCTCCCAAAGTACTGCAGACCTTACTGGCAGTGAAATATTTACCTGAAATCAAACTCTGCTGTTAAACTAAATAAAAATCTATTTTCTTCTAGAGCCAGATCTCACTCTAAACACACGCTATGGGCAGTAATAAGGCTCTTTTCTTCTGTTTTCCACTCTAGTATCAATTATTTTGACATTCTTGGACGTCGGGGCTCAGATTCAGATGCAAGGAGACATTCCTTTCAGAACACACTTCTGACATAAGTCAGCAATGCCACAGATCTTTGGGAATTACTGGATGATACAAGGAAAGACCCCGGGTAGTTCAACCTGGCTTCTGAGGACCTTTCAGATTGATATGCCAAGCAGTTCTAAAACAGCTACCAAGAGCAGCCTGAGGGAAAGCCAGCAAAGACACCGACTGCAGGCAGGGGCAGTGCAAGGCACCACCAAGAGCCAGGTCCCACAGCATCCAAGCAAGGAGAGCAGAGCAGGTCTGGTGACAGCAACAGGTTTGACCAACAGTCAGATACTTTGTGCTTGCAAAGTAATGAGTCGGGTCCAGGCCGCTGGTCAGGGTCAGCAAGGGGCAGGCCTGGGGACAGGCCAGAGCTGTGATGCTGGTTGACAAGGGTCTATGCTCAAAGGCAGCTCAAATACAGTAATATCCACTATAAACTGAAAAGCTTGCAAACCAGAACTTTTCTCTAAATCCTGTTAAATAATATTGAAAGACTATTAATTTCAAGACAACACTGCCCTACTACATACATTGCAAAAAAGAAAAGTGATGTTAAATTAGTGATTGGACAAGCAGTTATTTAGTAAGTTTGACTCATATGCATAATCCTTCACTGTCAAGCATACGAATAAGATCAGGTATTTTTACATAAACAGATGACTATTATTTCCACATGCAATTACTTCATTAGTACCTGTAGGTACAATATTTGCAAGTACATACTTGACATGTCCCTGTTTACATATTTCACACAAACACTAATGTCTTTTTAGAGTCCTTGTAGGTGCATAACATAGAACAACTAATTCACATACTTAAGTGGACTCTAGAAAAGACTATATGCTCATTATAGAGGTTTTCATCTAATTGTAGAAGAGTATTTACAACCTTTCTGTTTAAGGCATTAAGGATAGTATGTTCAAAAATCAAAGTTTTTTGCTCATGTTAGACAATATATTACAATAGCCAATTGTGAGAGGTCGGACAGCAAATACAGAACAGTCTTTTACTTAAGTCCTAATAATTGCTTCCCTGTTGCCCTCCTGTAGTTGAAAACTAACATAAAGTTTTGTTGTTGTTGTTTTCTGATTTTTTTCCTGTATTAACTTCATATGTAGTTAGGAATATAAGAAAACTGCATTCAGCATTCAGATTTTCTGCAGATGGTTATACTCAACAGTATGCTCTTAGCTGTAGTTTCTATGACTACTAGAGCAGCACTAATTTCTTCATATTGAATGGACCCAAAATTCAATTTGTATATTTAAACAAGAACATAACCATTTCCTTTGAAAGCTATTCCAGCAGAAAAAGCATACATATATCTAATTTAATGCAAAACACAGGCTATATATACTCAATTTCAAAGATCCATCAAACAGACCACAGTGCAATCAATTTTAACTAAATATTTTATATGCAATGTTGGGAAGTTTCAGACCTTAGAGTTTAGAATATGCAATATTAAGCAGTCCAAATTTTGTGTTGTTTTTTCAAAGGCTTTCCTGTGTATTCTATAGGTTTCAGCTTCCAAGACTTAGCATCTGTTTCCTGTGTCTCTTACATCTGTTATTTCATTGGTATTCCTGATCCTAACAAAAGAAAGCACTGAAATATATGCAGATGTTTTGAGACCATGACTAATTCTATTGATTTCAATGGTATTAGATCACTGGTTTACATTTGATCCAAGTAACCCCTCTTCTAGTAACTACAGTTTCTTTAAAGATACCAAGGTCTTTGTCACAAGAAATTTCATGACATCAGAAGAACACATTGCCAGAATGATCAGAATTCATGACATCTATTGAAAGCTTTTCTAATTGAATATATCACTTATTTTTATGCTCTTTGTGTGTTTCTGCTGAGAAATGGCCAAGAAGGAAGGAACTCTACCCACAACCTGCACAGCAGCTTGTCCAATGCTCTGCAGCTCCCTCACCCATGGAGGACACTACTCAAAACCACTGAATGTGATCTTCTGTATTCTTCTTCTAATAATCTTAAATTCTTTGTTTTGTTCACGCCAAGTATTCTCAAATTCCTGCTGTCATTACTGGCTATGAGAAGTAACCATCCAGACTGCCAACAACTCACTCAGGCTGCCAAAACCTCACAGCAGCAAGTTTCTAGAAAAACATTCCAACTGCTAATTTAGACTGGCTGTTACTCAGTTTGATAAAGAAATCCTTCCACTTATCTTATTCTCATTTCATCCTCTCCAAGAAACTAGGCATATGTGAATCTTTCTGGGTCTTGTATCTTATTAAATAAGGAATATATCTCTATGGGGAAGAGACTACATGAATTAGGGACAACGTTGGGAAGAAATCCAGAGCTCCTGGAGATTTGAAATTCTGAAGAATAAAAAACTCTCACTCCGCATTATGTATCAAAAATGTATATGCTGTATAATTTGAAAGTCAGCTCATTAGTAGATCTGCATTATACAATGAGAGCTTACACTTATTTTTGTATAAAACACAGCATACTGGATCCTGTAAAACAGGGATCACCAGAACTGAAAAATATTGGTTCAATTTTTTTTTTTTTGAGATTTTTCTGCAGATATTTGATAACTCATAAATGTCACTTACTAGAGTATGATTACATCATCTCTTTGCCATCAGCAGTTGCCTTCATCAGCTCACTTTTCCTATCCTGCTCCCCCATCCTTCTTTTCTTTAGACATCTTTTCCTTTTTATTCCTTATTAACTCAACAAAATGTCAACAGTAAATGCACTTTGAGAATTATATTCTGGAAAGATTCTTGCCCAAGCAACTGAAGATGCACTTTGAAAGCACCACTTTCATGAAAGTGGTGAAAGCACCACATGAGGCTCCCAATTGTTCTTCTTGCCCCTTTGCAGGAAATTGTTGCCCCCACACTGGAGTGTGGCAGGTATCCGCATGTGACTCCATCCAAGTTCAGCCACAGAGCCTCAGTGAAAGGCTAAGCTCCAGAGGAGCAGAAATTCTGCTCACTCTGCTGGGGCAGTAACCTCTGACAGAGGAGGTGAAATGCAGAAGGGGCAGCAGAAGCTGCCATGGCTAGTACCACATCACCAGTCTCCATCTGTCAACATCCCCAAGCGTCCTGGCACTCTCCCAGACAATAATCTGCTTTGGATACAGAAGAGTCAACGAAGTGAAAGCTTCTTGGTAGGTTAGTTAGTGCAAATGCTGACATGCAGAAGTCACTACTGTAACCTGTAGAAGTGACAGCTTTGAGCTAACTCTGGTACCTTTCAATACCCCTGCACTAACAGCACGACTTTTCTGGCTTTCATCATCACAAAGCTAGTATTTTTTTCTGTCCCTTTGGAAGAGACAAACTACTGACAAAGACTTGATACAGTCAAGTACTTAAAATGGAAATATCACTTTATGAGCTACTTTTCTCTCTTAAAACTAGCACCCCAGAAAATTATACATACACACATGCATTCCTCTCCATCAAGCCCTAACTATAACTAAAAGTATAAGATAGGCATTTAAAGGCCTAAAATCCCCTTTGAAATACTGAAATAAAAAATGGTAATATTAATCTTTTTTTTTTTTGCATCAATTTATGAATGCAATCAAGGGAAAACATTTTGAAGTGACATTTCAAAACTAAATTCTGTCAAAATGTTTTAAAATGTCATTTTATAATAGCTTAAATACAGCAGATGTAATTTTGATAGGATATCACTAATGAAAGGTTAACCTGCTTCCCTATAATCTCAAAGAGGATTCTCCAAGAGGAAAGCTTTATAGAAGAATTAATTACTAAAATGTTTTGGCTTCAGTCCTCTGGATTATAATTTTATTAGTAAAACAGATTAGTAGAAGACACTTGAAATGCATTTACTTTAAATAGTATTTTTTTCATATTCATGTGCATGCAGACAGGTACATGCACACACGTACGGACAATCAAGTTCTATAAGGGCCCAGGCCTCTACTGAGCTTTCTGCAGCTGCAAATGCCTTTCACTGAGCTGTATATAATCACAGGTATATAGCTGATAAGCAAACCAATGGCAGCAGAAACTTCTTACTGCTTATTTGATAGAAAGTATAATCAATGTAAAAGATCAAAGGCAGACATAATCTTTCCTTTCCTGTTATTTGCTCACATAATAACAGGCTATCTAGAAAGTACTTCTTGTTTCTCTTTCCTCTTTCTATCTCAGCAGATAAGAAATGCTAGAAGAGCTTTAAAATGCCAGAAGAGGGTAACTACTAAAATACAAGATCTGTCTCCTATTGCAAAACCATTTTTGTCCTTTTTTTTCCCCTTTTGTTTACTTAAGAGCTTAAATTCAGAACTCAAATTGTGGTTCTAAAAAAATAAAGTACAAGCCTTTATTCAAGAGTGCTATGAAAATAACAGGCAGAATTTAAATCCTAGAAATGAAATAAATCAACCCTTGACACAATCATCCCTAGAATATGGAAATTCATATGAAAAGGTTCAAAGATGAATCATCATGTTGTCTTATCTCTATTTTTGGCTGACTAGCTCTGACTAGTACTTTGCTGCAAGGTGAATTTACCTTTGTTGAAGCCACCAGAAATGCTCTAATGTACACAGCATAAGATGCCCTGAAAATGCATCCAGCATCCAGATATCCAGCATTTTCTAAGAATTGGATATCTCAAAAATGATGCCCAATGTTCTTTCTACCCCAAATCCCTTGATAATCCTGGCTCAGAGCAGAGGCTTGGGGCAAAGAAAATAATTTTAGCTCCCACCTTCCTAGCACTGAGCAGCCTTGTTAGCCATCAAAGCAGATACATGGAAAATACTGCCCTTCCCCACCCTTTTGTTAAAGATAGAATCTGTTCACAGGAAGGCAGAGGAAATGAGCTGGCCTCTAAACCTTGTCTGAAGCAAAACTGAGATAAGATGCAGAAAATGTGCTCTGCCAGGATGCTCCTGTTCTGCAAGTAAACAAAGGATTAATATTCTAAGGTTATCAAATCTGGTCTGCTTCCATAGCTTCACGCTCACTGCAAGAATTTTACTTAAACAGAAATGAGTAATATATCACAGCTTCTTTTAAATACAAAATGAGGCTTTTAAGGTTAAAATATTACCACAGAAGCTCACATATGGTTATCATCTTTTAAACTTTTCATGCTGAATAGTTACTCAGGAATAATTATTTGCAGTCTCAGCAAATAATGCTGAGATGCAGTCTCAGCATCATTAATTAGGTGCACCTAATTAAAGGCTCCCTATTAATAATATCAGCAAGTAGTAAAAACAGTACCCGATTTCCATGGACACCGTTACATGAGCAGAGCCATATAAGCTAAATAATTATTGTTACAAAATAGAAGTTTTCTGCAGGGTAGCCAAAATGCAAATTTAAGAATTATTAACATGCACTGAACTTGACACAGACGTGACATTGCACAACTACCGCCCTTGGTCTTACTCATCACCAGCCATTCTGTTTCTGCATGTATTAAACATCCAAATAGATGACAAATGTATAGGTAAGCTTAAAGCACTGCAGTGGATTTTGTTTAACCTTCAGTACTTAATGCATATAACAAGTTAACTCACCTAGGAAAGCCACAGGACTCGGATGACAATCTGAAGCTGGAATTTATGCTTTGCTAATTTGTTCGGATTCAGGGACTTTTCCGTTATAAGCTTTATGCAAAAGGAAGAGAATTCCTTCTTCTCTTCAAAGCGCTTTAGACCTGACTCTGTATTCTCTGAGAAGAATAAAACTTTGTTACTTTGCAAAAGAAAAATTGAGCTAACTTTAAGCAGAACAAGTAGAGCAGTCCTCTGAGCGACTAGTTTTAATTAACTTGAGGCAGAAACACATTAGGAATTTTATTAATGAAGCAATAAAAAACAACAATTGTGATAGCAAGGTACAACCAATAGCAAGGACAGAAACCCCTGTGTATTTTTTCCAGCTCTGTGACATAAGCATTGTATAAGCATAAGCTCTACAGACTGTTAAAATTATTCAAAACAGTCTGAGTCTTCCTTCAGGAGTAGTCTTACAGAAACCTAATAGAGAGCCAGGCACAAGATCAGATAAATAGACTTGACCTCTTTCCTGCTTACAATTCATAACCAACTACAGTGTCAAATAGCAACCAGACTTGAATAACATTCTCCTGATAAAGATTAAATAAATGAGTAAGTGTAATGAGTAAAACTTCAATTACCAGTGCAACGTTCCCATTATTCAATAAAGTGAATGTGCCTGCAGAATAAATTCTAGCTTCTTTCCTTCCAGGACAACCAACCACAGAAAGCAATGAGAAAGCTATGAATAATTCAGAATTTAAGTTGCTTTATGAAAAGGGCTATGTATATAAATTTCAGATGAATCCTAGACTTGCTGAAAAACAACCCATTAACTTTCAGAATAATAAATGGAGAAAATAATTTCCTTTTAGACTACTGTACTGGGAGTCTATTTTGCATCCTATTGAGCACTCAGTGAAGGATTAACTGGCATAAGCATCTCAGTGCCCCTTACCCTGAAGGTGTGAAATGCCGTGTTAAAAGCCTTTGTAATCTCAGGTTTCCCTTTTCTTCTCACTATTAAGTCAGCATATTTGCATAGACAAGACTGCCAAAAATTAGAAAGCAAAACGTATTAAACAAACTAGGATAATTATATCACTTTCAAATACCATTTTTTCTAACTCCAGCAAGGAGAAAGTAATAGAATGACAACTTCTTTGATGCTTTTACCTCTGAATCTAATTCCATTTAGTCATTTACTAGTTTTCAGAGGGCTACCAAAAAGTAAAAAGGAGAGTATCCCTCATGATATACAACCAGCCTAGTTTCAAAATTGTCCTGAAGTAGAGTTCCACAGCCTGCATCCAGGAGAGGAGCAGCTCAGAACCTGCTATGCCAGCAGGTCTGGCCAGATACAGCAGAGTAAACTACAAGACCCTGCTCAAACATGATGATATGATATGTATGCTGCATGTGCTTCTTCAGTTTACCTCTCTCAGCAGAATTTTTCATTGAAAAAAGACATCCTGTCACATGTCCTTGATTCCTTGTCTGCTGTGCAAAAGGTGGATTCAATCGCCATTAAAAAGCTGCAAAACCTCTCCAAGTCAGCAGTGCACTCCCAAGGAATTAATCCTGACCTGATCACATATTCATATTTTTTCAGCTCTACTACTAATTTTTTTTCTTTTGAACTTTTTTATATTTGGGGCAGATCTTCAGTTTTCACAGCCATTGTTTTAATCTTCTTTGTGAATATCTGTGCTAGCATGAATACAAAAACATTCATTAAACAACTGAATTAGCTTCCTGATTAAAGGATTACTGGATTAAAGGTTACCATCTTCAACCTGAGATAAAAATCACATACAAAACTTAATTTATCCAAATATATTAATGGGGTTCTTTATTCAGAGTGAAACTATTCTACTCTAGAAAGTAAATCTACAAGTAGCATCTCAAAGTGAATAGTTACTGATGGCAAATTGACCACAACAACCACTATGTCAAATAACCAGGGCATCTGAAAAGCAAGTCATAATAGTAATCAACAACATTCTCTATGTTCTTATTTGTTGTTAAAACCAAAGAGAACAAAAACTATACGTTTTGGCTTAGGATGCATAAGTGCACCTGAAAGAATCCCAGAATACTTCCCTGAATTTGACTGAGTTTAAGGGGCTCTCATCCCTAACAGTGTATCCTTACAATAGCCTCTTATGTAAGGCATCTGTATACATCTGCTTTGCGGATTTGGAGTAGCTCCTCCTTTACTTTGATCCAGCAAATAAGGAAAATTGTTTAAAGAGGGAGGAATGGCATAGGGTCTGTACCACATGGAGGCTCCTGCAGGCGAGACAAAGCAGGCAGCACAAAACCCACCGCAGTCACTACTGTATTTGCATCACATAGTGCCTACAGAGTCTACTGTACAGAGAGATAACAAAGAAACGGAGACCTCCTTGGAGTGCCTCCTTCTGCAGAATGCCTGCAGCCGCCCTCTTGCCTGGCACCTGCTCCCCGCTGCCTAATGCCAGTCGCACCGTCAGACACTACAATAAAGAGTTCCAGATTCCCCCAAATACGAAAAGGGCTACTTACGGTGGGGGGGAACAAGAAATACAAACTTATGATCTTGTTTATGTCGTTTTTCCTTTTATGCTCTTAAAAGAGGAGCCATGCAGAGGCACACATGCTGGGCTTTTTCCTCTAAAAACATCAGGCAGCCTCCAGAGCATAAATGGCCTGTTACTCCATTTCACCCATAAAGTAAAACAAAAAGGCCAGCTGCTTATGAATTTGACTGACTGAACTCAAAAAGCTGCAGTGAGTCATATGCTCCCTACGTGCACTATGGGGTTGTCATAGTAATGATTTCTCCTTGTCATTTTCCACTTGACTGTGAAACTCTCCGGGCTGGACTGTGCTTAGCTCAGCATGGGGAAGTGCATACGCAGGAGATGAGGGAACGGCGCTAGAACTCGTGCTTCCCCCCTCACTCTGTTGCCAAGCTTCCCGCCACCCCTGCAGCAGCAGCCTGGCACAGAAGCAGCAGAGCTCTGCACAGGAGGGAGCTTGTTAGCCTGGGCACACCAGGCAAAAGAGGCAACTCGAAGCAAAACAGAAAGCCCATTTGCAGGCCACAAGCAGAGCACACATCCCCAGGGAAACACACAACACCTAATTTATGCTCAAGTATGTTCCTACGCACTACAAACTATGAGTGACTTGCTACTTGCCTGCACACATAAGTTTGTGATTCTTTTCCATCTTTGGTAGGGGACATATTAACCTCCCAGCCTGCTGAAGAGGATGGTAGTCGATCCCACTGCAATTTTACTGTGATTCAGGGCATTCCAGTAGCTCACATACTCACTGAAAAACTTGTGATATGGGGTCAAGATGTTTTCTGTTATCCTGCTTTTGTTTTCTATTATCCTGCTTTTATTTATCTTGAACAGAAAGAAGCAACACAACGGCAATTCCTTGCAGAGATGTTACCCTTTTGGCATTCTTAATATTTTAGCACTGCCAGACTTCTGCCTCTGACCCCAATCTTCTCCCCTTGGAATTGTCGAGCCTAAGTTACTCATCTCAAAGAACATACCTGGGGTGCAATTGTTCTTCTGAACAAAGGACCTTCAGGCAGGTTTGCTTGGAGCCACCTTTTGGCCAAAGGAAAGCATGTGTGCAATGCAGACTCTCTCAGCAATCACAAGCATGAAACAGTTCTATGGGTTCCCTAACGTGAAGCCATCCACATTGAAAAGCGTTTAAAAACCTAAAGGAAGTCCCACTGTGACTACTTGTTATTCACAACACTTTTTTTTTTTAGACCAAGCATTTACTATAAAAAATAGTACAGTCTCATCTATCCTTTTAATGTTTTAAGAATCTCTCATGAACTATGCCTGCTTTTAGCCACAGTAGTTCTCTGTGGCTAAAATCCTCTGTCAGAAAAGTTTGGTATGTAGACAAGAAAAACTCTGGGTGATATATGGCAGTGTACAAAAGATTCTGTATGGGAAATGCAATAAAAGCATGATTAGAAAATAATCCAGAAAGCAATTTCCTAAACAGTCAGACTGTCAGAGCAGGTCATATTAGACTAAACTTGCATAATTTGTAATCACAGAATCTTTTGTTTAGCTGCTAAAGCAGAGGGTAGTATCTCCTGGATTTTGAGACTTTTGCTGCCAATCTAGCTGCATTGCTCCAAATTCCCAA
>VZSG01000017.1:2670054-2729562 GCA_013398315.1 Nothoprocta pentlandii | reverse complement strand
GCCCAACTGCTAATGTTGTGTTCATATTAAATTTAGTGCAGTGGATTTTTTTTCCTCCAGTGATTCTTAGAGACTTTTTTTTTTTTTTTTGAATATATGACATGTTAAAACAAACCAAACCAGAACTTCATTAATCAAAGAGAAAGACGCTAACTTCTCAGGAATGATGAAGAGTTTTTCTCATTTGAAAACACAGATCACGCATCACTAAGGCAATTGGTCAGATACAGACTAGTGCATATGCAAGAGCATTCATTATAGAGATGACTTTAATTGCACTGTCAATATGGGGTTGGGAAGAAGTTCAGTACAGGAGTTGAGAAAGAAACACAACGCCGATTAGCAACGAAGGCGGGCTATTCTTACAGCCCATTTTCTAAAATGTAACAGGCGGGTATTTACTCTGAGCACTTCCCGCGTCGCAGTATCGCGGCACCACTCACTTCACTCGCACCGCCCACGCATTCACCACACTAGCTCCCCTCCAGCAGAGAGGTGTCAAACGGGAGCTTCGCTTTCTGGAAGCATAACCAGTCTTTTCCGTAAATAGGGTTAATGCTTATAGAAATCTACAGGTTTTATATTATAAAAGCGATTAAAGTTTCTAGTAAAGCATACGACATTGCTTTAGAATGCTGAATTTTATTTCCATCCAAGGACAGACTCAGCCATAATAAATTAACATTGCTTCTAAGAGAAAACACTGTTTCAGGCACTAAATTAGTAACAAAATTTAGTCTCTTCACAAATTGTTTTGTGCTTTTTGAACTGGATAAAAGTTTTTGGAATAAATCACCAATTGTTTTTTTTTTTTTTTTTTAAGATTTAGAGTAAAATACTTTGGTTATTTGGAGTTATAAAAATATAAAAATACTGCCAACATACAGATTTTTTCTTCTTCGGGGTAACAAAAAGTGTAAGGTACCAAAAGCTAGCAGCCCATAAATAAAATTAAATAAAACCAAAGTTTTAAGTGAGCTAGAAAATTTCACATAGCAAATTAAGTCATTTTTGGAGGTCAAGAAAAGGCTCCACTCTCTCTTTAAACACAGTCTATGACTACCAGCTTTGTAAGGCCACAATTACAGCTGGAGCCAGCACTATAATAGATTGTAAAATACCAAAATACCCCATTATTTTTAGGGGGAGGAGGGGGAAGAGAGAGAGAGAGCTGTGCTGTCAAGTCACAGTTGGACCTAGTGGTACCTGGTACAATAAGAAAAGCTCATTCTAAATGAGCTTTAACTTATTTTTTCCTCGTTTTCTTTAACTTACATTTTCCTAGTTGAAGGAACTTTTAAAAGATATTTTTAGTGATTCTTTCAGTGAAAACAGTGAGTAGAGATATCTTTTCATATTAGATTTATCTGCTTTTTTCTCCTCTCTCTGCTTATCCTCCTTTAAAAGGAAGGGGGGCTGTTTGGGGCCTCAATTTGAACTCTAACAACTTCTTTTCTTCCTTGTCTTATAGCATCAAAATTTACTTCAATAGTTCACGCTATAATAGCTGCTTTCCTTTCAGTGATTCCACTGCTCACGTTTAGTCAGACAAGTCCTTGTACCTCATTCAACATAACATGTTGCCATGCTTTTTATTTCATGGTTTCAATTAAGTATTTATATTTAGAAACCTGTGCTAGATCAGTGTCACAGTTCTCAGCTGAACTTTAGACTATCTCTCTATCTTCAACCACACTTAAACTCAATAGGATTCCAAATAATCAATAAGCCTTGTCTCCGTATGTATGTCTCCCTTATATTTTATTGATTTATATATCATACTCAAATGAAATGTATTGTATTTGAAAAATAGTAAGAAAAAGAGTTTTATAAATACACTACAAACAAATACTCTACAAACATGGACAAACACCATTAAACTAAGACCTTAAGCTCAAGAGTATAAAATGTTATTTTGTTCCTGCTGTTCTGTAGAGATACATAAAATTGTACATAATACATTTTGGGCAGTTTTCTCAAAATTGTGAAGTATCTCATAAAAAGGAATTTGAATATTTTATCTATTTCTTTTGTCCAATATGGCAGAATACAGGGGTGAACCTATGTGCTTGCCCTTGGCTTACTCTTCAACAGTTTAAAGGAGCTCAAGCCCAACTAGGGCATAATGACATAGGAGACAGGCTGTTCTAGCATGAAGTTCTTAGCATGCTGCACTTACTTTACACACATTTATGAGGGTTTAACTATGACTATTCTGACTTCTTCAGAAAGAAAAGGTGCTACCTTCTTCTCTTGGAAAAAATCTACTGCATATTCATGTCACTTAAGGAGATGGATGCTTTTTGAAGCATATGCCAAAGAATTTTCAATATTGCCCTTGGGTCTTGGTGTTCTATCTCTGCCTCTCTTTCACTAAGTTTGTTCTTCTTTATATTTCTATGTCAGTTGGATTTCACCATCTTCTTTTTACTTGCCTCCTCTGAGAGCTCCTTCTGTTCAAGATTTACGTGCGTCTCTGAAAGCATTAGTCAAACTAGACAGAGACACCTTCACAATAAAATTTTACATGACCAGTGCAAAATTAGTGACCATATAAAATGTGAACTGGATGCTACAGAAGTCATCGGACACTGCAAGGCCATAGAGGTTGATTTTCCAACACCTCATTTGAAACAAATGAGGCATCAGTCTATGGCATCAGTCTATGGTTATGTATTTGTTCTGGTGGAGGGGATTAAAAAAGACACAGCACACACAAACACACAAAATGTATCAAGTGTGGCACTGACAATAAAAGTGCTATCTCCACTTAAGAGATAGATATCTACCACTCTTAAAAGTGGTAGAATATACTATCATCACCTGAGCAATAGATATGTTTTAGCAATATTATTACTAAGATGAAGAAAAGGTATGCTTCCTACTTTTCCTCTCTCCCTGCTTTATACATTCATATGTTCTGTTTTGTATACTTTGTGTGCAGTTTATTTTACTGTTCCACCTCGTACAATGAATCATTTCGTTTCTTCTTAGAATGCGAAACTTTCAAAGCATGTCAAGAAAAAAAATGAAGCGACTCAAAGGATATTTTCCATGTGTGCCTATCATATTTCATTTTTGATTGCATTCTCGATCCATACATGCAGTAACTACATAATTTCAAAACAAAAATGTATATTACAGATCTAGTATCCAATATAGAGAAAGACACAGTAAGTAATCCTTAATGAATCTTAATGACAGGTCAGGTGTCATACTGTGCCTCCATATCTGTAATAAAGTTAACTGTGTTAAAGTTACCTAATAACCATGAATAAATCAAGGAATAAAACAAATTATGATTTTTTAAAAAATCCACAACTATCAATATAAGCAATTAAAAGACCTTAATACTTTGAATCATTTTGCATTCATTATTTACATGACTCTTTATCAGGGGACAATATTTTTAAATTATAAAAGAAAATGCGTCAGTTTGAAAGTTACTTACGTTTCAGTCTTCAAGGTCAACAAGTAAAGTTCAGACATTATTGGGTAAGTTCATTCCTATCCCTATTTCCTTGTTATACTTAGTATTCAATCTGCATTTCCTTCACAGTCATGATGACTTCGGGTAGATCAGTTGTTGTATTTCTTAGGTAAGTCTAATTTTTACTAAGAATATCAGAAAAAGAATCTCCCTCATTTGGAACAACACTAACCTATGCTGTAGATAAACTCATGTCTCACCACAGATGGTCAGGAATTGAGGGAGGAAAAAGAAGAAAAAAACAAAAACAAAACTTCACAATTCATTTTGCCTTAACTTTAGATAGCCTGACTCAACACAACTGTCCCTTTATATTTTACCAAACAGTATATCCACACAGATCATTACACATTGCAGTTTCAAATATTACAATAAAAAGATAGAAATACAGATTTAAACAAACTGTCAAAGACTTAAAGCATATTTTAAACATGTGCAGTTTTTCCCTCCGCAATCAACTACAAGTCAACCAGATTGACTACTATAACATGATCTATATTAGAAAATAACTCCCTAAATTAAAAATGAGTTAATCATGTCCAAGTACAAGAAATCACTGTTTTTTTTCCTTTCAACAGCTTTTGCGGTATTTTAAACTCCAATAACTAAAGCTGTGAATATGAGATATGTGGGGATGGAGGGGCGGAGGGGGAAAAAAAAAAAAAGCAATAATGGTAAGCTAGAGGAAATAGGATTGAATCAAAATCAAAGTATTCATTAAACTTCAACACACAGTATCATCTCATATTGTAGAGAAGAGGAAAAAAAACCTCATTATTTTGTCAGCACTATTCACAATATGACTTCCCAAGGAAATAAAGAATGCCTGTGCTTGAGGCCAACTCAAATTCAGCAGATCCCACGGATGTGAAATTTATTTTGCTCTTGCTTTTAAATCATAAATGTATGCTTAAAGACCATTTGTGCAATATTTTTGGCTATTCTCACAGCATTAGTAGCCATCACTGGATGTAACTCACTCTGCCTTCATATTATCTTGAACCTTGTAAATCACTAAAGAAAAGCACAATCATTGCTTCACATTTTGGATCAGGTGCATGGGCTACAGATTACATTGTAGCTTTTGCTTTTAAATTAAGAATTTACTTTTATATACCAGTATGCAACAAGCAGTTAAAAGAATTGGTTTGAAAGTATGCAAGTCAAATTGAAATACCAGAATTCTAATATCTTAAAACTTAAGAGAATATTAATTAATCCAAACATAAATCAGAATTTCAGAGTTTGCATCTTTCTGAGTGATTTTTTTTTTTTTTGAAGAGATTGACATACTGATCACAAATAAATACCCAAGCAGAAGCTTTATCATAAAGACTGCACTCTAAAGCTGATGGAACAAGACACTTGATACATATTTCTCTCGTTCCCATCCATGCATATTCAGCACAGAGAGCATTAAGAGATCCAAGTAAATTGCGCAGGAGCAAGACAATTATTTTGAGTTCAAAAGACAGAGGAGGAACAGCTGTTTCTCAGATATACCTTTTAATGATCTAAAAAAAGGCTGTTTATTATTTTGAGTTTGGAGCGACAGCTACCATAACCAATGCATCACTTTGAGGGAGCACAACAAGTAGTTCACTAGCAGAACTATGATGGTGTTTGTTGGGCTGCAAATATCCCAGTCTTCTTGAAGATAATGGGCAAGGATCCTAAACACAGATGTCACTCCGGACAGGAATTCCTAGTGCTGGCTAAATATATGTGGTCATCATTATTCTATCAAGTCCAAGTACCATGACTAAGATAAACTAAAAGAATCATTTAAAACCTCAGAAGATCCAAATATTGAACTTTTTAAATTGAGTCTGAACAAATAGCACTTAACTATCAGCATTTCTTTTCCCTGCCCATTTACTTTAAATTTCCAGATATTCATTTCCTACATAAGTACTCTTCCTGCCAAATTCAGAAAAATAGGAGGAAATAGAACACGATAAAACTGTCTTTCTCCCCAAGTAATAATATTCTATGTTCTTGAGGAAACATATTTCTTCTGGCAGAAATGCTTTCTCCAGCTCTTTTGCAATTTCTACTTTGAACCCATTTTACCATTCTCTAGTAGACATTTCAAAACTATTACCTTGCTCTATCTCTGCTTTGCTTACCTTTTAGGCAGCTTTGCTATCTTTGTATTTTTTTTTTGATTATTTGTTTTCTCATTCCAAAGCCTTATGTTGCTATTATTTCTTACCTTCCTCTCTACGCTTTCTTGTATCCTCTATTTATAGACCAGATAGTACTTTTTCCCTCCCATGTCGATTTTTAGTCCTCCTTCTCACGGTTGAGAAATTTGTATTTATGGGACAACTATTTAATTCACATTATTTTGGTTCATTAATGTTATAGCATAAGACAGACAGACAGATAACAGGATATAATATCCCAGTGTAAAGTGCCGTGTAACCCTACACTTCCTGGCTTAAGTCTAATTCAGAAGCATTATTAATATGCAAAGCTGTAAATGGACAATAACTTATGGACAATAACTTACAGACAATAAGCAATAACGTAAAGCTGCTAAAAGTATGATCCTGTAGATCTGAAAACAAAAGGAATAAAGTAGGTTCTTCAGGGAAGTGCCATGGCTGGGCACTGGATCATAGTCCACAAGGATCCCGGCAGAGCAGGACTGTCCTGGGGCAGACTGCCCTTTCAGAATTCCCCTCTTCTATATCCTATAAAGCCTCCATATACAAAAGGTCAGGATACATTGGTAAACAAAATATAGTAAAGAATTCTACACCAAGCTATGGCCTAGCAAAGTTAACCTTATTCTGTCCATTTTATATACAAGGAGAAGAAATTAATGCAACTTCTTTTTTTTTTTTTTTTTTTTTTAAATGGGGCCTGGTTTTAAGTCTTCTTTAATTTAATTATCATTTAATTTTAAATTTATTTTCTTTACCGAAACAAGTCAATGAGTCCTCCATCTATTCAGTACCACACCAGGGGTTCATAAAGTAACAGGATAGAGTTCAGAAAGATAAATTACAGGGTCTGACCCTTCAAGCAGTAGTGTCAAAGACAATATGTCATAAAGTTATCCAGTCACAGTAGTAATAGATTCAGAAAGTTCTGCCTGACTGATCTTTCATCTGAATGAACTCAAACTGTGCAGTCTTCATATTGAGAAAAGAACAGTAAGACTACAGAAAAAAAAAAATAGTGTCAACTTCTCAGAAGACAAAATTCTTCTTCTGAAAATGTTTAAGCATATTTTCAGGTCTACCAGGGGAAGCTCTCATAATATGACAAAGGAGATATTAAGATTTCTTTATTTAGAAAATTGTATGTGTCAAACCCTATGAATCCAGGAAAAAACATCAAATAAAAAATAACAGACACTACAGGAGCCAGCAATATGCTATACACTATTTAGTACACTAAAGCTGGTAAAGGTGGTTAAATAAGAGCTTACAATGACTACAGAGTATACACAAATTCTTCTACATGCTTAGTTTTAGCATTTTAATAAAAATTAAATTAAAAAATAAAAAAGGACTTTATTCAAAATATAATGACATCTTCAGTTCCTCTCTGTGCCAGAGAAATGTACATGGAATCATGAATTAATTCTAGTTAGAAGTTTAATGTATGCTTATTGATGTCTACATTCTGTACAATATGTAAATACTTACATTCCAAGCAAAACTGTAATACGTGCTGTGAATTATGAAACAGGGATTTTCTGCACTAATTATATTAAGCATCCTTTTCAACTTTTTGAAAAGCAATCCTTTTCAACTTTTTCAACACCAATCATACAGATATCATTAGCCCATAAGACTTAGAGTACTTTTAAACATCATGTACAAAGGCCAATAGGCATCTACACTATCAGTCTTCGGTGCTAATATCAAATATATTTTCTTTATACTCTATGAAGAATAAAACTCTATGAACACGTTAAGGTGTTCACGTTACACCCGTAAGTTTGTAAATTTGCTCATTGCTCACAAGTGTGGGAGAAAGGGGAAAGAGAAAGAAAAAAAAAAAAAAGCCAGCTCTCCCCACAGACATCACAGACATTATCCCTTCTTATATCATAGGCTATCGCAGCTGTAACAACCTGATTTACTATAGTAAGTTGCATCATTTGCCAGTCTGGCACCTATATTCCCTATTCCTCTATTCCTGCTGTTCCACATTCCAGCCTTGGCGTCAGGCATCCTGTGGTGTGAAGAGTGGGATGTGACATGTTGAGATGTGAGAGTCAAGAGGCTGGCTCTCCCAGAGAGAGGACATAATAGAAAAAAGGAAAGACACACATATCAGGTGGAGTAAAGAAAAAAAAAGGGGATTTAGCAATGCAATATAAGGTGGAATTTCCATAACTTTTTCTTTTTTTCCCCCTAAACTGGGCCACCTACCAATACAGAAACACACTGCGTTTTATCAACATTGAAGGCATCTGTTTTCCCATGCCGGTGGGAGGAGCCAAAAAGCTTCCAGTACAACCACTGCAGCAAAATCATAGCTTGCAAAACTGCTCTATTTTGGACATTTGGAAGGCAGAGTCTGCGAAACGTTTCAGTTGATTTCACAGAGCTGTTGAAAGGAGACACTGATGCACAACCATATTCATTGTAACTTAGTAAAGCAGCCAACAAATAATTCAGATAGTTTCTACTTTAACCTTATTTTCATAGTTCCTAAAAGGATAACAGGAAGTCTGGTTCAATGGGGTGCCAATTTTTGCCTGCCTTTAATTGGTGCCAATTATAACGGGCATTTTAGCCAAACGTTACCCATCTACTGATTGCATTCTTAATTTAGATTAGGTTAAATTTATTGGTGCTGAATTCTACCAACTAACCTTCACTATTTTCAATAGATTTGACGCAATACATTTTTATTGATGAGTATTGATTAAAGCTTTTGCCTATTTTGATTACCTTTTCTAATCAGAAAATCTAAGAGTTTAAAGTGCAAATAACACTTGAATGAAGACCTGTGCATATCCTTTACAAGTTGAATACTTTGCCCTATACCTTTCTGTGAAGCAAAGAGGAGCAAACATATGGGCAGATAGTACACAAGGCAAGGCACGAAGAAGGAAGATTCTGGTAAAGTGCTATGAAGCAGCATGGCATCTTTATGGGATTCCCATGTGTTAAATCTTACCTGTCCTATACTGTCCTTCCACAGAAAGCCAAATTTATACCACATGGGAGGAAGTGCTTGTGATGTTTTAAACCAGGGTTAGCAGTCTTTTAAGCAATGCATTAATTCCAAAGGTTCCAATTCTGCCCGAATTTATAGGATGCAGGTAGTCATAAAGCTACGCTAAAGTAATAAGGGATTTAAGTAAGTGCAGAAATGCAGCTACAGGAACGGGACAGCAATACGGGCCTCAGCCTTTCAAGTAGGTGACTAGGATTCGTCAAAAGACCACCTACACGTGAGTGAGCTGCCTGTCTGCAGCACCTGCCAGCACTCATTAACTCAGATGGGAGTGCAAAAGGAAGAGGAATGTATAACAACATTTTTTCCCCATATCTTCTGAAAATTGAAGTTCATATAAATCATGGCTATAACCTAATTTGCTAGACAATCTGCTGAGTGACATTACAACAAAGTTCAATAACATTTACTTTTATGAAAGGGCTGATCACAAGTAAGAAGAAAAATTTTGAAATATATTCTGGGAATGGATTTAAGATATGTCTTCAGTTAAAACATTTTTATTCCAAATAATCATTTTAAGAAGTCTGAGAACTGGGTTCGGAAAGCACTAAGCAGGCCCATTTTCCTTCTTTAGCCTTAGGCAGGATGCATTACTCATGTACTGGATGTTTTCTAGCACTGCCTTATTTGAAACAACTTCAAAGAGGCATCCCACGTTTCCTTTGGGAAACTACTTCAAAACTGCATAGAAGTTTCTTTCTGAGACTTAACGCAAAGTCTCCTCCTCAGTTCCACCTCATTATACTCACCCTGCTCCTTTCTAACAGAGTTCGGAAAAAAAGCAGATGTGGATTTCCTGGAATCTGGAGTAAGAGGCACTCAGACACACAGTCACTCACCCGAGATGGGTGCAAGAGGCCGCCGCAAGCCCGTTCCTGCTTCGCTTGCCACGCTTCCATGCCCGGCCGCACTGCGGGGCAGCTGCCGCACTCTGGGAACTCCAGCAAAAAAAGCAATCAGCAGCTTCTACAGCCAAGGCTGGGAAAGGCTATGGAGTAACCATTTCATCCACAGCATTTTTCCTCTGCCATAGCCCTTGTCAACTCCAAATAAATTCACCTACTAGAGACTTTGCTGATCCACAGCAGGGGCAAAATAGCCAGTATCAACTTCTCGCATCAAAATGGAATAACAAGTAACATGCTGCATGAGGAAAGCTGGGTTTCCACTGGAAGTATGATATCCTGTCCATTCTGTGACATAGATTCATGCCAAAGTCATATACAATCAGAATCCTTGACTAAACACAAGTTAAGCAACCTATCAAGAAATCTGCTGAATTACAGTTGCTCTGCATTTAAAATATAGCCCAGTCCTTAGCCTCAAGGAGATCAAAAGAGAGTAATCTTTTTCATCTCCATTAAAATGTCTTTTTGAACCCTTGCAGTCCAAGGAACAGAACGTCTTTTAAAAGGGAGACAACAATCCAAAGGCAGAAAGGAGAAACATGCTCAGGCAAAAGAAAATTCTTTAGGGAATTCAGAGCCAAACTAACATTTGTACTAGTTGGGCAAAGTCCGGAGAACTCGAGATGAACTAGAGATGAACTGTGCCCCGTAGCTACAGCACAAAGAAAATATAAAATTCTCCAAAGGTAGTAACCACCTGCCTACCTGCCCTGGTGAGGGGGAGATAACCACAAGGCCTTTTACAGCTTTCTTTGAAGGTGAAAGAAGTTCCGATGATGCAACTGGAAGCACTAGGTCTCATAGATATCCTCACAGTTACATTATATGACACAAGCACAGTTCAGTCTCTCTATTCCTATGAAGCTGTGCTGAAATGATCCTCCATAGAGCAGCACGGAGAGGAGCTTTGCAGCTCCCTGGCTGCACGGCTGGGCCCACTGCGCTGTTAGACGCAAAGAGAGGAGGCTTCTCACTTCTCATGGACAACCAAAGGGTGCGACCCTCTCTAAACTGCAATTGCAAGTAAAAGCAGGGGATATAGGAAGAGTTAAAGTGACTTGCAATTTGAAGATCTATAAAGATCTTTCATTCCTCCATACGCCTTTCCAAAACACTATCTTTAAAGTGGCGCACAGGCCCTAGATACCTTTCCCACCCGTGCAAATGCTTATGGAAAACAGACAAAAATTGTATGATATGTAAATGTTCTGTAAGTTGCTAATGTGCTAGAGAGAGCCCCTACCTTCTGCTTTGAGTATACTTTTAAAGGGAATCGAAAGCACTGTACTGCCTCAAATTTATGAGGAGTTGCACAGAAAAGTACTATAATAATCATCATCTATCCACAAAAACTACAAAACTATCATGTAAATTAACAACATGTATTAAGGATTCAAAACCACCTGTCAATAATCTGGTCTTAGGTAAAAAATCACTACATTGTTACTTACGGAGCAGCCAGGAAGAATAATACGATCCTAAAAGTCTCTTAGGATCTCTTTTAAAATCAGACATGAAACATATTAAGAAACAACGTGTTTGAGCATATTACAGGAACAAAATAGGCATCCAAATATTTGAGTTTATAAAAGTTGTCTAGGCTTTTGAAAATAAAGCTGCTGCACCCTTTTTATTATCAAGTCTCTTGCTTCAATAATTTTGGATTTAAGTTATCTCACTACATTCATTCTGAAAAAAAAAAAAAAAGCAGATATATCCCTGCAATAGCAGAGCCTCTAGCATGCATTCTAAATCAAATGCTGTCCGAATATACTATTAGTTGTAGTGCTGTTATACCCACAGTGGTTTAGCAGAAAGTAAAATGCATTTTTCCCACAACTTTTTAAGCAGAGACAAACACTAAACCTCAAAGCACAAAGGTTGCTAAAATTTTTTACAGTTTTCATATCACTGAAGTTTTTAATAACAGGTAGTGCTGGTCCAAATACATGGAAGTGATAAGCACTGAGATAATCATTTGACTTAGCAAAGGAGTTCAGAAAAGTCTCATGCTTTTCTCCATTTTCTTTTCTTTTTTTTTTTTTTGTACAAGTCCAAAAGATGATGCTTTACTTGCCCTCAAATGGGATACAGCTACAAGAATGGTATTTTGTGTTCCAGCATTTGTTTAGTTCGTATTCTAAATATCTGACACCTCTTTGTACCTTGCAGGTGTCATTTGTGCTACCACAGCACCTCTCTTTTCTCATTCCCTAGTCTATAACCACTCGCTCTCTTTGTCTTCACTCCCTTTCAGCATGCCCGCTTATATTCTTTGCTCCTGCCTCCATTTTCATACTTGTCTTCAGACTCTTCATTGATTTTTTTTAAGACTGTTCTGATTGCATCTCAGTTTTTTTCCCTTGATTCTGCGCAGCCCAAACTGAGCATCCACAATTCACCCAGTGACTTCTATCTGATAAAAATCTAGCAACTCTATTCTGTGTCTTCATGCTCTGCTTGCTGTTCTGGCAGTCAGACCTGCATTTCATCCATATGGGCACATCTAGGGACTCTGCTCTTCCGGCTTCCTCCAGTGCACTCCTGCTTCCTGATGATTTCTTCCTGTGACCTGTCCCCTGAACAGGAGGGTTCTGCCCTCCGCTTCTGCCCTCTCCCCAGCAGGGTGGATGCCGCAGCAGACAGGCATAGGGAGCAACCAGTCATTTAAATGGTGCTCGCTGTCCCTGCTGCGACCTATCACTGCTGCTGACTGCTTCCAGAACAGCAACAAAAATAGCAATACTGGACTGAAAAACCTTTTGTTAACAAATTCAAGCAATCACAATAAAATACCCCCTTTTAAGATGGATCAAGCTCTATCTTAAAAGCATTTAGGGTTTTTTTCCCCGCTTATTCTGGTTATAGGAATGTTCCAAATCTTTGCTTCACTGAAAGTCATTGTTTCTAGTCATAGTATATTTAATTCCTTTTTTGTGTTCTCATTCAGATCATCCTTCTTATTCTTCTGTGTAAACATTTTAGCAAACGTGATACAGTATTTTATAAATCAAAGACTCAGGATGGACTAGATGAGCTTGAATTAAGCTCCCCTTTAAAAAACAAACAACAGAAAACAACTAATCACATGAAGATATTTTATTCATAGCAAATAGAAGAGAAAATTCTAATAGAATTTTTCTACCATATCATCCTGTAATCTTAAAAAGATTAGTGTCCTCATTTGAGCTAGCTGGACATGCCAGATAAATTCAGAGAATAAGAACCTTCCACAAAAACAAACTGGATCTGAAGAGAATCTTCCCCCATAACTTTCTGTTATGGCCCTTAAATAATTACTATGGCTCTACAAATAAATAGCAGCTTTTTGTTTTATCTTCTGAATACTCCTAAGCTTGAAAGCACTGAGGCACTCGAAATCTTTAGGAGGAGTTAGATAAGCTTTAAATATAGTTCTTCTATCATCTAGTATTTCTAAGTTTCCTTGGAAACTGTAAGGCAAGCATACAGAACAGAAGGCAACCACTTCATTTTGGTGGCCTTTGCTGTTTACTTTTACCACATGGCACGTTGAAGAGAAAATAAACCAGGGAAAATCACACAAATATATGAGTGACAACTGTTTCACATAAAAGCGTGAGCAAAGGAAATCTAGGTTTGAGCTGGAAAATAGAGGGTGTGTGTGTGTATATATATGCGTGCAAGTAAGAAAGTAGTAGCTAGTAGCTGACACAAAAGACAGTTTTCTGAGACAGTATTGAAAATTGATAAAATAAGAATAAAGAGAAAAAAAGCTAAGCAGCAAACTATGAATACTCCATATTCAGCAAAAAAGTACTAGACAGACCTTGCCTAGAGGGCACAGGGCTTGATGTCAGCTTTCTTAATTGAATTTCCAATTAATACCACCTCTCTACGCAAGTGTTACTGGCATGATGAGATCTTCTACAAAAAGCTTTCACTCTCGCTTTACAAATGGTCAGAGATGAAAACTGAGAAAAAAAAATACAAGACTTTCAAACTTATCAACTGTTTGATTTTTCTATTTCTATAATCCTTCAGTAATATTTTTTTCAAAAAAAGAGAATACTATTTGCAGTAAATTCCTCTGATAGGATTATGACAGAAAAAAATAAATTTAAAATGTCACAGCTGTACATACATGAGCTTTCTGCATCATATACCCTGTTACCTAAAGGTACTAACTTTTAGTGTTAATAATTAGTCTACAAATCAGTTCATGCCATACGATTTACCTTAGTATTTTGTTTTCTGGTTATAATCAGTAATCTTCAGCAAAATTAGCAATACACTTTCATCCTGTGCCATGCTTTTTCAGTATGTGTTAATTTCAATATATATGTGCTATTTTTCAGTCTTTGAAGAGGAGGTTATAAACACAGCCTGAAATAAAGGATGTTAGGAAGCTGATTTGCAGAACACTTTCATGTGGATTTGCAGTCTTTGCAAGATACTTGGCTTCCTACTCTTCCAAGTTCTCACCACAGCATCTTAATTCCCAACACTTTCTCCAATGAAAATATGAAGGGCCTTCTGTTTATTTCTAGGCATTCCTTAGTAGTGAAGCACAAAGTATCCCGCAGCAACTATGCTTTCCTGATATAGTACCTTTATGCTATGCAAAGGAAAGAGGTAAAGAAAATATTTCAATCCTGAATTGCCTTTCATTTCAATATACCAACCAAAAATCATAGTGCAATTGAATAAAGTCCTTCATTTAAATACATGGTTTTAAGAGAACTCATCCCAGTTCAAACTTTATGCATTTTCCTATGTATTTTAAAATACAATATTTCACACAGTTTACCAATCTTGTGTTAGCTATATAGAGAAACATAAACCTTGAGCATCCAATAAATTTCTCCTTTAATACCTCATGCTGCCTGTAAATTGTTTGGCTCAGCTAAGACTATCTAGACCAGCGCCAAAGGGTTCCAGTCTAGCTGTTGCTTAGGGCACTTGCTTCATTTTGCTCCCAAAATAGATGGCTGCTTGAGCCATGAAAAACGCTAACAGCACATCACATACAGAGTGCTCCAAAGTCAACCAAAATCACCCATTAACTTTCAGGGTAACAGAGGCAGGCAGGAACAGAGGAAGAGGCTTTTCACTCGCAAGCTGCTTTATGAAGAAGAGATTATCTGGCTTTATTAATGCCCCATACACACGAAGAGAGCCTTTCCCCCAGCCCTTATCCTATTTCCGTATGTGTAGCACCGAGTCATTAACATCCTTTCTGAATTCTGACACAGATGACACTGATGCAAATCACGGATCTCAGTGAGATTGTGCTGCTGAAATGGAGATAACTG
Source organism: Nothoprocta pentlandii (assembly GCA_013398315.1). Taxonomy (NCBI): domain Eukaryota; kingdom Metazoa; phylum Chordata; class Aves; order Tinamiformes; family Tinamidae; genus Nothoprocta; species Nothoprocta pentlandii. Next base: position 2,714,659 of record VZSG01000017.1, on the reverse strand, counting down.
ATATTCGTTTTTTTTCTCCTTTTCCCACAACTAATTAAAATTCCAGGATATGAATAACTTACCATGCCCAGAGAAAGGTAAATGGATACACAGAAAGCTCTGTTTAATGCATGTATGGAATAACTATAGCAGACAAGAAAAGGCAGAATTAACAGGAGTTCTCAAACTGGTAACAATGCTAAAATGTACAGAACATCCTTTTATTAAAACATCTGTAGTCTATGAAAAAAAGCTAATTTTAAAATGTACTCAAGAAGAAACTTGTACTTCCTTCCAAAGATCTTCAAGAATACTAAACATATCTTTACATGGAGATATTACTCTAAGGAAATATTCTCTTATTTTATTAGGAAGTAATGTGAGCATAGTTAACTTCCAAAATGCAAATATATTATATACCAGTGTAATTATATGGTTAGATACATCCAGTGCACTTGGACTTCCTGTGCACAGGTTGCTCAACCTTATAAAGAACATAAGGTAGGAACTGGAGTATTCCTAGGAATACCTACCCTAGGAATAGGGTAGGAATCGGAGAGCTGGGACCTAAGAAACAGGTTTTTGGGCGGTGGGGAGGGCTCTACTCCCCCACTTTCTATGGACTCTAGCCTTTCTCTCTCTCTCAACCCTAAGGCTAGCCTCAGAACTAGCCCTAAGCCTGACCTCACCAGGCACTACAAATCCTTTGGCACATCCTTTCTAGCCCCTCTCCCACAGAGCTCTTTTCATCCTGCTGCTGTTGAAGCACTTTTGTTCTTATGATAGCCTCAATTCACACTGAAAAACGAACAAAGTCAAGAGCATAACCCCTCATCACCCTGACAAGAAGAAATTTTAAACTCAACACGAAGTGGAACAGAGGGAGTCAAAACACAGACAGACATGGATTAAGTGACTAGGTCAGCAGCACAAAGCAAAGCAACTCCAAGCCTTCTTTCCATAACTGTCTGCAGACTGTCTTATGGTGTTCTCAACATGTATTCAGAAATTCAAGTTCTTAATTAACTTCAAAAATCTACAATCAACAAAATGTTAATACAGCACCACACTTACAAAATTGAGAATTATAAAAATGAATTAAGTGTTTTTACTTCTGCCAGTTAGTCATATAACTTTGATCATATTCAGCTTGTACTCAAGCTTCTTCTGTATGTTTTGTTTCATTTATCTTTTTGTACATATGTTTTACTGCACTGTAATGTCTAGCAAGGAAGATTATCTATGGTAAAGCCTGGCATTCTGAAATAAAACCCAGTCTATTCGAGACACATACATTTCCTCAAAGGGTGTGCTTTGAATGGTTTCTTTTCAGCTGTGTGTAAATACATTAAAAGTTTATGTAGGGTCAAAATTGTAGGAAATCCTAACCAGAATCAAAACCTGACACTGTTGTTCTGTGCTTGAAAAATATTTTAGATTCATATGTGGAAAAGCACAAATAGGTAGCTTTGCTAGAACAGTGCTCATGTCTGCATCGGTCAAGGAGCCTCAGATAACAGTGTTATTTCTAGATGCCTAAACTCTAGAAGTGAAAGTTATTGTTTTGCACCTCCAGATCCTTTTCTCTCCTACTTTTAGGAAAAGGGAATCACAGATGCATCCTCCCTCCAAAAAGCCAAATAATGATCTGATCACAGAGGCATTACTATGTAAGGTCCTGATGAGAACAACAATTGCTCTCTTCCACTTCAGCACATTAGACCCTTGAGCATCCCAGGGCAAAAGAGTTTGGGGACAGAGGCTGAGATCCTACAAAACTTCCATGAGATCCTACAAAACTTCCATGGAGCAGCAAGAACTCAGCACTGCCACAAGCTGTAATTGCTACTTTCTTGGCAATGGAATCTAGATCTGTACCTACTCATGTGCAGTTTAGATAATTTATTCCTTATGTGCACCTCAAAGTCTACATTCATAAAATCTCTTTTCTTAGAAAGAGTGTTAAAGATATCTCTCCTTGCCAAGGAAACAGGGCTGATAAGAGTGGGTGATTTACTCCACAATAGATCATCTCCCTGCGCATCTTGCACAAAGCATTGGCAGGAACATTCACGTCTTCAGCCTGAACACTGCAGTCGTGGAGCTCAAGAACAGAGATGTGAAGCAGCCTTACACAAATACTCACGCTGATTTGCCCTTTGCTGTGAAGCCTGCAGGTTCACAAGCACAGGCAGATACAACTACTACAGCAGCTCCAGCAGAACTGACCGAATGGGATGCTCACAGCATTTCAGTGCTCCATTGCAGGCCATGACAGTTATTTCACTTCTCCAGGTTGCTGGGCAAACAGAAAACCTTTTGTAAACTCTTGATAAATACATATGAGACATATTTAAAGCATGTATGTTCTTTGTTAAAAAAATTTTTTTTGAGAAACTGTTCCAGTTGAAAAATCAGAGCTTAAAAAAGCAGAAGCACAGAGTTTAACATACATATATTTTACAGCTGTAGACAAATGACTAAGCCTCTGACTGGCCCTGGCATGAGGTTAAACCTCACAGGCCATGGAAAATTACTGAATATGACAGGGAAAACTGCCAAAGGCTACATAACTTTTGGTGCCTTCTCACACAGTTATAGGCAGTGCTGTGAAGTCTGGGTGGGTTTTGCAGGTGGTTCAGGGGAAGCTACTGCTGCTTGGAAAAATAACCAAATAACTAATGATAAATCTCTTAAATGTCAGCCAAGACTTGTAGGCATATACCCACATCAAACAAACAAGTTCTGGTGTTATAAAGTACAAGTTGTATTACAAATGTGATTCAAGGTCTTTAATTCTCTGCTCTGGAACTAGAGGAGAGTCAGAGCATCATGCATTAACCCGTGTGCCATTTCTACACAGCCCCTTCTAGCCAAAGCACCGCTAAGCAGCGTGACGGCTACTCCAGGTGTCTGCACTTAAATTTGCCAAGTAGCCTAAAGCTGTGCTGGAGATATTCAGGAGAAGGAAAATTAACCTTACACCTTACTGGGCAGAGCACATAATGCAGTAAATGCAATGTTAAATGCATTGTGGCACTCTGTTCAACTCCTGGATCAGTTTAGCTTTTTAACATCCAGTTATGACTGAAGTATATGGCTGTTGTCTGAATAAAAATGCCAATTTTTACACCCACTAACTTGGCTCTTTAGTAAGAACTCTTTTTGTCTCTCAGTCTTGGAGGCAGGAAGAGCTGCTGGCAGCCTTTTATGCACGTTCTCAGATGTTATTTCATATTTACCTCCATCCTTTTTTAATGCATCCAGCATAAATACCTGGGTGAGCATCTGCATCACCAGCCAAGTAACTACAGAACTGTTAGACATTGAAGGGATAAAATATCTCACTTTTAAAAATAATATCCTCTCAAAGAGTAGCTCAAAGAATCAATTTCCATAACGCAGGCTGCCACAGTCTCCTTTCCACAGTGTGTGGGCGCAAACACAAGTAGCACAAACAAGAGGCGTCTGGACCACAGGCACGCAGGGAGAACCAGGAAGGAGGTTTCCTAAGGAGGACACAGACCCTGGTGCACGTCAGGAGCTTGTGTGCGGCCTGCTGGATTAGTCACCCTGAGCAGTGACCTGCAAACAGGCTCTGATCCCGCGCTGAGCATTAAAGAATCACTCGAAGAAGGGACAGACGAGATGGACGTTTCTCTTCTAATAAGCTCATGTAGTCATCAAGGCAATCAAAGGCCCCTGAAAAGGTGCTGCAACCACAGCACGGTGACCAGCTGGACAGGAATTCACAAGATGAGGCAGTCACACACTGGCTTCAAGGCTGGCAGCTCAACTGGGGTATATGGAGGGAGAGGGAAAGCAGGAGAGAAGCCAGGATATTTAGGAAGGAATAGAACATAGACCACAAAGTACTGAAATTAATGAAGGGGAATATGCAGAGCAACTCAAAAGTTATCTAAGGGAAAAATGACCTCTCCCTAAATTCATGCAAGAACAGTAACTGCCTTCAGAGCTTCTACGGACAGTTTTCCTACTGTACACAACTGACATCTTTTTAAGTGTTTTTGTTTAATGAGTCAATACATAAAAGCAGAGACTAAAACACAACATAATCTTCATGATGAATGAAACAAGACTGTTCTCTGCTAATGCTCCGCGGAAGCAGACTGGTCATTTTACTTGAAAGCTCTACCTGCCTTTCCAAGCACAAAAGAAAGCAAGTTTGTCACGTCCTTACAGTATTGTTTTTCTAAACCAAAACCACATGAACAGTGGAATGTGAAACTCTGCAGGCTCAGGTCTTTGCACACATTACAGAACCATCTACACATTTTAATCACAGTTTTTATATTAGCACTGAAATAGAAAAGCTCTAAAGTATATTTTGCCTGTCAAATTTGAGGATCAGGAATCTTTCTAAATACACTATAAACCAGTCATTATGTACCAGCATCAGGCACTAGAAACAATCTTCTCCTGTAGGAGAGAGAGAGAAAAAAAAAAAAAAAGGCAGAATTTCTCCTCCCAGGGTATATGGCAGCATTTTGAACTATCTGCCTGGGAACAACACAGGCAACCTTTGTGGCAAAAGCTAATAGTACTGCAGCCCCATGCAGGCTTTTCTTAAATGCTGAGTGCAACAACTGGCTGCCAAAAATATGTCTTCTCAACCTTATTCTCCAGCCCCCTAGAGGTTCTGCTTAAGCCCCAGGAAAGCAGACAAACCCTGGGATCTTGTGACCCCCTCTGCATGTTGAAAACACTGCAGATATTCCATAATCCTCAGTACAGTCATCAGGAATCGCCCATGGGCCAACCTGACTTTGTTGCTATTTTTAAAGACAAACTTGCTCCTGAAACAGGAAACTGCTACACTCCAGCAGCCAAGAGGAGCACACTTAACCAAAAAAAGAGAGGAGTAAAATCCTTGAAATGCAATCATAAGGATTACTGCAACATGAAGCCGCTCTTTTGAAACAGATTAGATCTGGAAGAAAATTCAAGTTCCACTAGAAAACAACAGAAGTTAGACTCAAAGAAATAAGTAATAGAACTAAAACACAAAGAATTTTCAAGGTAGTTTTCTTTCCAATTACTTGGTTAATTTAAACGTATTAAACCATTAAATTAACAAGTGGCATTTTATAAGCTACAGAATTTATTTTAAAATAATTCTGAAATCAAATTTCATTGGTTTAAGTAGAGTCTTAAGGTTATTGCTTTAATCTTTTTTTCATGTCATAATTATCTTTTAAAAAAAACATACTTGTATACTTTAGGACCCATTCCTACATCCCATGCTCATCCCTTCACTTTTTGGGCACAACAGGAATTCTTGGTTTAATGTGACATGTGCTACTATCCTCAAATGAATCAGGCTCCAGTCTCCCACAAAGCCAGTGAGGGAAAAAAACGTGACTAAAGACACTGCAAGAACGTGAGCAGCAGCCCAAGCACACACACACACTAAATACATGTGTATGAATGTATTGGAAAATAATGAATCTTGAGCTCATGCTTTCAAATATACAGCTAGCACCATAGACGATACCAACAACTACTTGTTCCTCTAAGATGTCACCCTAGGAGCCATTCTATCAGTGCAACTATACTGCAGAGAAGCAGGAAATTTGTCCTATTTGTTTGGAGAAGGGGTCAGTCCATGTACCATGAGCCTTCTGCCAGAGGCAGATTGCCTAGAAAAGCCAGAGAAACGAGGTAGAAGCTTTTACATTGTCACACAAATTGTTTCTCAGAGCTCCATGTCATTTCTTCCATTTAGATTATCTGACAGATAATTCCTTCGTATGCTCAACAAATATGAAAATCAGTATGATCGCTAACATAAGCCTCTTATAAAAATTTATTTCAATGACTATCTAAAAGGCACCTTCCCTTCCTGAGCTGGGCTTCTTGAATAAGCAAGGAAAATGCTCTGTGATAGAGACATTGTACAGAAGTTTGTTCTAGCCTTAATGCTCTGGTGTAAAATACTCGGGGGGTACAGGTAGGAGTGCAGTGTGTGCAAATGAGGCAGATGCCAGCAGCATTGCTTTTGGAGACCACAACAAATTTTCAACCTGGCAATTACAATTGAGAAGAAGCCAGAAAAGCTTTAATAGTGTCAGTTTTTTTAGAAGTATAAAAAAAAACTGCTGTAGGTGCTACTTTCAATGCAAAAGGTCCCATCCTTACATATTCTTAGAGAACCCACAAGCAAAATTATGAGTTGGATCACTCTTTTCTGGTAGATAATTCTGATGAAAGCATAAATACTTTGATCACAATATGTCCTGCTTTTTAATTAAAAAAGGCATGTTAAGCACATTTGACTCTTGTGAATGTTACCGAATTGTAAAAATGCAGAGGGGGATATTCTGTGTTTATTCATAAAAGCACTGGCTAGATAGCAGCAGTTCAATGTAACCTACATGTCTTAATCCTGACCTAGGGAGAGCATTTCATAACTGACATCTATACCAAGCTTAATTTTAATATCCATTGCAGATGAGCACTAGTCAGAACAAGATTACAGGCACGTGCCTGTACATAAATGCAGTGCTTAAATTCATCAAATACAGCATCAGAGAGACCTTTCTTTCACTCAGTGTGCCACCCACCGCAGGGCCCCCACTGTTGATGACCTAATAGTTCAGTTCTGGTATCTCCTCCTACCTGCAAAGTGAGGAAGCGATCTGACACTTCAGCTACCACTGAGGCAGCCTTCTTTGGGCGATATAAATAGCATAGCTGCAGCTAGCAGCACCGTGTGCCGCATTTTCTGATATGAACATTTTCTTCTGAGACCAGCTCAATCATTTCCCATAGAGCATTATACTTCATTCTTAAATGATGCCCACAGTGCCCTGGAATAGCACGCTGGATCAATATCTGACTCAGAGCAACGAACCTCTGCACCAGCGGAGGGAACCACTGCACTAGTCCGAGTTGCTGATTGGATCAGGAGCTGTGGGAAGAAAATTTGTATTGCTGCCAGTGGGTAACAGCATCTAAATGCCGCTCTAGTATTTGTTTATGAGATGCTGCATGAGTCAGAGGGAATCTAATTCTGCTGCAGTTCAGGGAGTTTCTTGCCATTCATTTCCAGAGCAGCAAGAGGTAAGGCATAATCTGTACACATACTGTTTTCTCTTGTTTAAAGTATCTATTTATGAATCTTATTAAGTTTGTATCTTTAAGATTTCATTCCCTTCCTTGCTTTTACTTGCCCAGTTCTCTCAAGTGAAGCAACTACTCTCCAGAAGCAACATCAGATAAATATTGAAGTATCTTTTTCTTCAGTACCTAGTAGACAGCCCACTGCTACTTCTACAACAGCTGAATTCACATTCTCAAACACACTGCAAGATGTGTGCTGCCAAGTGCAAAAAATAGAGAGCAACTTCAAGTTCAAAACAAAAAACAAGGCAGTTGCAATCTGACAGAAACACTAAATATCCCAATACTGAAGCATAACAGAACTAAAAAAAAAAAAAAAAAAAAAAAAAAGAGCATTATTTAATGAACAGCTTACCTACATGATCTCATCAGAAAACATCACTATCTGTAGCTAAGCTGCAGGCCTGCATGACTCCAACTCCAGGCTTCCCTCAGGCAAGGAGGTTTAGACAATACCCACACTTTAAGCACCATTATTTCAGCATAGAAGCAAATAAAGCACAATCTGTGATATTACCCTCAACCACATTATCGTTTGCATCCAGTTCTGCCTTTAAGCTTAGGAATGTAAACAAGTAAGCTTAAAATAAAGTTTTTTAATTGTTGTTTCTAAAGTCTACTGAATATCACCATGAATGCAATACGTGTCTCAAATAACCCTGAAAGAATCCCTTACCAACTTCCTTTTGTAAAGCACTGATGCAAAAACTGTTCTGTAGAGCTCTAATACACCATTCAGTCCATGTCTCTAATTTTGCCAAAGGGGAGGTAAGAAAACGAGGGAAGAGCACACATGCCAACTTCCTCCTATCTAATAGGAAAAAAACCCCCACAAAGATCCAACTTGCACATAATCAAATCCATTGACTATTTGCACTTTAATAGCTTGCACTCCGGAAGCTGAAAGAGGAGCTACATGACCAGGCACAACTGTCACCTAGCTCTTCAGCTGACACTGATAAGATATCAGCCTTGACAGTGCCTAAAAGACTAAGGCAAGCTGTGAGAAAGACAGCCCAGGGCAACGAGTAAACTGCAGTAATTTAGACCTGCTTATGTTTGGACAATAACTCACAGATAAGTTTGGAATAGAAACACACTGAGGGGCAATTGAAGGATTCTCATGGACTGAGTGTTGCTGACCAGCGAAAATCCTAGGTAACTTAAAATAGACAAGAATTCTTACATCTCCATATCATTTCCGGCTGGTCATGCCGTGTTAACTGTTTAAAGCAGCACCTCGGGAGCTAAGCACAACAGACTACCCAAGTTCTGAGCTCCACTTTTGGGCTTGGCTTTTAGACCACGAGATCACTGCAGCATTCAGCCACAAGGGAAGGAGGGGAGATTCATGAATTCATGTAAATTTGGGCCCCTCTGTTTTTCTACAAAATCAGTACAATCTGACATTTTAATATTAAAGACATGAACTTCACAAACCATCTTAGCAGAATGCTGATTTCAAAACTCACTTGTGGCCAATAAATACTGGCATTATTGCATATGACAAGCCAAAGAACCCAACACCTGAGCAGTGTTATTGAAATCAAATTATAAAAGGCCATCTGTATACAGTTCTGACTCTGAGGATTACTGGAAAATAAATGGCCACAATGACAGAAGAATCCTGTAACAACTTAATGGAACAAAGACAAACAAAACCTGTGTGATAGATTTTAAATTGCTGCTTCTAATGGACCATTACAGAACATTGCTTCAATTAATAAGCACTTTAGCTCACTGGCATAACCTAGAATGACTTTCAGGAGTCTATTTACTTAGGGTCAGATCTTTTTCTTGCATACCAGATGTACAAAGCCACCAGAGGAGAGAGCAACACATAATGCAAAGGGATATAATTTTGCCTGTTCTATACCAAGCCCTTCTGTCTCAGCACTGCGGAAAAGCAGTGTCTCCAACACTTCACCTTACAGAGAAAGAAATTAAGGTATTTGGGATGCATCCATGCTACAAATGGACAGATAAGTACACACATGTATGCAGAATGTCTGCAGAGGATGAGGAGCCATAAACACTGAATTGGCAAGTTGTCCATCTCACAGTATCACATTCCATAGAGATCCCACTGTTTCAAAGGCAGCAAGAAGCTCTCAAAGCAAAATTGCATGAATAAATCAGAGCATCCTCCAGTCTGTGGAAGGCCGTGCCTTCTGGCTCTGCAGAAGAACCTTCCCTGCAGTGAGTGGAAGCAGTGGTGTGAACTACAAACAGAGAATCTCATGATGTTGAGGGCTAGTGAGTGACACTAGTATATGGTAGGATACAACATCTTTCCTCTAGCAGAAAAAGGAAAGTTTTATCCCTCACTGTCCAGCCTGCTCCTGATTTATTATATATATATATCCTGATACATATATATATATGGCTATGTATATGGTTATATATAATCAGCCAAAAAAGTAGAAAATCTTTATCTTTACTGGATTTGGACTTTTCTACTGAAAGACACATTGGAAATAAGCAGCATTTAACTTGTAACCAAAGTTGGAAAAAGTTATTTTATCCACTACTAAAAACAGAGTAAATGTGAACAAATGCTAATGAATACAGTGCATAAACCCATATTTTGAGACTTAAAGCATGTTGAACTTACATAGAACTTTATAAAACTGATTTTGGTTTGAGACAAAATAAAGTCTTCCATCTGTATACTTACTAGATGATATTCTACTAAGTTTGTCTACAAATCTATTTTAATTCTTTAGCTCTTTTAAAAATAAGTATTTATGTATAAGCAGAGAGACTAAATAAGGTGAAGAAAAAATAAGTTATCGTGGGATTTCAGATCTGCTAGGCACAGAGGAATTTTAGCAACAGACACATATTAACACATTCTTTTAGTGTCAAACTCAGAGTCCTTCCCTTCATTATCAAAATACATAATTAAAATATAACTGTTGAATACAATTTAACAATTTCATCCCCTTTTTTAAAAGTATTAAGCATATACAATGCATATTAAATACAGTGAATATCATGCTTATATAGTTAAGGTATTAGTATTAAATTACCACAGATCTAAGCTAAGAGTGACATCCAGTGGAAGGACAACCTATATTTTCTTCTTTCCTCTATTGTGGAAATAGCTTTAGCTCAGATAAAGCTTCCCTGTCTGCCTCCCTGCTGCATTTCTTCTATTCTTTTTTCTCTCCAATTGAGTGAGGGGAAAAAAAGAGATGAGGTGCTCCCCAGAAGCCTACGTACCCTTCTCTGCTCCTGGGAGCTGCAAGTGTATAAGCAGAGGGAGATGTGCTCCCTGCCACTACTGTCATTTCCCACACTATTTCCATATACGTAAGAAGGAAGAATAGGTATCTGTGGTGTTATCCCCTTCCTCTCTTGAGTTTCCAGGGGCTCAGACACACTAGTTCTCAGACCACTGACTGCATTTGGAAGTGGGAAGTGGGGGAAGAAGAAAACAAAAACAGTTGTATTCTCACTGCTCTGGTGCCACTTCTGCTGTCTCTGCCTTCCACCTTCCTTGAACTTAGATCTGACATGATTTAAGCAAGGAGAGAATGGAGCATTTTCCCCTTGCTTTTAACCATGATCCTTTACTACTGGCTCTTATCATCAGTGTTCACCTTTGAAACACAGTCACGTAAAGCAGTTATTGTAAAATATTCATACAGCATCTGCTGCAAGAGTCTGATAGCTCTGAAAGAGTCTCCCAGCTTTGTCAGTAAGACAGTCAGTTGTTAACAGGCACTAACAGAAAAGCTCAAGTAGACAAATCAGTTGCATGCATTTCTTAAAGAAACTTCTTACAAGACTACTATGCACGTGAAGGGCATTTTTAAGCATCTCGTCATGCCAGTTTGGAACTAAATCTGAATGTAACATATTTAGATATGACTCCATAGCTAGACAAATTCAAAACTACAATCAGGAGCTCCTTTTCTGTCATCTCTTAACTCCCCCAGTCTTACATATAGTCTTGCCTCTTCAAGAGAGGTGACAATATTTGCCTAAGAGGTAAAGAATAAACACCTAGAAGCTATGGCAGAAAGATTTTTCTTCTGGTGTCATCTTCAAATGTAATGCTTTTAAATACTGCAACTCCTACATATTTTAAAGATGCAGACATAGATTATTTTAGATTATCTTTTTTCCCCAAATAATTTTCCCAAAACATTTGCAGGATTCCAAATCAAATAAGTGTTTACAAGTGTAAGGTAACTAATATTTCTGCTATTCTGCAACAGATTTCATGAATGTCAGTGATAAGGATGTATCTGTTAACTTCCAAAAAAGGACAAGACTTCAAATCTGGATTAAAGAAAATTCCCATGCAACTTCCCATGAACAAAATCTAATGAGAGCTTAGTATACTGAGAATCTCTATATTAATTCAAATTCATATTTTTGAACAATAACTATGCTTGATATCACATGCTGTGTTAAAATGTGTGATTTCTTTTCAGTATTCATCATAAGTCACCCTATACAGTATGCCTTCCATAAACAATGTCCTTCGAGCAGGAGGAGCTCACAATGGTGGTAAAGGCAGCCCTACCAAGATATCAGTGATACTATTGTGCAGAAGCATTATTTTACTATGCAAAACCAGTTCCCATAGGCATAAACTACTTTCTCAAAGACAAAAAAATTCAGAAGCTAATCGGCATACAGAGAATCTCATATCTAATAAGCATGTACAGTTTAGATAATATTACAAATTACTGAATGGGCAACAAGCTGTTCAGTTTGGGTAACGCCTGTCTCAACTAAGCCTACAAATTAATGCAGACATGCACACCACTTCCTTTTTCATATACAGTTGAATGCTGTTTACATGAAAAATGAACCTTTTGTGGTCATCACTAAAATAGCAACGGTAGATTAATATTGTTTGCCAGCAAGTCTTAGATAATAACAAAGCAATACACACTGAGAAAAAGGGTGTATTTCCCTTCAGCAGATAGCTAAGTAAGTCATTGTCATAAACGGAAAATTACCCCAGCAGAGATAAGTCTTCTGGTAAGCAAGGATTAAAATGAGTAGTCCAAAAATCACATAATAGACTGTATTTAAAAACACATGTGAAATCAAATGAAACAGAACACTGAAATATCCCTTTGTTGCAAATCAAGTACATGCAGATCCTCTAATTACTGCACTGGAGAAGAGGGAGCCGGTTTAGCCAGGAACATGACTGCAAATGTGAAATATCAGAAAGCAGATCTTTCTTTTGAGAGAGAAATAGTGACAACATTAATAGAGAACGATTATAAGTCTAGTGAGGGACATTCTGCTGAGGAAGCATGGAAGACAACTTAGATAAAAATAGAAAGTTATGCCTCGATGCATTGGATGTGGTATAGTTATGAGCAGAATTTGCTTCAGCAGAGAGACACAGCAATTTTTAACCACCAAATCTTTTGAAAGTAAACTAGCTTTTTTCCTTGTCATCCATTTATACCTCAGTCCTGTTGCTGGAATTGCATGAGGAGACATTTATTCTTTTCATAACACACCTTTATTTTAGGAGAAGAATGCAATACCATGGAAAATGCAACAATACTCAACACATTTATCAAACAATCCAGGAAATATTCTTCCTAAGTTCAGAATAACACATCTGCCATCTAAACAAAGTTTGTTACAAGGCTACAGTTGTCTCACTGCAATTTAAAGCATCCTGGAAATTAAGTATTCCTATTTCTCATCAGCAGAAACACTTACAGAAGGAGAGCTTATGACCCTAAAATTAAAAACCATCAAGCACACGTTAAAGTGAATGCATGGTGAACAGCTCCAGCCATTTAGTGTGGCTACTTAGGTAGCCACAAGATAGCAATTACAGTTTAAGAATCATAAATTCACTTGCAAATATAAAAAACAGAGGACAGAACTTCTATTAGTTTAAACAACATAGCTCCACTTGCATCAATACAGCTATGAATGCTGTGTTGGCTGAAATCCAATGAGAGTGGCAAATCTAGAAAGAAAGGTAACTGATTTACAAAACTAATTTTCATTGTTTATCTATTTTAGCACAGTGGGGAAAAATGAGGTAAAGAAGGGTGCTGATATTACCAAACAGAATTAAATGTCACTCCAGATTAGATGGGCCTAACACACGGAGTACGGAGAGCCAGGTCTTGACTTTAGGGTGAATCAGCAGTCACCTCTACAAGGTCAATGGGCTGCTTCTGAGGTGAAAGGAAAGAGCAACAAGACATTAGGAGTGACTTGTAGACACAGCATAGGGCAAGGCACAAGAGTCCTCTTTTGATGAAGCAGGATTAGGAGAGATCAGAAAGGGTAGAAAAGGGCATTTATGGGCCTTCAATTTACCCCCTTTAATAACTGAAGAAAAAAGTTCCCTCAAATCCAATTCTGAAATAATCTAGTCTGTGTCTACATTGAAGTTTTATTCAGCATGGGCTGACATGTTATAGATCCAATCTCTGTCAGTAAAGGCTTCTTGCAGGACTGAAAACTAACTCTATCGCCCAGAAGGCAGCAAGTTTAAAAGCTGTGTAACCATGTATTTTTAAGTAGGTATTAGAAGACAAATAGGACCTAGTATCACCATGCAAACTACATCTAGGGACAAACCAAGTAAGAGACTTGATACCAAATATAACAACTATACTGCAAAGCTGGAATGGGGACAGTGGGAAATTAGTCTCACTGTGGGTAGCAGGGCTATTCCATGAAGTTTCCAGTTCATGCTTTGGCAATATTACAAGGGGGAAAAAAAAAGTCTCTTAGAGGTAGGTACAAGGATTCCATGTTCTCATACAGAAAAATAGACACAAAACATGATGCAGTGCTCAAGACATGTTTATGTTATTATTAAATCAAATTCTGGCTATGACCTATATTTTAGGGGTCTGTGGATCTATACTCAAGTTCAAACTTCTGAAGCTTGGATGGACAAGCAGTCCATAACCAAGAGATACAGATTTTCACAGTACCTCATGCAGCAGGCTGACAAATTTTAACATAGACTTGGTAACTACTCCCTAGAAAATCTGGAGGTGGGAGAACTTCAAGTATCCATGCTTCCTCTCCCCTGCTCTGTGTATCAGGAACATGGCCTATAGGTTGTGAACAGCACCATGCAGAAAGACATTGTGTTTTACTTGTCAAAGCAGCTTCAGAGGGAATGCAAATCAGACTACTCCTTTTATAACAAGAATTCCACTGGGACTGTAATTAAATACAGAAGAAACAAGATAAATCTGCCACCAGTACCAAGAAAAGCTAAGAAACCCATCACAACAACAACAAAACATAAAAGCCGGTATGTGTCATCTAACAATGGAACTGTCTTTAAATGCAGGGGAAATATGTTCAATTTGCTGAAAATTATAACCCTGATAAAGTACTGCACATTAAGTAGCGACGCTGAGTGGCTGCTGTAGCAGCCTTCAATTCCCCAGAAGTGCTCAGTCCTACAGCAGTGCCAATCAGCGTGCTTGTCCCTGAGGCATGCTGGAAAAATACCACCACAGGAGCAGTCACTGCAGATTGCTTTTGTTGAAGGAAACCCAGAGGAAATCAAAGAGCAGTAAGTTTGATCCAGTGTGTTCATCTTAAAATTAACAGTCCAGGTTAATACATCCTTTGAGAATCATAAGGGCATCAAGAAGTTTGGCATGTATTGCAGGAGCTTCTTGGAGCACCAGTAGGGATTATAGACCCATTAAACTGGCAGAGCACAACGTGCAAAAAGAAATAGCCCTATACAGAGCTGTTTTCAATGGGAGGAAAAATACCTGTGATAAGCATGATAAAAGCTATCAAAAAAGTCATTGTCTTCAAAAGACTTCAGATGTTCTGAATACTTCAGTTTTGGCCTAAATATTTAGGAAACAAGACAAAACAGACTTTCTGCAAAATATTTTGATTCTGCATAAAATGCTGTTTTTAAATTCCACGTTCAGTCAGTACTCAAATTTTATAGACTCCTTGTACACAAGATATAATTAGT
The DNA here is from genome assembly GCA_013398315.1 of Nothoprocta pentlandii. Classification (NCBI taxonomy): domain Eukaryota; kingdom Metazoa; phylum Chordata; class Aves; order Tinamiformes; family Tinamidae; genus Nothoprocta; species Nothoprocta pentlandii. The sequence continues at coordinate 2,699,571 of VZSG01000017.1, read as the reverse complement.
GAAATGGACACTAAAGGAGCAGGCAAAAATTGATCAGGATAAAACATCTGAAAGAATTTGCTTATAAATTTTTAAGTGACAGGAAGAATTGGCACTTACTCACCTTTTGAGGCCTCTAGAGTTCAGGATTTGTCTTGCTGGAGGCAATCTTACCCTTAAACTGCTAGTTAAGAGACTGCTACAGTCTCTTAAGGACAGATTATTTCTAACCTGAAACCTGACTTAGTAAACCTTTTTACTTTTTTACTTAAAAGATTTACTTAGTAAAACTTTTTACTTAGTAAACCTTTTAGTAAAACTAAAGCTAACTAATCATATTGACTAGTAATTGTGGATTTGTATGACAGGATATAGCACTGTAGCAAAAGAGAGTAAACATCAGAGCTAGATCACGTTGGTGGGGACATACAAATATTATAGTGAAATCAAGGCTAATTTTTAATTATTCTTCCCTTACAAGCTTTTGAGAAACCTACATGGCAAGAAATAAAAATTGCCAGTATTATACCCAGCCATTAAACTATAGGAACAGATATAAAGCTGTAAACTTTTCAAAAGAAAAGTCCATGCTGAAATCAAAGTTTTGTGACTTAGCAAAACCCTGAGGTTAAAAACGCCAGAGATGGAACAGTCTGCCTAATATTAGCCTCTGACTGTATTAACATACTGCACTGCATAATACAACAAAAACATTTAGCTTTGAAAAATATTGTTAAAAACAGAAGATAGGCTTTATACTCAGTCTATTAATTCAGCCATTGCCCATCAGAACAAATTTACATTATCTTGTACCAGAAAATGGCAAGTGCACATTGCATTAATCTATATTTATGTAGGAATAATTCTCTTATCTTGGGAGCGAATTTAAACCATTTGAAATTACTTCTAATCATGCTAGAGCAGCTGCACAGAAGCTCATATAAATACGTGAGTTCCATCCTCCTGCCAGTGCTGCGGTCACGCCAGGCTCCTGGCTCATCCTCCCCCTAAGGCAGCCCTGCTCCTGCTGCTCCCTAACAGGCTCTCTGAAACACAACTTATTTCCTCGGGAATGGTAAGCTGGAGGGAGTAGCACCCATCCATTCGATCTAAGCGGCCATGATGTCAATTAAAAGCCATTAGCCCTGTCTTGCAGCTATAGTTATTTCCTTTCCCTAAAATAAAAAATTTAAGAGTCTGCTTTCCCCTTCCAATTAGCTGGCCTGCTCAATGCCTTATCTTCCATTTAAGAACATTAAAAGACAACAAATTTTAGCTGTTTGGAATAAGGCAGAAGAGGTGGGCAGTGATAATGACCTGCCAGAGATGATACTAAGCCAGATACTTCAGTTCTCAAAGCTCAAAACTACGGCTGCCTTTGCTGGTTACTGCAACGAGGAGACAGCGCACGGCAGGAGCGCTGGTCCTCACCCCACCACCACAGCAGGACAACAAAACTGCTTACATGGAAGTGAGAAAAAGAAAAAAAAAACACTAGAGAAATAGATGTTTTGGTGATTTCACAACAAGGAAGAGGACTGAGAAAAAAATAATAAATAAGTAAAAGGATGAATTTGGTCCAAGTATCAGGTACAGAGTTTTTAATCTTACAGACAGGGATTTTGAGCAATTTCCTCAGATTTCAGCTCTCAGAAATATTACCGAAACATATTTCTATATCTTTCTGTGATCAATATAATTAAAATGTTTTGCTTTATGGACCTGCATGCACAATTACAGTTCAGTCCTGTGACAAAATTATCTTCCAAAAATGATGGAGGTGAAAGTCTGATCAGCTGTAGGGCTCCTTCATGCAGTAAGAAAGGAGACAGAATTAAAGAACCAAGTCACTTCATAACGTGTTTGCTTGATAACCCTTCTATTGTTTTGCAACGTATCAAATGGAGCTGCTGAATTAAAGCACTGATGCATCTTCCATTGTCCCTACGCCTGCAAAACTAGTTCTGAAATGCGAGGCATGGAGAACACGGACCAAGGTTGCAGAGACTGTGAAACCGCCGCTCTGCGGTTGAACTGTGCTTGTCATTTCAGCAACACGATCATTCCCTAGGTTATACAATTAAATGGTTAGTATCATTGGTTTTTTTGTTTGTTTTTGTTTTCTCCTCTCAAAAGATCAACTGGAGCAAATGGCCCAACTGTTCAGTACGGCCTTTGCTGTGCTGGGAGCACACACTACTCTCCAGGACTGCGGTGCTAGGAAACAGAGAACTGACGCCACTGCCTTTCATTCCAGCCCTCAGCACTGGAATTTGGAAACCAGTACGTATGTTTTTTTAGAGGGTGCTTCCACCAAAGTAAATTTTTTATTGTTTGGAAATTGGAAACTTCTTCCAGCCTCACTTTCAAGTGTATCAAATCAAAACCCTTAAAAAAAAAAAAGTCAATATTCTACAGAAAGCAAACTAATTACTTGATAATGACCTTTTAAATGCACAAATTAACCCTAATGGCTTTAAATGGAATTTTAATGAGTTCTTCTGAGTATAAGTACTTATTTGCTATTTATTCCCATAGAGGTGGACAGATCATTTTTAATTAAATGCAATTTTAGCCTAAGATGTTGTTTTAAGTTGATTCTTCCCACAGAGAAAATACTCTACAATGAGAGACACATGCATACGTATACGTTCCAACACACTTGTACTCTCAAATTGTGACTTGTGACTCTTGACAGTCACAACTGCGAAGCTCCTGCTTTCTTTAGCCACTCAGTGCCCTGAGAATGAACACATTCTTTATGTTTTGCTTGGGGTGTTGCTCAGTTATTAAGCAGCAGCCAAGCTATATCTATCTATCTATATAATTTTTTTTCTCCCTCTCACATCTCTTACTCCAAATTCTGCTATTCCTGCTGTATGAAGATTGAGGCACTAGACTGTTACTATTAAAGATGATATAGAGAGAAGAAAATAAAAACATTTGATGGATATGTATTTATCATCTATGTATTTGATAAAAATAAGATCACCCTCTTCTCCCAATAGGTTTTCTTTTTGTCAGTCTATCAAAAGGAGTTCTAAATGGAAACTTTTCAAATTGAATCCAGAGTTTCATTCAGTAGAAATTAAAAATAAAATTTGCTCTTTCCAAGTCGATGACAAAAAAAAAAAAAAGAGTTAAGAGCATGTTAAGAATGCTATCTATTAAAATCTTCAAATTAAAATATGTTTTTTCCCTACAGAAACTGAAGGGCTCCAATCAATCTAAAGGGAATAAAATATTCTCCCAGGCCTGACTGACCTGATCTGCATGTAGCCGATAACTAGCCTCAGATAACTGAGGTTGTCAGAAGACTCAAAACTATAACATCATTAAGGGATTTGGCCACATAAATAAATTCAAGTCATGAGGAGTATGCTGAAGTACAATGCATTTGTCATTCAGGCACATCATAAACCTTTCATGGGTGATGCTGTGTGACATACAGCAATAGGGAATGCCTAAATGATGAAACATCAGCTTTTGACCGAACAAGCACACACTTATTGTTAACTTGGTAAGCTGCAATCACCTCTTATTTCTATGATAAAAGGAAGCAGAAAATTGGTATGGCATAAGTGGGAAAAATGTCCATGTGCATTAGGTGCTTACAGCAGAGAAGTGAAAGTTAGTTGATCCTCGAGAGAAGAGCCAAACTACTTTATTTCACCTACTTAGTCCCTTTTCTCTGCTTTATCTTACCATATTTTGATTTCTCAAGGTTATAAGTTTATTTTTCTTTCCCCCAACCTCTTTGAATCATCCTTCATCTTTTTCAGAGGGAGCATATCTGAACTTAATTTAGAATATGATTTTTTTTCCTCATTCAATTTCCTCTTGCAAAATGCTTATGAAAGCTGCAAGCCATGGAAGTGAGCTGGAAATATCAACTGAGACTTCTCAGAGGACTATATTCCAAAACAGATGCTTTACTAAAGAATCAGCTTACTGGTAAAAATTCTAATTTGAGTGCCTACATGCATGCATCAAATAAGTGCACAATATGGTATAGTAATGGCTTTCAATAAAATATGATTGCTGATAGGAAAATTGAACACTATGTACTTCCTTAGTAACAGTTTAAGGACATCAGAACTAACTAAATTTATTTGTTGTAATAATTCATAAAATCTAATGAAATTGTTAGGCTTACTTACAAACACCACTTACCTATGCAAATACCACTTACCTATGTCATACACTAAACTCTTAATAAACACGTACCAATTTCAAAATAGAATGGAAAGAAAAATCCTAACAGAACATTTCTCACAGTTGGAATGCATCACATTTCAAAAACTAGCTTTGAGAACATGCAAAATAAAAGTATATGAAATAAATTCTTCCTGATTCAAGATTTCTTCCTAGCTCTGCACAGTCATTAAATATATATAACTCCTGTAGACGTTCCTGCTCACTATAAGATAATAATCTTTTGAATAGATGTTTCTTTTTAAAATAAACTTGCTTCCTACATCCTTTATATAAGAAAAACATTTTCTGAACTCTAAAACAAACCTTCACGTGGAGTGCAGTTGATAAGCAGGGGAGAATGGCACAGCTATCCTAAATGCTACAAGAACCTAGGTTCTGACTTGCATATATTCTCACCATAACTGATGGATTCTAATGCTTAGTGTGCAGCAGGGCTGATTATGTGATGGAAATACTCAGCATGCATTTTTAACATTATCTTTATTTGAAAGTAGAGCTGTTCATCAAATAAATATGTATTAGCCACTATGCCAAAGCTCAGTAGTATGTATTTTAATATCAATATAAATAGCTGACTAAGTCTTCTAGTCTCCCTTTCAGCAAAGTAATAAAAAAAAATAAGCATTTCCCATTGCAATCCTTGCAATATGAAGATATTATTTAACCTTAAGTTAAAATCTAGATACTTGACATACTCAGAAAAAGTTACAATTCTTTCACACAAGTATTTGCTGATGTATAACACTGACATTTACTGTACTTCACAAGCACAAACGCTTACCACAAAATTTCCATAAAATGAATAGCAGTACATACTATTATCGATACTACTTCCAACTTCATTTAATTTACAAAAACCTCATTTTAATCTTAGTATCAATGCATTAGAAACTCAAAATTAATTATGCATTTTTCCTTCAATTTAAACCAAGTATACCTTTGGTAAGTACATCAGAGACTCTTACTTTCTTACAACACTCTCATTACTGTCTTCTCATAGTATGCACAAATACGTTTGAGAAATTCACTTAGTTTAAAAGATTCCACACAAAGTAAAAATAACTAGAGTAGAAAAAGTGATAAATGCAATAAAAAGCTTACATACAAATGCCATAATAACTATTGACATGTGACCTCAAATTAGATATGAGGAGCTTAAGCAGCTACCACTTGCCCTATGCATGGCTCAAACCAAACAGCACATCTTTAAATCGGCAGGAAGATAGCACCACTAACAAAAGCTAGTCTAGACAAAAATTTTATAGACAAGAATATATCTCTAAATTACATTCGCAGGTGCGATGGAAAATATTTTCATTCACTACAGACCTACAGCCTAGATTGCACTTCTAAAGAAAGGCAGAGATTCTTTAGAGGGTGGAATGGCACCTATTCTACTTCTGTCAAGCACGTCTGGGCGCACTGAAAGTTCTCCTGCCCATGTAACTGCTTAGTGGGCATCTAAGAAATAGAAACCTCAGGTTTGATTTCCTCCTCACTAGGAGGGAGCTCAAATTCAAATCTAAGCATTTTCCCACTAACTATATCACCACGAAAGCCAGAAACTATTTTATTCCCTTCAGCTGAATCTACACAACTACAAGGAAAGCCTTCTTGGACAAGGTGGAAGGAGTAGGCCACCAAAAAAGATACCAAGTTGCATTTGCATCTTATATTTGTTACTAGACAAAAAATTACTGGGAGACAGAACAAAAACCTCCAGATGTTACTCTTCTGAGATGGTGGACTGTCTCATCATTGCAACACAAAAATATCACACATTTTCTTGTTTGTTTGTTTTTTTTTTTTAAACACTATTACACATGAAGACTGCCGTTCACATACTTAAGGAACAACAAAATTATAGATTTCTAATGCTCAGTCAGTCAAAAGTGAGTAGGTTTCAGCTCTACTAACCAACTTTCCATTACATTAACAACACATTCTTTGCCTTTCAATGAGGGAACTCAATGCACCACCAGACAGCATTTGCAAGTGCCTCCAGGAGGGCCTTTAAAACATGTAAAATCCAGCAAAAAAAGCTTTTAAATGCCTAATCTTTAGGGAACTGGAATGCAACTCTGGCTTTTATTCTAAGGCATTAACACATAAACAGAAGAAAATCATGCAAAGGTTAAAAAAAAAAGTTTCAGTCTTACACTGTTAATTCTCTGATAGTCTTACAAGAGATTAAGGGTCACATAAGGCCTATCAGCTAGAGCTGATACGTCAGTCAGGCAACATGCAAACCAAGTTTCTGCTTTCCGTAACTTAATTTTCAACATCCAGTGCTATATGGAAACGGGCATGGGGTTTTCCACATGTCTGTTCATTAACAACAATTCTCCTTAAAGACACATCCATCATGGAGAAAGGCAGCACCAAGATGACATTCTCTCACATGCTAAAGCATTTCATTATTGCTGTCCTACCATGCTGCAGAACTGAAGTCCTTCCACAGTATTTGTTACCACTACTGGATAAGGGTTGTGTCCAAGAGTAGAGACTAACTTTTCGTGGCATACAGCACACCCCTACATCTGACAAGCGTGGCCATAGCTCAGCGTGGACCAGAGACTGAACGATTCTCTCTGCCCTCACAGCTGGTGCTGCCAACGCATAATAATCCTGCTTGTGATGCATCTGCCCAGTGGCAAGCCACAGCAAAATGCACTTGCTGCCCAGTAAAAGTGACCATACGACATCTTTACTGGACATTAAATTAGGCACAAACCTTCCAGAGATGCAGCTCCGCAGAAAGTTCACTCAAGAATCTTCCCCAATTAGTGTTCTCACTGCAGGTGATTAGATAATTGCCTGAGAAACGGTAAAGATGTCCTAGAGAGTAATCAGAAAATTGGACTAACAAGAAGGCAAATATCATTGCTTAATGGAAAGTTAATTTAAAACCAACTGTTATTTCAACAAAATCTGTACAGAAATGATGTGCTGTTACCATTAAATGAAAAATATTTGGCCTTAAACATGCTCAAACCGATAAAATTTCTTGTCATAGTAACATTACTGAAAAATAACTGAATAAATCTGAGTCAGGTTTAGTCTACTGCCTCTGAGGAACCAGAGGCTCATTACCAATATCATTATCTGAAACTAATTAGTAGTGGGTGATTGTGGCCTTCTGGCACTAGGAAGCTGATTAACATTCCTCTGAAGCAAACTGGGCTGGGTTGGGAGGGTAGAAGAAAATATTTCCCTTTTGCTTCAGCCTCAAATAGCAAAAAGGGAAATAATTAACTATTTATACCTGTGCACAATGCAGCTCAGCTTCTTTCATTAATCTATAAAGCACAGTGATATTGGATATGCTGGAGGCATTTTTATTATTTGATATACATCAGGGTCTTGAATTTTTTGCCTGGCCAAAAAATAGGAGTAGAAACCTTAAAGTGCAATTTAAATATTTTATTACTATTATTTAATTAAAGAGATGCTTGTTAGACTTGTCAGAACAGATTTCACTGGTGTGTTACAACAGCACTGTCATTTCTCAACTTGAATGTAATTTGTGCCTAAATACTGTGATGATTAGTGTAATTAACTTCAACAGTACTGAGTGCATTTACAGGAGAGGGATGGACCAATTACTGAGTATGCCATGAAGCATTCCTTGTATTTCCCAAGTAATGGTCTACATCCCTTCTTTTATCAAAGGAAGAAGACAGGCTCATTTAAAAATCAGAAACTGCATTTTAACTCAAATTTATATTCCATATTAAAAAAAACAACAACAAAAAACACCCACACACTTTAATGTCATGTGTCAGCAGGCTCTTACTCATTGGAGACAGTAAGATTCAGACTTGTAAATAAAACTCTCCAAAAAATAGCTATTTGTGTTAGGTAAATTACCCTTTGACTATTACTCAGCCACCACGTAAACCGTGTGTTAGCTTAAGTTATTTATGCACTGTGTAAATCCTCATATTAAAAGACCATATGAGCGGGAATACAAGTTCATTTCTAAATGGCTGCAAATGCATGTTTACGCATATATGTGACTATGTAGAGATCTATATGGATCTATATGGAAGTACAGACAGAGAACAAACCAGTTGACTCTTCTGAAAATAAAGCAAATGAAGAAAAAAAAAAATCTTTTGGCAATATTTAAACACTGTGAAAGCTGGGAGGGTTCAATGGCAGGTGCCACACTGCATCAAGTGCACCATCGGCCTCTAGTGGAAGTTCCTCTTTAGGTCTTCTAAAGACTCAGACTCTTCTACAGTCTAACTTAGGTCTCCTTTAGTTCAAAAAAATCTATTTTCTTTTATTTGGAATAGCATGACGCAAGATTAACCTCAAACGCTCATCAACTACACAAAATAATAAGATGCACAAATTCCTAAGTAGATGAAGATTTGTTACATTAACATGACAAAGAACACTCATTTTTGACATCCAAAAGAAAATCACTAAAAATAAGAAATAATTTAGCAGAAATTTAAGGAAAATAATGTCACATTCAAAATTTAAAGACTGTATTTGTGCCATTCTTCAAACACAAGTACTTGAAATTTTGTTCAAATCACTTCTTCATAAAAACATTAATCCTAACTCTTACGTTATTTGCACAACATTTCAATTTTCTTGGTGAAAAAATATGTAGCACAAAATGTTTGTACAAAATAGCAGTAGCAATAACACTAAAGTGGACTGTATTCTTTAAAGTAGAACAAATTGAGAATGCTTAAGCCTTTTAGACTTTGGATTTGAATGCAGGTATTTCAAAAGGCTGTATTTAGACTGTTCAGATTTGAAAGACTTCTTGACAATTCATGCACAGTGAACAGAAAAATTACAACAATTGTCTTTTCTAGAGTCATAGTAATTGGTAAGTAAGATCAATACCATTCCTAGAAAGACACATCTGAATGTTACAGTATTTCACACCACTGAGATTTGATTGCAGTCATTCTCTGACTGTAACCTAGGTTAGGAGGACATCATGTGGTAGAACTATGTATGACCAAACCTTCCACTTTCACACAATTTATGTAAATAAATAACTTTTATAGCAGTTATTCTTTGAAACTATAAATTCAAAAAGTATTGAATGACTTGGTGAGCGTAGAAGCAATGCCCAATGTTTACCATATAATAAAGGAAGAGATTGCAAGTATGATCTGCAATTCTGTTACAAGCTATGGATGTACTAATGGTTTCAAAGTTCCTCAGCAAGTAGTGCCTATGTGGGTATTATAAAGTTGGTTTTTTGTTTTGCGTTTTAAACTTTTACTATGCTGTCCTATTTATAGGATGAAATTTCACCCTCCCTTGCACACAGATCAAACGATCATTGCTACAGCAAAGCAATTACCTGTTTGTGACTGAAAATACTTATAAACAATTCCAAGGAACATTTCAGAATCCTATCCTATCCCATTAGTCAAATCTCTGCTGAACTCCCTGATTGCTAGTGCATGAATACCAAAAATATAGCAGATATTTTTGAGATTATATGATTTCTCTTATATTTCAAAATTAACACCATTATATTATTTCCCCTTTCAAAAAAAATTAATATTTCCTTGGAGTATCAGCTGAAGATAAAACTTGTATACAGTAGTCTGCGTAAAGCCCAATTTCAAAAATTAAAAAGGAATCTTAAAACTAGTAAAATATTATGAAATCAATTCAGAGTTTTGCTCTTGTCTAGGAAATTATCTAGATCTGGAAGGACAAAGAATGACTTAATATTATGACTAGACCAGGAAAACTTGCAAACTTCTATATATCTCCACATTAAGAATTTCAGAAAATCACTGAGGTACGTGGCAGTTCTGAATCAGCAAGAGAGATAGAAAACTAGAAGTTTTCAGATTTTTTTTCCTTTTCAGTTTCTATCAAAGGATATAGATTAAAAACACACACACATACGATCATAAGGACATTAACACTACTTTTCAATGTATCCTAGAAATAAATCCTCTGTATGGATAAGAACAATGTTGTAAAGCTGAGTTTAACACACGATTGAAGACATCTTGAAATATATCTCTCTACAAGACTTTTGCATCCTATACTCAAAACTCCAAAAATTTCATCTACTACATTATAATTTAGCAATCATCAATCATCCACCACATTCCTACATTCTTTGTGGAATACTTTTTGCCAAAACAGTATCTGTCCTTTCCAATAATTTAACTTATGGAACAGTCTTTGACATATTTAAAACAAACTTCTAAACAGATCCCTGCAAGGCAGTTATAGTAATATAATGCAAAATAAATAAATAAATAATAAAAAAAAAAAGGTGCTATCAGTTTATGAGCTGGGTAGCTGCTTTTCAAGCACAGGTTAACCAGCTATGAGTAAATTAAAGACACCAAAAAGAAAGCAGATTTCTGCTCAGTGAGGTCTGAGTGTAGCTTTCTCACAAGAATAGCTGAAAGAAAACAAACACCTAGCTAGCAATTTTTCATTTCTATATCCCGCACTTTTGGCAATAGCAAAAAAATTTATTTAGCAGTAATGCTCTCAGATGAGGGAAGTCAGCAGACACCTCTGCTAGCAGTGAACACAGCTCAGGTCCTTTATTCTGAAAAACAATTTTTTTAAAAAATTATGTATGATATTTCAGGACAGGTGAGGTGAATAGATTATATATATATATATGCGTGTGTGTGATATATATATAAATATAAAAAATATAGAGACTGAGGTTGTGTAGAGGCTTGGTTTACAAGATGCGATGTCCGTTACAACGAAGAACTGAATCCTATGACCCAGGGTCCCTTCAAGTCTCTCTTGTTCTGCAGGCACAGACTGGAAAAACATCTAAAAACAATAACTGAACACTGAGACCATAACTGTACACAGTCATAGCCAGAATCAAGCTTAAGATTGATTCACTGAATCACTGTAACTCTGCTCAGGTTGCCCTGATAAAGAAAAAGATAAACCTTTTCTCGCCATATTTAGAGGACCATTAACCCTCTAAAAAATATTTACTGTGAGCCATATTTAAATATGTGACCATATTTAGAGGGTCACATTAACTGAAGTTCTGAATTTAAAATATACATTTATGTATTTTGCCCTTCTCACTTGCTCTCATCTATCCTGCTGAGTACAGCCGATAGCATGGAATTGCTCTTCTTTTATGCTTACTTGCTGTCTTCTACATTGTTTGCTTTTGCACTATTTCCTGTGCAAATGCATCAACAAACAGCATGTGCAAAAGAAAGGAAAAAAAGCATCAGTTAAAGCAGCCTGGGAGTGCAGGGCAGGCTTCTATTTAAGCAACAGATCCTTTTAGGTCCACCACACTGAAGCCACAGAAAAATGAAAAAGAATAAACCATCTGAAGGATATTTCAGCAAATAGGAGAGGGGGAAGAAGGGGTATTTATGAAACAGCAGCCTGTTTTTATAGCCTTGAAGGAGGCTTCTATAGCCTCCAAGATCCATCTACAAAACACTCTCTGCAAAGGGCAGAGAAATGTGTACACACCAGAAAAAAAAAAGGGGGGGGGGGGGCACTTACACAATAGAATTTCAGTCTCACCTGCTCTCATCAGTCCTGGTTTGTAAAGGCCACAGGATAAAACACAAAAAGAAGAAATGCAAATTTATCCAGCCATCGTGCTCAGACAGCAAGGAAAAGGCCCCTATCAGCCAACATCCAAAATAACCCAAGGTCAGATTTCCTGGAACTCACTCACAGAGGGCATGCCCTGGAGAACACAGCCCTCTGCCATTCTCATATCTCCTGATTCTCATCAAGCTACTGATTTACATCTCCCACCTGCTGGGTAATCACATGCCATCCACCAATAAGATTTGTTTGCACCATCTCAAGGTTTGCTGTCTTTAATCTCGGGATTGCTGGTGTACAAAATCCCAGGTGGCTGCTCCCCTGTTCAACTCCAAAGGTAACCTGGAGGAGCTTTTGGCTGCTTGAGAGAGGGTTTTACAATCTTGCTTGGCAGGTGTTCAGAGGGGACTTTCCATATCATTTTGTTGCCTTTTAGCACACAAACAGGCAAAAAACTTATTGAGCATATGGGATGACTTGTATTTGGCATTTTTACACTTAGCCAAATACATATATATATATCCACAAACAGATGGAAACATGATACACCAAAGCAAGCACGCCTTTGGAAAATCTCATGTCTGAGTCAACATCCACAGTTGGCAAGTTACCATTTCAAAAGTGCCATTGCACATCAGTGAAAAAAGTCATCATCCTGCTATGTTCTTTGTACAAACATAAGGTCATCTCTACAGCCTAAGAAACATATGCGTAATCTGAGTAATTGAGAAAAATTCAGAACATAGTAGAGCTATTTACACAGAAGGTGAGTCAATTTTTTCTTTATTTTATACTGTGAAATACGTGAATCTGCACATCCAGTCTTTGCAGAAATTCTCACTAAGGCCATTTAAAAGTTTTGCTATCTGAGGAAGGATAGTTAGAAGGATTAAAAACAAAAAAAACCATCACCACCTTCTCACTATTTATATACAAGTAACCTTCCCTAGGGAAGTCTCTCTGAACTCCCAGGCTGTCTAATGAATAGTCTTAGCAAAGGTAAGTGTTTGTAGGGTCAGGTCTTAGTATATAACACAATACTTGCTTCTTTGAGGGGAAAAAAAAAAAAAAAAAAAAAAAAAAAAAAAAAAAAAAAAAAAAAAAAAAAAAAAAAAAAGTGCTTATAACTCCTGTATTTATTACTCATAAACTGTCATTTAGCATAATTTGTTTTGCTTTCCCTCTGTATCCAGAATTTTAATTAAATTGTCTCTGATTTCACCAGCAGACATGACGAGGAGCTCTCGCACATACCTGAGCAGAACTAACTTGAGCAGTGCTGCTGTGGATGTTTCAGCCTCTAAATGTGCATTGAGAATCTCAGTATTTAATTTAATTTTGGCTGCCATGCCTCAAAAGGTTTCTGTAGAAAAATAATTCTAAGCTCCTTTTCAATCAACAGTAATGAATGAAATTAACATGAGCAAAAAATGCTGTATAGTTGTTTGTTCTTGTAGGTCTCAAATCAGCTGGCAGCAAAAATCCTCACCCTCCCTGTAATTTGCAGTTACCCTTTCTACAAAAGGTTGGTGGAGGGAAACGCCTTTTTATGTTTTACAAGAACAGTTTTTAGCATGCTTGCTTAGCTGCTGAATTCATATGAACAGGCAGAATGACAGAAAATCAGATTGGGAGTTTGAAGAGAATACAAAACCTTCAGGGAATTAATTAAGGGTTGTAACTTTTTTTTTAAAAAAAATAAGCCTGAGAACCAGGTAGCATTTAATCAAGCAATGGTTAGAACTACTCAGGTTCAAAATATGATTAAAAACCTGATGTTCACAGCAAGATACTAAGGTTCAAATGTTCGGGGGTTAGAGATTTTCCAAATGTGGTGTACAAGATTGTACTCTGCATTCCCAAATGAGAGGTTGAGGACACTGACACGAATCTCATAAAACCTAAAACCCACACCATGTCAAATACAAACTGGTTTTAAGATTAGCTGGTAAGAAGGAGGGATGTCTAAGGTCTGGAGCCTCTGCTGAATTCTGTACAAGAAAATACTGCCTCTCTTTGCCAACTCTCAATACATCTCTGTTCCTAACCCCATGCCACCTCTGCTGCCAGCCTTTTATGAACTGCCAGCCCTCCTTGCCGTGCACTCCCCAGGTTGCCAAGCCTCGCTTTAGCCTGTACTCCAGCAAAATTCCCGCTGACCCGCAGGCACACCGACTGAGTGAAGATGGCAGTATCACATGTGGAATGCCAGTTTGTATAAAGAGGTTCAGAAAATGGGGACGGCAAGTTTGTGTTTAAAGAATGCTAGTTTTACATATTTTTCTGCAAATGACAGTTTTCAGTGCTGGATTAATTCCCTGTACATAAAACAAATAATCTACATATTTAAATCTTTATAAACGCTGTTGTTCTTGTGCTACGGCTTTTTGTTGCACTAGTAACAACTTTCTGTATGCATCATAATCCCTGATCATTTGATTAACTATTCTTAGTTAAAATCTGTATAAAAACTGAAATTACCTGTATCTTTTCCTTTTTACCTGTTGTATGTCACATACTATGTTATTTTCCACTAAGAACAGTACCAAGTATGAATGCAATAAAGCACCGTGCAATCAGCTACTCAGTCAGAGTTTGAACATTAAAATGTAGGGTCCAATTCTGTCAGTACTTTAGTATTCCATTATTAGACTGTCTCCTGGAAATTAATGCACTCATTGCTCAGAGCAAGTCCTGTTTCATCTGAGCAAGACCGCAGAATCCGCCTCCTCACATCATCTTCCCTCACAGGAATCTGCTGGAGCTTCTGTAAACAACTGCAGTCTCTGAAGACAAGTCTTGGCAAGAAATCCGTAATTTTATTAATTTCACAAGTGTTTGAATTATATAACCCTCTTCAGTTCCATCACTGCTACAGAACTGCCGTATTTCTCTGCATAGCTGCTTACAGTATTTTACAGAAATGACTAAAAAGAATAAAAGTAACAATGCTGTCACTGTATTGTCTGCAACTAATGCTGTAGAAATAAGTGATATATTGGATTTCATGAAAGATCTTAAATTTATCAGTCTCAGAGATTCTGCAGTGTAAGAAGAAATTTTAATTCCCAGACAATTCTCCTAGTTGAGACTTTGAAAGGCAAACACTGATGGTTTTCAAACAGTAAAATTACATATAAAGAAAATCCATTTCTGTCCATGAACCTTGCATTTCGTTCTTGAAACACAAAATTTGCCTTTCCTTATTAAGTAAAAGTGGCTTCCATTGTGTAAACTCTTGTTTTGTATCATGTTTCCCTTGCATTCTTGTGCATTCTTGTATACCCTTGCACACTGGTGGGTTTTTGTTGTTACTAGTTTTTGTTTTGCAAACTGTCAATGAATATAGGCACCTTCACAAGCAAAGGGAAAAAAAGTATTGTTTCCTGACAGTCTGGCTTAATGTGTTTGCTCTTGGAACCATCTGAACAAAGCACACACCTACATGAGTCTTTACTTTCAGGTTGGGATTAGATTTTTCAAGGGAATCTCCTGTTCACGCCCGCTTACTCTGTTTGTTTCGCAGGGCAGAGATCTCTGCGCACAGCTGGATTCCTTTCAAATGAAACAAAGCTGAAAGATGCATGATCCAAAGCACTTAATGTGCTCCAGCTACTCCTGGACATCCAGTTCACAGCACCAGACCGGAGCTAGTCCAAAGCAGACTCTGTCCCTTCCCCCCAGTTGCATACAGTGTGCACATCTGGGCCTCAGTTTAACTACAGATCAGCTCTTACTGTACTACACAATTTCCTCATGTAGACAAGGCAGGGGAGAGGAGGGGTTATTTTAGAGCCAAATACTGCATTACAGGATGTATTTCCTTTTTATGGAAATAACATTTCCTTTGATGGAGTAATTCAGAAAAAACATCTTTTTATTTGGATAAGAGTTATGCATGCATGTGTATATAAGCTCATAATTAATAGCAGTTTTGCTATTTTTGAGGCACTGATACAGAAAGGTTAAAAAGACCACGTGGACTCTATTAGAAGAATTAGAACTATTTTGCTTTTTTTTTTTTTTAAATTAACCTTGGCTTTGCGTCAAACAAATGGAGAATAAATGTACTTTAAATATATCTTCGTCCACACAGAAAATAGACACAGGCTTTTATAAACTAGAGAATTTGTGACACAGGGTAAGAAAATTGTCCTGTAAGAAATGCAAAACAGTAGTTTTTTTGTTTGTTTGTTTGTTTTGTGGAACCAGTCTAAAGTCATAAAAAATGGGGAGGTTGTACAGCATAAAAATAGTATTTACACTGCAGCTCTTGTCTTTTTTATTTGATAACTGTCTTCATGTTTTCATCTCTAAATTATTTAAAAGTAGTCCCTCTATGGCAGAAATCTCACACACTAAAGGAGAAAAAAAGCACATCTTTAATCAGTAAGAGAAAATATGCAGCGTTCTTATTTTTACAGGAGATGCAGCTCAGTCTCATATAGCAATTTTGGTTTTAGACTGAAAATTATAACTTAACAAACAATACTAAATGTAATTACATTATTCTACGGATACTGGACAGCTTAGTAGATTCCTAAGGGGAGGAAGGGAGCCTCTCTTTAAACTGAAAGCTATTCAGTAGCTTATATGAAATACACACGACGTTAAATCTCTGAAACAATCCACCACCAAAACTGGCACCAGCTGTCATCTTTTTTTTGCAGTTCAAACAGAGGCTAATACTCGCGGAGATCTCTAAGTGTGAAATAAGTGTTTTCTTTGATTTAGGATTATTGGAGATGCAGGGAGAAAGTCCCTGTTATTACTCTATGTTATTTACTCCTTACTACACAGTTTGCCTCCTCGCTGTACTCACACACCTAAGTGCACTCAGCCACAAATACAGCAGGACCAGAGACTGTCGTGCAGACTGGACGGAGGAACAGTGTGCTATCACAGCCGTCAACAAGCCGGGAATGTCCCCGGGACCCCACCTGCCTCTGCTTCCTTCATCCCAGGAATACAATGATGTTCCTCCCTGTATAATCCTGCACGTCTGTTAGCATTTCTGGGAGGACAAGACTGGAACATCTCCTCTCCAATCTCCCACTGCATTGCCACGGGTTAACAGCACCACTAACCTATCTAGCACAGTGCAGTCTTACAGCTTTTCTCCATCTCAGCCTTACTTACCAGATTGCCTCAATTCCTAAATACGGTAAGTGACATTGAGGAGGTGCGAAAAGCTGTGATTGTGTGTGGGAAACACAAATAACAGCAGTGCTGTGACTGGAGGGCTGAAAACAGGGTTTAAATTCTACCTCCACCTGAAGCCCCGTTGCATGGGATCACCCACAGCATGTGATCATTTCTATTTTTAAATGCTGTATTTTCTAACATGAGTCAGTTACCAATCTATATCTGATCTCAACAGGAAGGACGGCAAAACTTTAATGACAGCTAAACCAAAATTAGAACAGATTATGGATCATTTCAATTCCTTCTTTTATACTGTCCAACTTCAGGTGTATCTAACTAAGCCAGTTACATGGACATAAGCCCCTTCTGTAGATACCTAGGGTCAGAAAAAGCTTTAAGGTATAATTCAAAACACAGCCTAAACCAGGTACTAGAAGGGACATGTTCTCTCCAGAGCTTTTTACTCAGAAGACTGGCCAAGTAATTCAGCCAGCTAAATTAAGTGATTATTCAGGGGGTGATATCACTAATGGGTCACGACAATAATCTTCCCAATCAATCCGTATCTGTAAGGGTCACACCTCCCCCATGTTGGTTTTGTTATGGTGTTTGGGCATCTTGAAGCACTCGAAGCCCCAGACCCCAGACAGAAGTCCCTAAACCCTAGCACAGAAAGGGAGGCAGGGTCCCGAGAGAAGGCAAGCTGAACATCAGTCACGAATGCACTTCTGCAGTGATTAAGGGTAACAACATACCAAGCTGCATCAGCACAAGTGTAGGGGAAGCACTGGAGAAATGATCGTTCTCCTCTGCTCAGCACTGCAAGGCCACATCTAGAATTCTGGACACGGGATTCCTGCAAGACGCTTTGGTAGTCAGCTATAAGAGAGATACAGACAAACTGGAAGGAGACCAGTTTGTACTGGCCTCTGGCTAGGGGGCAGGAGCACAGGACATGAGTTGGAATTCAGGCAACCGTCTCATTTCTAGGGACTGTTTGTAGGTAGAAAAACAAACAAAACAAAATGCAGTCATCTACTATCAGGCAGAGAACAATTAGAAGACAAAAGGACATAGTTCCCCGAAGTGAACAGTGCAACTATAAAAAACAATTCTGACCATGCAAGAGAGAAAAAGTCCTTCACTATGAGAGAGGGTAAGTGCTGCTGGAGCAAGGCCATGAAAACCTCTGTGGAGATTTCCAGAACTGCAGAAAGGCCTGAGGAGCCTCTGAAATGAGCCCTGCTTTGAACATTTTATCATTCTAAAATTGAGACTCGCCTAAAATGTATATGAAGACATATGTTGAATGTATGACAGGAATTGGCTAAAAATTAAACTAGTTCAAAAACCATGGTGACTTAGAAGCCTTCTTCAAGGCAGAATAGTGAAACTAGTTGCAAAATCACATTAAGAAAAGAAAAATAAATCATTAGTAACAGAATACGATTTTAGTAGAGCAGCAAAATAATCTGGGTAGCACTGGAAATGCATTCAAAGGTCAAGATGGTAGATTTGAAGTAATTAAAATATTAAATATACAAGCTTTATTAAAAGTGCAGAATTATTATGTTTTCCGTGCTATTTGCAGTTGCTTTTGAAACTAACTGATCTGTCACAAGATCACGTCAGAATACTTGCAGAGAATAATAGCAATCAATATGTTTCAAAGGCATTAATAAAAATACTGAGCATCCTGATGTAGAAAGATAGATTGTGCTGGATAATATATAAATAGCTCTTCTAAAAGTCCAGGAGATAAAAGTAATTCTCAGCAGCAAGGCTGTCCTTAAAGCTAGTTGAATATGACAGAAATGTTTCTAAAAAGGGAGGAACTAAGCAACAGTGCTTGTTTCCAATCTGTTTTGACTGTTGATAACTTAGTTTCAAGATGAACTGAATATGCATAATATATGCAGTATGCTTATATTTGGCGTTTACATCTGTATTTAGGTAGATTTGTAGCTGTATATATAGATAAGTATAGGACTTATACAACAAAATGCTTAATACAAATATGGAGAGGTTTTGTTTAGTTGCCTAGCAATAAGATCTGACTCCTGGAAGCTAACAAATAATGATTAGAGAATGGAATATAATTATTTAATGAATCTAATATATTATACAAAAAAGGGCACATAGGCTATTTAAGAACGGGAAATGCAAGGCCAGAAAAAAAGGTCAATTCTATCCAGTGAAATCTATTCAGAAAATATGTGACACAGAAACAACAACACCTAAATTAGAGATTTGTCAGTCTGTCAATACTTTTCATTTTTTCCTTTCCTTTTAGCAGAAAATCTGATTTTATTTTGGCTAATGTATCTGTTTTTGAATTGCTTTGTCTAACTACCAACCCACCTGAACAGGGTTGGTAAGCTACATATAATAGAGAAAGAGTTTAAAAAACTAAAATGACTGAGCATTCCTCCACGTGGAAAATACAGTATGATTGTACTGGAACATTTACTGCACTCATGGAGGGGCAAAAGACTACACTGGGTTTTATTTACAAGGAGTTTTAAATTTTCATTGTTGCCTTTTAATATGTTTATGTGGTCTCATTTTTCAGGACTTAAAATATTATAAGTGTGTCTTTGTGTTTTTTCTTTTTTTTTTCAATATTTAAGAAGTAGAATGGGATGGTCACAAGCTAAGGATAGCTAGAAAGCTATAAGCCAAGCACAAAGTAGAAATACATCCTTCTTGGAGCTGTACTTACATTGATCTTTTTCCTCTATAGTCTAAATTTCAAAATGGAAAAAGAGAGACCAGTGGATGGGATTTCAGAATTACAAGCAGCATAGGCTTTAAATGTGCTACCCATTAATTATTTAAATTTGAAATAAGACATGTAGCAATTCTTTCTGCCCTTTCAATGTTCTTTAAAACATACTCCTTTAACAAAGTCTTTCTGACACTGCTTCACAAGACTTGCTGCTGTAGGAGCTGTTGCTTATCAGTACTTGATCAATCTGCCTGTGATAGAAGCAGTCATCAGAATTCACTCATTTACCAGCATAAACCTAAGGTAACTCCACAAATTTCCTGTGTGACGCATTCAGAGTTTCTCTACACAAGGAAGTAAATGCACAATAAAATTAGCCTGAATTTACAGCACAGTACTCACTGCGAACTGCCACCTTGTGTAAACATTCTTACTACACAGAAAGTGAAGGCAGCCTAGCTCATTTCGGTTATGGATTAAATTGCTTAGAACAAAGGCAGTCCTAACAAACGCCAAAGGTACATTCACACATCGAAACACAGTGCTAAACAAAAATGAAATAAGTTTCAGTATCAGAAGCAGCTTATGTTCTCCATCTAGAACTACACAACCTACTTCTTACATGTCTCTCTATTTAATTTAGGGATCATTTTTAGTTTCTTTTTCCCAACTGTAGGATTACTACATAGACTAATTAACTAGATTTTGATTTGTTCTTTTACTGTGACTCCTTTGTCCTTGTTATGGGAGTATAAAATACTCTTAAACAGCAAATAAATTAGATTTACTATATAAAAGATCTTCATGCAATAGGAATCTAAAGTGATTGAAATTACACAAATATATAAGAAGACACAAGCAGATAAAATGAAGGACATACAAGTGAGGATTTTGACATATAAACCACAGTAAAAATATTAGCCTACATTAATTTATTGAAACTTAAATTGATATTTCATTATACTACTTTCTGTAATATACTAATTTACGTATCTCTAATAGTTGTATCAACTACCGTATCAGCTGTATGTTAAAGGAACTAGGAGGCAATACTATTTATTGGTACATATCCCTCAAAGAATACATTATTTATTGGTACATATCCCTCGAAGAATACTTTCTGTTTATGAGGATCTGTCAATAGGAAATAGATTGGCTGGGATGAAATAAGTTATTCCTAAACCTCTTGCACACATCTACAATTCTGAGATGTGCAAAAAGCGCCATCAGCCATCTCTACCCATCTCTATTGCAGATCCTCAAAATATCTGTCATTAAGGAAATCCATGTGGCCAATATAAAAAATCTAACTGAAAAAAAATAATGTAAAGGAACTGGGCATACAGACTTGGCCCTGCGTTACTAACAGTGATTTCAGAGATTTTCCCAAAAGGAACAAGTTCAGTAGAAACCTCTAAGTGTGAAATAATCTCCTTCCTCTATTTTGCTTGTTTGGGATAACATGGTGATATTTGCACCTATCCTACTACCAGAAATACACAATTCAAGTTTTGCTTTTTTTCCTATATCATAAGAAATAATAGCTGAAGCTATTAATTTGACTGTAGCATGCTTCTGGAATTTGAGCATTGATCTCATTTATGTTAATTGCTTTTGCCATTTCACAAAAAAAGTATGAAGTTTGAAGTCTTGATTCATTATGAAAGTCATGTACTCCACAACCCAGTTTCGTATCTCCACATCACTATCAGTTTAAAACCATTGGAGACTACCAATTGCAAAACAATCTACTTTGAATTGAAAGGAGTAAGTATTTATAAACGTATTTACACATGACACTTGCTAATAAATCTATTTTGCCTCATGCTGAGCTGACACATTCAGTGATTGATTCATACCGAACATTTAACATACTGAAATTCAGATGTAGGATAAATCTTTCATTCACTTGCCAATAACTTGCAGTGGAACCTGAAGAACTTGACAAGAAAGGTAGAATACCAGAGTAATTTAATCAGTAACTTTCTTATAAAAAGAAATTGTCAGATACTAATTGATAATTTTAATCAACTGCAAATAGAAAAAAATTAATTAGCATGAAGAACCAGTGCTGAGTTAGTTGTTCCTGTATAAGAAGACACTATTATCTTACTGGGTATGTAACAGGTTGTCTTGTGTTTGACATTCTCTAATGCTTCATGCTGTGCAGGAAACCAAAATAGCTTACAATCCCAACCAAGGTCCAGAAATCCTGGCTCCTTATGGTTTCTCTAGTGTGGAAAAGGCACAAAGAAGATTCTCATTTAAGACATGTCAGCTTTTTACATTCCTGTTTTACATTTTTCTGTGTCTTTTTACCAAAACTATTCACCAGCAAATACTCAAGTAATTGTCTAATAACTCTGATAAAATATTATAATATACATATATGCCACATCTCACAAAATATTGTTTTATTTCAGCCTAAGATTAAAATCCATCAAGCAATTCAAATTCCACTCACTGCATCATACAACAAGCCAGTGATGCCCCTCTTTCTTCAATTAGAGGTCAGTATGGTGTGCACTGCTTTAAGCGATCTTCCCTTTTGCTTTTCATTACGATCCACTCCACAAACCTTGCATTCATTACCTATTTCTAAAATCCCTTTCAAAAAAATAGTAATTACAAGCTCTACACAAATTCTTCAAATGAGTAACAAAAAAGCCATTCTAGTTGATACGTATACACTCTATGAGCTTTTGCTTGCAGATTTGGAGATCTGTGTTCACAGTCTTAAGAATCCATACTTGAAACTGAGGTAAAGCAGAAGGGCTGTGCTCTCTCATTGTAAGCAGGAAATATCCATCCTTCTCTGTGTTGTGTATCATCCCTCAGGCATATCCTGGCTGCGAGACAAGGTGTTGTCCCTTTAAGTGAATTTCTGTGAACTCTTCCTCTTACAAGAAACCACTCCATGCAAGTAAATACAGTACAGACTGAACAGAAGAAACAACTATTACATCTGTTACCTATTCAATGATACATCTGTTAGTCAATAGGTTATAATATCATACAGTGGAAGAGGCATCATAAGAGTCTAGATCATCAAAATCTAAAGGAGGCCAGCAGCATTCTCGGAAAGGGATTCTGCCAGACTACCCTAGCTGCAGCTACTAGTGATGCCCCTTCAAGTGCTGAGTGACAGCAATTCTGAGAAGGGACAGCAGTAGTGACAGCTTCTTGTAAAAAGAAAGAACAGTTTGAAACATCGGTGACAACCCTTTTAATATCAGCTCTAGCAAGACTGAGGAGTGAGATTTCTAAGATGAGAAGTTTTTTCATTGACAATTCAGCAAAATTTCTTGCTGCAGAAGCACTATTTGAATCCCGGGGTTCATTGATTCTGAGATCTTACTGGCCTCAAGTACATATATTGAAGTGCTTTTTCTCTTTCCCTGGAGAGCTGACTAAGGCCCAAAGAAAACAATACTTCTTAACAAAATTTACGGAGTTTGCTAAAAATTACCTATGAGACAAAATTTAGGCAGCTGTAATAAACAGAGAATATTCTGGATACGAATTCACATCTGGAAACATAAATGTTGTAATGACGCTCTGCGTTTTCAAAGAACCCTGAAGACTTAGGTTCTTTCTGGTTCTTATCTCAAACACATCAATTAGGCGACACCTTGAAAAGCAAGAAGGATCATCTGTTTCATGACTGATGAAATTTTGAAGTACAAACAAGGATGGGTTTTTTTGTTGAAATACCTCAGTCTCAATAAAGGCTTGTATCTTGTGAAACCCTATGAAGCCTGTGAAACCCTGGAAAGAGACCCACTATCACAACAGAGGAAATTGTTCACAGACAAAAACTGCTTTTTGTAACTTGTTTTCCAATGCTTTACTATTTTTGTTAAAAGACTAAAAAGGAGTAATAAAATGGCTATCTTGTAATAGACCTAGATTAAAGATCAGAGTTGGGTTGTTTGAAACAGCTTCACTTTAAGCAAGCAAGCAAATACCCTGTCATTTCACTCTCATATACTTCTCTGAGTGCTGCTGCATTTAATGATTCAATAAAGTCAATAAATGAGTGGATGACAGTCAGTAAATTATATAATATGGATAAGGTGCTGAGTGAAATTCATTCCTAATACAACATTGCACTGGCTCAGAAATGGCTACGGAATCAACTCTTCATAATCATCTCTTTTCAGACCTTTCAATTTTACTCAAAATTGCACAGGACAGAATACAGAGAAATAGCACCATGTTTTTTTAAGTAAGATTTGCTATATGCCATAAATTCATTCCACAAGAAGACAGAAATATCAGTTAGTTAATAAAAGCTAGGTTCAGTATATGATCTAGTTCTTTCTTAACATTTGTGGGTGTTCAAATGTGGGACCTGGTTTGGGTCCCATTCTTGCAATACTTTTAGTTCTCTTCTTTTGTCTTCTCACACTGGATATAAGCAACAGTTCTCATCTGAACGGGCAAAGGACCTTCTTGCAATGCTTTCAGAACCCAAACCATTTCATTGAAACAGGGAGAAAATGTTATTTCAATGAGTAGATGCATTTACTTTAAATAGATTAAAGAATAAAAAAAAAATCCAATAAGAAAATATTCTACAGAAATAAAACACAATTTTAACATAAGCTGGATATAATTTTAATATAGCAGGCTGTATATAACACATGGAACCACAGGTCAAGCAATGAAAATGCTGTCTACTGTAAGCTAGTGGTCTAATATTCTTGAACCTATTTAAAAATGCAAGTGATACATACAGCAAGTAATAATCATTTTTATTATTGCATGGGAAAATCTTGAAGTTCTCTCATAACTAACTATGCAAAACAGAAAGACTTCATTGACTTCAAAAAGGTTAACCTACATCCATAACTTAGTTATAATAACAGATTTCCTGTGTATTTGCTTCCTCTTGATGACTAAAAATGCTATACAGATTTTCTTTGTCCTAGGCCAGGTGGAGTTTGGAGAAAATCTAGTCCTTATAGAAACTTAATAGAAAATCAATGCCATCCTCTGTCATTATTGTAAACTGTATTCATGTTAAACATTTACTGATAACTATTATATATATACACCAATTTAATTTGTAAGAAATCATGCTACATTTATGTCAAAGGAAATGTAAATAGCAAAAAGTAGCTAAACATATCCTACAAAAAGTCTTCCCTACAAGCAAGTGATAGTATATATATGTTCTGTGGGGTATTCCTAGCACTGCCTGGATACACCTCCACAAACAAACTGTGACACAGCATTTTTGGTGTATCACAAAAGAAATATATACATTTGTAGCACAAAATGTAGCATTTTATTAATAGTAACTTCCTACCTACAATCCAGTATCAGCAACAATGTATTTCTATAAATAATGGAATTATTCTGTGCGATACAGGACACACACTCTTTCAGCTCAATGAGCTGTCATTTATCATCTCCTTAGGTATTTCTGATAAGTACTTCATATGGAAGTTGACTACCATAAAACCACTTAAGCAAGCAAATTAGAATAGAATTAAGGCAACACATTTTAAATCTGATACAAGGATTATTACTTTTTGAACATTTTACAATTAAATTATAAAACTCATTGTAACATGGTATTTCAGGTGCATAAATCTGGTGTCAAATTCAGACACCAAAAGAGAAAATTATAACAGTAATAACTAAAAAATGTACAAATTATAAATATTTTTAGGTAATTTAAAGATTAACTGGCAATTATTAAGAGAATGAAATGTTCTCTCCTTTACAATTAACGAAAATGATAAATTACAATGCCATCCTACCTGATTTTAAAGCTGGTGCTAGCTGATGTCAGAAACAGAAGAGCGGTCTATGCGGATCCTGCAAAGCACGGACAAACCTGTCACTTTAAAACACTAGAGGACATAAGAATTTTGTAGGTTACATGTTTCTTTGAACTAGACCTCCTGAGGAGGCAGTTGCTATTTTTTTCTCAGACCATTCTGTCAACACACACGAACACATGCAACTTTTGTCTTTGAAAATTATAACACTTTTCCATTAGAAGAATTATATTGGCTCTGAATATTCATCATTCTAAACAGGACTGTGAAAGCAAAGCAAGCTGGACTGTTATAGACATTGCCTCACATTCTTTAGTTGCCTGTATAAACATTTACAGACAGAGTATCAGTATCCTTGACACCTTAGTAGTCTACAGCTAGTTTTCACTGGCTCATATAAGTTCACACCCTAAGTATCTTTCCAAAATTTCTTACAGAGAACAACCATGAGAATCCAGACAATTTTAACTACTAGACTGTTAGACTCAAGAAAGACTAGCGAGTTTCTGGGGCCTGAAACAGAGAATGATGAAGAAAAATTCTTCAAATATACCTGACAGACTATGAAGATCTGGTTCCGAGCAGCAGGAATTCCAGAGGCTGAGTTAAAGTACACAGAACAGCATTTCTGAAGACAACTGGATCAAAGCAAAATCGCTGGTTTTAATAGTCCCAAGATCCACTTAAACCTACTAGAAATTATTTTCCAAAAAAAAAAAAAAAGTGGAGAAGTGACTTCCCACTTCAGGGGCTAGAAAACTAAACTGCAGCACTGTTTCAGAAGGATTTAAATGCTATTACCTCTGTAAGTATTTAACTATATCACTAAAGGTCATCACAGAAGATGCTCTCAAAAAAGAAATATATGCCAGTAAGTTTCAAAATATAATAGTATAGGGAATAACCATGATGCTTTATAAAGCACCTCAAGTTCATCTCTGCCATACTGTACAAGCTAAGCACTATATTACATGTGTTGGTGCATTTTTCTCAAACACAAAGCAAATAACAGCAACAGTGCATCAGCACCAGATAAATGTGTTTTCCAAGTGTCACTGCATTCCCTTTCAGTAGAAGCACAGAAAATAAGTTATTTAAAAATGAAAAAAAATAGATTATTTTGGTTCTTATCCATCCTTCTACATGAAAGGTGTGCTTCAGACAGACTTTTATTGTAAGAAAAATTATATATTTGGTTAAAATGCTGGTGCTAGCTTCTTCATTACTGGATCAGTAACTATAAATCATCTTGGAGAAGAGATAGGGTCAGAGGAAAAGGAAAACAGAAAAGCAGCTTGATATGAAAGCAGCCATAATAGGAAAACAGGCAGAAAAGAGGGAGCGAATTTTCAATAAAATAGCTATGCCATACTAATTCTCTATATGGATGCTTTGGCTCATACTACATCTATACTACATAGTGCGGCACTCTGACTAAAAGCCAGCCTGGCCAGACCCAGAACCAGCACAGCAACATGAGCACAGTGCTGAGATGTGGTGTTGCCTGGAGATGGTACAGACCCACACTGCTGCAGCTACCCAGTTATCAGGACTCAGGCTACAATCTCCACCCGGTAGCACTCAGCTCTGTAATCATTGCAATGCAATCTACTACAGAGGATAAACCAAGGTGATGCAAACTTGACAGGAGCAAGGAACTTCGCAGTTTTGGAAAGCTCCTTCTCTACCT
Organism: Nothoprocta pentlandii; assembly: GCA_013398315.1. Lineage (NCBI taxonomy): Eukaryota > Metazoa > Chordata > Aves > Tinamiformes > Tinamidae > Nothoprocta > Nothoprocta pentlandii. The sequence goes on along the minus strand of VZSG01000017.1, from coordinate 2,672,459 downwards.
TTTGTGGGTTGTTTTGGTAGATGACAGCAGCCGTACTGGGATCTGAGCTAGGCCACATGCACAGCAAGAGACACTCCCTTTCCTCTCAGCCAGATGCTGCCTCTGGTTCTGTGCCATGCAGCCTGCAACACGGAAGGTTTCTCATAGCATTTATTTAAAGACATACTCTCTCTTCCACATTACTAGTGACAGTGTACATATAAATTGCGTAATAATATCAGACAGTGCACAGTCTGAAATTATACACAGATTTTAGACACAGATTTCAGACTGAAATCCAGAAACATCACTATGTCAATAGTAATCCAGGTGCTTTGAATTAAAGCATCACTGATGTTTAAGATAAATGGCAGGCAGAAAGCGAGAATATACAGTGCAAAAAAATATAATGGAGAATAAATGAGGTAAGGCTAATGAAATTGACAGCTACTGAACTGTTTTTTTCATGGAGTCAAGGAGTGTGTCTTCCCTATTAATTTACGAAATTTAAGAAGTAAGTAAGAGGTATGAGGCCTTTTCTTTTTTTTTTCTTTTGTCTTTTGTGCTATAGTTCATTGCCTTCATCTCCTGTGCAAGCTGGTGTATAAAGCTGGCAATGAGTGGCACAGATGTGAAAGAAAGCCAATGGCAAGAACCTCTCAGGTTCCCACCTGCCAAAGCACTGTGAACTATGAAATAGTATATATCCTGCTGATCTGAATGAGACTTAAACCTAGCACACATTTCCAGGACTGAGGCCTGAACAAACAATCACAATTTTAGTAAAACAATGATAATTTGCTATCACTTTCTTACCAAACAAATCTAGTTTATTTTTTTTTTGCTGCTATAGTCATAAATATTTATAGTGTACTCTAAAATAAGCAAATAAAAGGTGATATTTTAGTCTGTTAATATGCACTTACTATGCTTTGAAGGTTTTCCATCCTTCTCCAAAACAAGTTTATGAGAGAAATTCTCCTTTATTTTCATTTGTGGGGGTCTCTGCATATCCTGGACTGGAAATAGTTATCCAGGGAACGCCGCAGGAAAACATTCTGCCATCAAAAGCAAAACAAAACCTTGTTTTCATGACAGTTTTTAAAGCTTGAAAGTATTTTTATTACCATTTTAAGAATATTTATTTGAAAAATATAATCTGGTTTTAATATTGCTCTAAATCTTGTTCGCATTTTTGTTACATCTGTGCACATTAACCTCTTCTTTCAAACTGAATTCCACCGATTGCAATGGGGTTCTGTTCTTGCAGATTTACATGTTAGTTTTGTGATATACAAATTCTGTCTGGAAAAGTACTTCTCATAGTTCAGCCTTACTCAAAGTGTATGCTCAGAACTTACTCCCAGAGTTTGTTCATGATTTTCCATCCATCTATGTAAACTCTGCTTACCACTTAACTGATAGGTAACCCTCTTCAATGCTTATGTGTATGAGATAGGCAAACCCACCTTGAATAAATTTCATCCTAGATAAAAAAAAAAAAAAAGAAGTTGTATAGGAAAGCACCCCTTAGGCCTTATATAACTTCTGGGACATAGTGACACATTTTGTTGAAAGCATGAGGAATGAGACTGGCTCTGGGAAACTGCAAGGTCTGTAATACCATTTGTTTAGCTTTGCCAACTGATCAGTTCAAGAGTTAGCATATGTATCACTTTCTCGCAGCCATCTGAGTTATGAGTCATGAGAACCGAAAGTGGAAGGTGTATATGTGTGAACAAAGCAGATGTGGATGTTTGTGGGGATCTGTTGTCAGATTTACTTTGCTCTTGTTTGTTTGTTTGTTTGTTTGTTTTTTTTTTGTCTTGTCATACCTATGATAAATATAGCTAATTCTTTAGAAAAGCCATGTAGTTGCTCCCTCAGTCACAGTCCAGGACTGGGACACAACCCTTAAATTTCAGAGCCGTTAACTCCTGGGAAGTGTCCCATGACTCAAATTTCCACCTTCATTTTTCTTTAACTGGAGGAAAAAAAAATATGTATATATATATATAACAAAAAACACCCCATCACCAGCTGCTTTGTTTACCACAACAAACACCTAGAAAAGGCGCTGAGGCTCAGGCGGCCTGGTTGCGTTTGCAGGATGCCCAGCCACAGATAGGAGAGTTCACAGCTAAAAGCACATGCAGGAACACCGATCGCTTCCAAAGGCAAAAAGCAAACCTGAAATCGGATCCACAGAGCCGTGCTCTGGGATCTCAAATGGCAAGCCTCTTCCTTCAGATCTGATTGCAAGCCCAGGGCCACAGCTTGCAGTCAGATAACATTTTACCACAGCCCCAACCACATCTGAAACGTGGTCACAGGGAAGTAAAATCTCAGTTAAAAAAAAAAAAAAAAAAAAAAAAAAAAAAAAAAACAAAAAAAAATATATAAATGACAACAAACTGTTACTGCAA
>VZSG01000017.1:2557606-2668479 GCA_013398315.1 Nothoprocta pentlandii | reverse complement strand
GGCTGGCGGCGCGGAGGGCCCCGGCGGTCGCGAAATGGCGGCGGCCCTCATGGCGCCGCGGAGCGCAGCCGCCCTTAAAGCCTATGGCGTCTTTAGCGCTGTATCTGGCTTTTCATCACGCTGCTGCATGGATTTCTTTTTTCTTTTTTTTCTTTTTTTTTTTAATCATCGTGCAAGATAAACCCAGAGTGCAGAGGAATTGTTTCTCTTATGTAATTATAGTAGCGTAACTGCTTGTTTCTCATGGGCAGTACGACCTTTCCACTGTATTAAGCTAACGCTTTGTATTTTGATGCTCTTCACCTTAAAACGGATAGTGTGCCGAATGTTGTAATTAACCATATCAGTGAAAGATCAATTTTGTTACTCTGCGCAAGCACAGAAATAGTTGGCCATCAAAAATAATGGAGATGTTGCTGAATGCAACATTCTACCACCTAGGGATTGACGTAGGAGAAAGCTTGTTAAGGCTTTTCTTGGTCTTAGTCCATTCGTTCTCCTCCCCTCCACCTCTTAAAGCTTTGGAGAAACATGGTAGTGATGATTGATTTGGCCTTTCTTCTGGTATACTGAGTATTAAATAAGAATGTTCTTTTAAATCGAATATTTGATATTTAAATCGAATATTTGATATTTGCTTCTTTCTCTAACAAGTATTTGTTGTATTTGTATTGATGGGGAAATGCTTTAAGTGAAATGCTTCGGTTGCTGGTTAAATGTCTGTAATATGAATACTTGATTTGTCTTTCTAGGTTTTGTTTTTCCCCACCCCGTCAATTTAATTTTATTCTTTTGAAGATTCTTCGTTGTCAAGCCGCCAAAGTGGAGAGTGCGATTGCAGAAGGGGGTGCTTCTCGTTTCAGGTACTAGGGCTTTCTTGGTTTGATTCTCATTTGATAGCAGAAACTCTCTTAAAATTATTAGATCAATAATGACATGTAATTGAAAATGCTGTGATTTTGAACTTATGCAAAAATCGCTGATTGTTTTAACAGTGCTTCTTCGGGCGGAGGAGGTGGTAGGGGTGCGCCTCAGCACTATCCCAAGACTGCCAGCAACAGGTATCTTTTAATAATCTTTTAATAATCTTTTAATAATCTTTTAATAATCTTTTAATAATCTTTTAATAATCTTTTAATAATCTTTTAATAATCTTTTAATAATCTTTTAATAATCTTTTAATAATACGCTCTTGAGAGAGACTGCATCATAGTAAATGTTGAGTTCAAGATATGTTCATTTCATTATGTTTATACAAAAAAATGTTTCCTAAGTTGGTAATAAGAATAAATTAACTTAGGCTATCTGATTTTTTTTTTTTCTGTAATGGTATTAAATGCACAGGGTTCTTGATTTGTGCATTTATTTTCTGAGCTTTTAAAGAGGATTTTGTTTTTGTGTGCGTGCTAGGCTTTTTTCTTTCTCTAACTGTTCAGTGAATATTTTGCTGTGTAATTGATGTTTCATTGTTGTTAAGGCAATGTTTCCAAATGTGATGTTTCCAAAAGTAGTAATGGAATTAGTGCAACAGAGTACTGAAAGATGAAAAATGACAGTTCTTGAAATAGCTTGGTGGTTTAAGCAAACTGTTTTCAAAACTTTACAGCGAGTTCCTGGGGAAAACCCCAGGGCAAAACGCTCAGAAATGGATTCCTTCACGAAGCACTAGACGAGATGACGACTCCGCAAATGACAAAGAACGACATGATGCAATCTTCAGGAAAGTAAGAGGGTAAGCTATCTGCGGATTCATTTCCTTTATGAATATGAGAGGAAAACGTGAAGGGAGTTCCTTTCTTGCGAGTGAGTTGGAACAAGACACTGTTGGGCCTGCAGTAGCAAGCACTTACTGTGCACCTTAAGGCTTTTGTTTTTTTCTTTTTTTGAGGGAATTCATTTTCTGCAAGATAACACTTTAAATGCAGCCTTTTATTTTTATAATGGGTTAAAAGAAGTCTTAACTAAAAGTACTTCTGTCATATTTGCAAGATCTGTAATGCGCTGTTTATTTCTTCCTTGTTTATTTAGCATACTAAATAAGCTTACTCCTGAAAAGTTTGACAAGCTATGCCTTGAGCTCCTCAATGTGGGTGTAGAGTCTAAGCTCATCCTAAAAGGGGTCATACTGCTGGTAAGCTGGCTCTGTGTGTTTTGAGGTGCATGTGTGGATTTTGTTTGTTTTCAGCTTTATAGTTTTCTTTATATGCTCATAGAGTAGAGGTTTGCTATTTGTGTGTGGGGCACTGAAGTCTAGTAGCTTATTCAATGTTTGATCCAAACAAATAGCAGAATATCAATATTTTTTGCTGTATAAGTGGAGTATATGGGGGGGGGAGGGAGAAACACTTTTAAACTTAGCATTAGTCAACATGACTTTTTTTCTCCTTCTTGGAACACTAATTTTTCTTCTGTTCCCATCTTCCACTTTTTTGAAAACAACCACTGATCTCTTCATATACAGGTTATAATCGTAATTTTGTTTTCTGAGATCAGTTTGGTTTGATTATTGATCTTGGATGCCGTGGTAGTCGATTTAAACTGTTCTTTTCATTGATTAAAGGTTATAGCTCTTCAGTAACTCGGAGGAGCTTTTTATCCTGCATCATGCAGCATGTTAAGAATTTTGACGGATGTGTTGCTTCTGAAAACCCATTATTTCTGTATTGAAATAACAGAATAGGGAAAAAAAAATGTTCATATAGAATGGTATTTTTCACTATGTTAATGAAACAATCTTCCCTTAGATCGTAGACAAAGCCCTTGAAGAGCCCAAGTATAGCTCGCTGTATGCTCAACTATGTCTGCGACTGGCAGAAGATGCACCCAATTTTGATGGCCCATCAGCAGAGAGTCATCCAGGACAGAAGCAAAGCACAGTAAGTGTTCTACTTTCTCTCTCAACCTGAAACAATTCTGTTAGCATGGATAGCTGTACTGATTTGCTGCTTTTGTCTTTGTTTTCTTTTTGTTCAGACATTCAGACGCCTCTTAATATCTAAACTTCAAGATGAATTTGAAAACCGAACCAGAAATGTTGATAGTAAGTTTTAAAACCAAATCAGTGTACAACCTGCTTTTCCTGTTTTCACAGGCACGTTTAACGGGCTTCTTTTTTTCAGTCTATGATAAGCATGATGGTCCCCTCCTCCCTGAGGAGGAGGAACAGAGAGCCATTGCCAAGATTAAGATGCTGGGGAACATCAAATTCATTGGAGAACTTGGCAAGCTTGATCTTATTCATGAATCTATCCTTCATAAGTGCATCAAAACAGTAAGTATTCAGATTTTCCAGAAAGGAGAGGGGGAAAAAATTGAAACTAGAAATTGTAAATACTTAGGCATCTTGATAAGCTTTTTGCAAGATGCTTCTGGTTTAAAAAACAACAAACTGCTTAAAATGATCTGATAAAATACTATTTTAAGCCATGGATGTTGTCTTCAAGTGAAGATGTGCTTTGGCCAGACAAAAATATTACAGGTACTTAAAGTACAACAGACTTGAAAATTAAGCACTAGAGATTTAACTCTTTATCATAAGTCTCTTGTCATCAGTAAGATTACTGACATGATAACGTGTTTCTATAGGACTAATCTTCAGGTATAAAACTCTATTAAAGTACCTGATTTCCTCTTAATTTCTAGCTTTTGGAAAAGAAGAAGAGAGTCCAGCTCAAAGATATGGGGGAGGATTTGGAGTGCCTCTGTCAGATAATGAGGACAGTGGGACCTAGATTAGACCATGCAAAAGCCAAGGTATGTTCATATCTGCATATCTGATACATTTACTTCAAGTAGTTTAAACCTATTGTTTTAGTTCTCTGTGTTTTCTGTATTATGTTCTTAAATCCCAAATACAATTTTTTGAAGAGCTAGAAAGAGCCAACTACTGTTCCTCCATCAAATTTCTTCATAGCACAAAAGATTAGTGGAGGAGGTGTCTTACAGACTTGTTTTTTGAGGGCAGTCTATTCATTATAATTTTCAGTGTTTCAAATGTGACAGTCTTGTAAGGTGCTACTCCTGATGCAAGAGTATCATTTGTTGTCTTTTTTCCCCTCCCACAGTCCTTAATGGATCAGTACTTTGCCCGTATGCGCTCCTTGATGTCAAGTAAGGAATTGCCAGCAAGGATTCGTTTCCTGCTGCAGGTATGGAGATAAAATTTTCAACTACTTTTGTTTTGAAAGTGTTTCTTGAATCCTTTTTTAATTATACTGCCTTTCTTAAAGGATACTGTGGAGTTGAGAGAACACAACTGGGTTCCTCGCAAAGCTTTTCTTGACAATGGACCAAAGACTATCAATCAAATCCGTCAAGATGCAGTAAAAGTAAGTATTTTTTTTAAATAACGGAGCTTTGTTTCTACTTTAGCCTTGTTGTGAACTTGGTCTAGTGAATCCACGTCACATCCTGTTCTCTGTACTTCTGCATGTAACTAGTTCTGTTCTTGTGGCAATATGTAAATTGAGATGAAGTCAATAGTTAAAAATTAATATCACTTGGACTTAGAATTTAGGACACAGTCCAAACATCTGCATTTGAGGATATATTACTTTGAATTGACCCAAACTATTAATTCCTGTTTTAAAGGATCTGGGAGTCTTTATTCCTGCTCCTATGTCTCAAGGGATGAGAAGCGACTTCTTTCTGGAGGGACCGTTCATGCCACCCAGGATGAAACTTGACAGGGACCCACTTGGAGGGCTTGCTGATATGTTTGGACAAATGCCAGGTATACTGAAGCTACAGTGCTGATGTAATGCCCGCAGCTGTACTGTGTTGAACAGCCAAGAACTAAAACTGCTTTTTGTCATCTTTACAGGTAGCGGAATTGGTACTGGTCCAGGAGTTATTCAGGATAGATTTTCACCCACCATGGGACGCCATCGTTCAAATCAGCTTTTCAACGGCCATGGGGGTCACCTCATGCCTTCTGCTCAATCCCAGTTTGGAGACCTAGGCAAATCTTTTCTGAAAAGTCAGGTAAGGACAACGTCAACAGAATGACTCTGAAGTATGTAGAAGCTCTTCTAAAGATGCGTATGTTATGGATTGTAGTCTACTTGTATTGAAAGACTTCCTCAAATTTGGTTCTGATAAGAACTGATGCTCTGCTGATGCAAAAAAAAAAAAAAAATCAACAATTTCTTAAATTGTGCAAGAGGTGCAGGAAGACACTTTTTTTTTTACTGCAAGAAAAGGTGCATGTGGCTTTGGTGGGTCAGAATGGTGTGTTTTATTTAAAAGGTAGTCCTGTTTAGGGATAGATGCTACTTTCCCACCACCCCTGCTCCTTCTTTCTCCCTTCCTGGCAAATAGAATCTTTGTTCCTCTGGTCCCTCTGGTACTACTTACCATATGATGTACGCCACTCCGTCATCTGCACTTCTTTCTCTATATCTCCCTTTCTGAAATAGGGGCAAAGCCAGCTCTACCATAACCAGAATCAGGGACTCTTATCCCAGCAACAAGGACAGTCGAAGGATATGCCACCTCGGTTTTCTAAGAAAGGACAGCTTAATGCAGATGAGGTACATTACATGCCTACTTAAAGCCTATTCTCAATATTGCCCAATGATTATAGCAAGACGCGTTATTATGAGGACTAATGCTGGAACTCTTTCTCCTCCTCCTACTTCTCCTTCTTTGTCCCTTCTTCTTTACCTTCTCTTTTCCCTTTCCTTAGGGTATCCAGCGTCCTGTGAGCAAGACTGAGATATGAGGGCAATTTCTTGGGGTATCCCTTTCTCCCCTCCACACTTCCCCAAGAACACTACTCTGACATCAGTTCCCATGCATCATATTGATAACAATACATTTAACTGAAGCTTCAGAGATTCCTAAACTCTAGAAAGCCTGAAGTACTGGACCAGGTTCAAAAACTTCTCCCCTACTCCCCTCCCCCAAACTGTCAGACACAATTTCAGGTGCAGAATAAACCTCATGTTTTGAGTAGGTGTTAGTGAACTTCTGTATTTTAATTTCTGAGCAATTGGTAGAGCTTTATCTTAGCAATAAAACATGTCAGTAAACAAATATTACGTATCTTCTTGGGTCTCTAACATACTGCATCTAAAATGAGCAATTCTGGATCTTGATGTAGACTGAATTTAATCAGTAACTTGGAGCAAATGGCAATTCGTTACACTTTTGAGGGGACCTTTCAGTACCTCTGTGGTTTAGCCTGGACTTGACTGTAAACACTGTAGCATCTGAAAATAGGTGGTTTAGTAGGAGCAGTTGGTGTGAGTCCATGGCTCTGTAATCTTTGCCAGAGTAATTAAAAACAGTTTGAGGTTTTTCTGTTTGTTTACAGATTAGCCTGAGACCTGCTCAGTCTTTTCTAATGAATAAAAACCAAGTGCCAAAGCTTCAGCCCCAGATAACTATGATTCCTCCCAGTGCACAACCACCACGCACTCAGACACCACCTTTGGGACAGGTAAATTATAAATTTCACATTATTGTATTGTTGACTATGCTTAATTCTTGCATGTGGACAAAATCTGATCTCATTCTTTGCGTGTGTGTGTAGGGAGAAACCTACGTAGTGTATCTGTGTGTGTGGGAGGGTAGTAAAGCATGAAGGCACGACAGTAAATCTGAATATGTACAAAGGCAGCTAAGTTGAAATCTCTTTGAAATCTTAGAGGTATATACTTCCAAGAAACTTACAGAACTCTGTCTTTCAGCCTCCTCAACTTGGACTCAAAACAAATCCACCACTTATTCAAGAAAAGCCTGCAAAGACCACCAAAAAACCACCTCCTTCTAAAGAGGAGCTGCTTAAACAAACTGTAAGTTTCTACCATGTGTTTAGATGCTTTGTATGCTCTTGAGAACAAGTATGTCAGTCTTGGGGTCTTTCCTCTTCCCAGGAAGCTGTTGTGACTGAATATCTGAACAATGGAAATGCAAATGATGCTGTCAATACTGTGAGAGAAATGAGAGCTCCAAAACACTTCATTCCTGAGATGCTGAGCAAAGTAGTCATTCAGTCCCTAGATCGATCAGATGAAGACAGAGAAAAAGCTAGTACTCTGATCAGTCTGCTCAAACAGGAAGGAATAGCCACAAGTGACAACTTCATGCAGGTACCATAGTCAACTAATATTGCATTAAAATTTTGTCAGCCCTATAAAAAAATAAAGGCAGCCCTAATTGTAAAGCTCTGAGGATACTTTTTTGAAAATGTTTTAAGGCCTGTTAATCTAAGGAGGTGGAAGCAGCATAATAATGCTGTGAGGAGCATAAGTGATAAGGAAGAACTGTTTAGCTTGGACTTTCAGAAACTGTTGACAAATAATTGATCCAAAAAGCACCGTCAAATATAGGGAGAATATCACTCGACATGAGTAGTTCCTTGGTATTCTAATCTGATGTATTTACTGTTTCTCAGGCATTCCAAAATGTATTGGACCAGTGCCCCAAACTGGAGGTGGACATCCCATTGGTGAAATCTTACTTAGCACAGTTCGCAGCCCGTGCTATTATTTCAGAACTGGTGAGCGTTTCCGAACTGGCTCAACCGCTGGAAAGTGGCACCCATTTCCCTCTCTTCCTGCTTTGCCTTCAACAGTTAGCCAAGTTACAAGATCGTGAATGGCTAACAGAATTGTTCCAACAAAGCAAAGTGAATATGCAGAAAATGTTACCAGGTAAGAGTTACTACATGGCTTTGTACAGCAATCCACAATTTTGTGCATGCAATTTAGAGTTTAGCAGTCAGTCCTTCTAGGTTTCAGTTGACACTGATGCTTGAGCATGTTTGAGTTCAATTTCAATTTATTTATTCTTCAGAAATTGACCAGAACAAGGACCGCATGCTGGAGATCTTAGAAGGGAAGGGACTTAGCTTCTTATTCCCGCTTCTGAAACTGGAGAAGGAACTGCTAAAGCAAATAAAGTTGGATCCATCCCCTCAAGCCATCTATAAGTGGATTAAAGATAACATTTCACCCAAACTTCATGTAGATAAAGGATTTGTGAATATATTGATGACCAGGTAAGAAACTTGGTGTGACTCAGGCACAAATTACTTAAACTACAATATAAGAAGTAATACCTTTTTGAAAGGCTGAAATGCAGTTTTATGCAGAGCAAGATGGTATAGACTTATACTAGGATGAAACCTGTTGTAGATGGGTAACAGCCCAGTACTGTGGCTGTTAAGGGGGAGGTGCAAGTCTCTCTGAGCTTCACTCAAGAAGCTTTTGGAAAAGAAAAAATACTGAGGGAGCATTTACATCCCATCTAAATGGGATGTAACGTACCAGTTGTTCTCCAAGGTTTTTACCTCTTGTCCTTTTTCCCCCTCTCTCTCCCCTCCCTATTTTCTCCCCCCCAGTTTCTTGCAGTATATTTCTAGTGAAGTAAACCCTCCTAGTGATGAATCAGATTCTTCATCTGCTCCTTCTAAAGAGCAGCTAGAGCAGGAAAAACAACTGCTTCTGTCCTTCAAGCCGGTAATGCAGAAGTTCCTCCATGACCATGTTGATCTGCAAGTGAGTGCTTTATATGCACTTCAGGTTCACTGCTACAACAACAACTTCCCAAAAGGTGAGCACTTAACCCTTTCATTGGTGAAGTATGGGGACACGGGGGAGGCCGACTCAGTAAAACACAGTACTAAGCTTACAGTGCTGCCTTTTGGCATGTAAAGGAGACGCTAATATATTAGCTAAAGCATGTGTAATGTAGCTAGCTTTTCTAAAGCTGATGTGATATTGAAATGGAACTCTTCCTTAGGCATGTTACTACGCTTCTTTGTTCATTTCTATGATATGGAGATCATTGAAGAAGAAGCCTTTTTGGCGTGGAAAGAAGATATTACTCAAGAGTTTCCAGGGAAAGGCAAAGCTTTATTCCAGGTAAGCGTGCTTACCTTTGAGTAGAAAGCAAACTGTAGTCTGCAGACACTTCAGTGTGGCAGAGATCACCATTCAGAATGTTCTGTAAAGACTTATGGTTGGACTCTTATCTTGAACGTCCACTCCCCACCGTAATGATTCTATGACTTATTAATAAAACTATATTGAGTATTTTGCCAGGAAGAAGTAAGGCAAGTTGTTTTTCTTCTGCATTGGGAGTCATTGCTAGAGAGTATATGTAGCACAGACTGCAGTTTTGCTAATATGAAATATAGGTGAAATAACTTTAAACTGAGCTTAAACTGGTGTTATGTAACTGCAGGTAAACCAATGGCTAACCTGGCTGGAAACTGCTGAAGAAGAAGAATCTGAAGAAGAAGCTGATTAAAGAACCAGCCAAAGCCTTAAATTGTGCAAACATACTGTTGCTATGATGTAACTGCATTTGACCTAACCACTGCGAAAATTCATTCCGCTGTAATGTTTCACAATATTTAAAGCAGATGTTTGTCAGTAGGATATCCTCTGCAAAAGGTTTTTGTAGTATGTCTTAATAGTCTACAATAAAAATATTTTAGAGTATCTTTAATGTTTAGGTAACAGTGTATTAGCAGCATGCAATAATTACATCATAAGTTCTCGAGCAGGAGCAGTCTATTGCAAGGGTCGTCTTTGCTGCCAGTTATCATAGGCTGTTTTTAAGTTAGAAAACTGAATAGCAACACTGAATACTGTAGAAATGCACTTTGCTCAGTGTAATACTTGAGTTGTTGCAATATTTGATTATCCATTTGGTTGTTACAGAGAATCCTTAACTGTAATCGATGGTTGTTGCCGTAATAGTATATTGCCTGTATTTCTACCTCTAGTAATGGGCTTTATGTGCTAGGTTTTAATATCTTTGAGCCTGGGCAAGTGCACAAGTCTTTTAAAAAAGAAACAGTTTACTTGCACAAAAAATGATCAGCTTGGAAAGATGGTTTAGTGCCCTTTGGAAGAGGTTTTTGTGGGTGTGAAACATGAAATGGCAAGAAATTTGAATTGGTCCCTCTATTATAGTATTGGAATTAAGTCTACTTAATTTATCAAGACATGTTCATGCCCTGATTTTATATACTTGTATCTTATCAATAAACATTGTGATACTTGACTTGCTAACGCTTTTTACTGGGAGACATTCAGAAACAACTAGTCTGCTTGCTGAAAGAAACATTAGCAGGAGTTAACTTGGACTGGGATCAGTTTAAGATTCTTCTAATATCAGATTTGTGCAGTATAGAAATAAACTCTCTAAACAAGGTCACAGGCAAGATTAGAGACTGTAGACTTACTATGGTGGGAAGAAAACTGCTCGGCAACTCTGCAGGAGAAATAGTAGCAAGGAGGTTGTATGGGCTGGTGTGCTTCAATTTTATTATTCTGTAATCAGTGTGGTTGCTTGAAACTTCCCCTGGGTTACAGGTGTGCTTCTTAACTGGCACTGAGTGCCATTAGCTGCCTGCTTCTCAAATAGTCAATTTGACAAAAGTTGAACAGGATAATGGAGTTGCGCTGTATGGCTTTGAAATACTGTCAGTTAAAAAGCTTGTTTCCTAGAGCCTAGTCCCTAATGAAATGCTTTGTTTCTCTGTCCTACTTGCTGATATTAATTAAACTGAGAGGGAATGTTGTGTGTTTGCAACAGTAACATAGTTTCTGTACTGAAACTTTCTGTCTAGAACTGGAAATGGTCTGAAAAAAGTCAAGTAAGAGAAACAGTTTGATCAGGGAAAGAGCTTGCTTTGAGGGAGGAGTAGTTTGCACTTAAGTATCTTAAAGTGCTGTGAATGTGGAGCTGGGACTCTGGCCTCTGCCACTGTTAATTCAGTGTGAAAAAAGGCTTCCTGGGGGTGGTAGGCGGCTAGAGGACTCTGTAGCTATAAGGTGAATTTGTGAGTCTCTTTGAAAACTGTCCTAAGCCAACCCCAGAGCTGTGATGTTGTTTCTCTGCAGGCCCAACAGATCTTGCTGTGTTACTGCTACCAAGTAATTTCAGAAATTATATCCCCAGGTTATTAAGTGGTTCTTGAACTCATTAAGTTATGTGCTAGTCTGCTGCTGTGACATCTAGCTGAGGGTGTGGGCCTGTATGCTAGGATGTAATGCTGCTGATACAGTAGCAGTTCTTCTCTAACAAGGAAGCTCTGGTGGATGGTGGGAGGCCTCAGAAAAATTTTATTGGAATATCTTTTTCCTTCCCCCTCTCCCCCCCCCCCCAATGTCTTTGTTAGTTTTCACAAAAGCTGAAGGTTACTCTCTGCTGCCTCTCTTAGCTGTCAAGGAATACAACTGATACATCCTCTATCAGCAACATTTAGAGCAGTTTTCATCTTAGTTTTCATCCTTGTTTTCATCTTAATTCTTAAAATAAATTTCCTAAATAGATGACTGCTCTACTTGCTAAGGTTCAGCAAATACCATATTTACCTTTGAAAAGTAAATAATGCTCCAGCTACTTAGAAATTCTTTTGTCCTTATTTTTCTGTGAGACTGGATCAGTAAGATTTATTGTTGCGAGACTTAACATTAATTTTTATGAGCGGGTTGTATTTCAGGACCTGTGTTAGGTTTTTTTGATCTGAATGTGTTGAGTGGTGCATTTTGTTAAAGTGCTGTGCTCCACTTTCAGGTGGAGGCTGCTGGATGCACAGTTCTCCTTGAGGCCAAGTGCTGCAAAGCAGAGGGGAGATCAGTTCATGAAAATAGAGTACTAATTAAAGGGTACAGTAGAGGTGAGTGTAGAAGACATTAGCAGAATACGATGTGCAAGTGGAACAACATTGTTACACAAATTACAAAGCTACTCTGGGAGAACAGAACCTGCCCCTGACTTGTATCTGGGCTTTGGAGAAGCCTGGCTTGTGCACACTTAGCTCCCATCTCCAGGAGGTCTGAAGTGTGGGATGAAGCTTGTGTCCTTGCCCAGTCTTAGCTGCAATTACTAGATGCTTATATAACCAGCTCTCTGCATGAAGGCTTTGCTTTTTGGCTTGCTTGTACCTGATCCTGAGTTTAGAGTGGATAACACACTTCGGTTAGAGTGGAATACTTTAAACAAGACACCATGCATACCAAAATTCTTATGTGTGGATTTGAAAATGTGAAATAGGGAATATACAGTAGAATGCACCATTAAATTGTGAAGCTGCTCTCCATCAAAGTCATGTAAAATCAATGTGCAGTTTGTGTGAGAGACCTGGTCTCTGGAAACTGACATAATGGCTCTAAAACCAATAAAAATCTGAGGTGTGTACCCTGAAAAAGCTAAGGAAGAAAAAACTCCTTAATTTGTTCTGTTCTTATTTTCAGTAGTTTCCTTCACTAATTGCAGTAGTTTCTGGTCAGTGAAACCAACCAGTAAAAAGGGGATAAGGATTGCTCTAACTTTTGTGTGGTGTTTTTAAGTACCCATTGTGTTATGTTTTAACTGTAAGCAGAACCATTTTAAATAGAGTAAAATTGTTGTCCCAATTCAACCAGTGTACATCTGATCAATGATAATGATTTTTTTTAAGTATTAAAGATTCTGTTAAACAGTAGGTGTTAACATTACAATCACCTGAGGATCAGAAAAAAATATTAAAATTTTCAAACATTGCATAGTCATGAAGCTTACTTTCTGTACTATAAACTGTCTTCTAATTACTGGTCACTGGAAATACATTTCAGTATGTCAGAGGTGCATACTGCACTTCTTAGCGAAGTAGTGAAGATGGCATTTAAACTGGTCAAGCTGGTATGGTACTACTTCTCCAGAAAGCTTTTAACTTGTTAATGAGTGAGTGCATAGTCATGGCTTGTGTAATCTCTACCTTTTCAAGAGCTATTAACAACATAGTAAGCCAGGCTACTATTTATTGTAATAGTCTTTAAAACAGAGAGGGGGGGGGGGGGGAAGGCTTTGGTATTTGTTTCCTTGGGTGCTGTCCACTTCACACAGCACAGGTCTTTGGCAATTATATAAGCTAAAAAGGGGTATTTGAGGAGAGGGTTCTGTTCAAAGCTTCCAAAAGTCAAAGATCTTTACCTACTTTATAATTTTGTATAGGTATTGTTTTCCTTAAAAATTGCAGGAAGGAGCCTGGGGATTGGGGGAGAGGAAAGTGGGAGGGAAGCTTTGTTGGAATGAAATTCCTGAGGAAGAATGACTTGCTGACCTGTCTTTGGCAAGAGGGAAGCCTCCACACTTACTTGGATTTAGATACTTTCTTTACAGAGTAGTGAATAAAATGCCTAGATAGTCTGTAAGTTCTTAAACTAGGTCTGAACTACAAGTCAGTGATAATAACTTACAGTAATAGCTGAGTTTGGGAAGGAATGGAATAAGAGCTGCGCCCCCTCCTGACTGCAAGGAAAGGCTGGAGAAACAGCCTGATGGTTGCCAGTTTATGTAGGTGACTTGGGCTGTCCACAGTAATTTTCAAAAACTATTATCAAGGGTGCGTTGGTTGTTTGGAATGGAATACAAACAAATGTAAAAGCCAGAAACATTACGCTATTCTAACCTCAACTAACACAGAAAAGGAAAGTAGGAGATGAGATGGTAGTGGTGGAATATCTCAAAAAAAACAAAGTAGTTGAACTGCACCTGTGTAAAGTTTATATAGATATATGACAAAAGAAAAACACTGTTACGGCTTTTTACCTCTGTTCCTTTTTATCTTGGATGTCAGCAGACAGAAACTGCCAAAAACTTCCAGTCTCCTGCCTGTACTGAGAGACACAGACTCTTGTATTTCAGTGGCCAAGTCTCCTTAGCCAAAATTTGAACTTGGTAGTTATTCTTCTGTCCTTCTGACTTCTGTTATCTATCCTGAAAAACAAGAGAGAGATCCATACAGCTGATTAAGTATCAGTATTAAGTATCATATTAAGTATGGTTAAGCTGTTGAATGTAATGGGAGAATTATATAATAAATCCATAGTTCCAGATGTTATGTTTTAATAGAACTAAAACTAATAATTCAAAGGAGAATAATAGATTAAGGATTTCTGCAGTTTTTTCCTGCATCTGTTTGCAAAACTATAATAAGCCATTACTGCAAAATGAGCAATAAGGGAGAACTTCAGTTGTCTAATGAAATGAAAGCAAGCTGTAGTCTGTCTCCCTTGATTGCCATTCACTTCATTATCTTATCTCAGTATTACTTCACTTTTGAAGGACTATGAATGTATAATGAAATCAGACCATTAGATGTGAGAATCAGAGCCCATTAGACAGGAGGAGTTCCCTAAAAATGGGTAGGTCTGTCCTGAAGAGCATGGAAGCAGTGATGATGAGAGATGGATGGTGTGGTTTGTGCTGTAAGCAGTTAAGTGACCCAAGCTAAGCTGAATTAATTCTATAGACCAAGTGCACCTCTTACTTCCTTTTAACAGATCCCAGGGACAACTGAAATGCTATTTTTATTCAGTTGACTAAAGCAGCCATGACAACAGCATTACACAGGGCGTAAGTACATAGAATGAGAAAAGTGACTGTCTGACAGTGATTTTATCTTAAACTATGTTGAAGTTTATAACAAGATCTATCTTATGTAACTTGTTTACGTTAGCAATGTTGAAAGCATTGAAGTATTTGATATTTGAAGTATTCTCACAATTTTATTCTTAAGAAACTATCCAAGGGAATCAAGGTGTGAAGGGAGAAAGAGAATGGTTTAGGCTAAGTATGCAGAAGATTGAAGTTTACAGAACTAATGTAACCGAATTTATCATTTTAGATGCTAATACTGCAGATTTTAACAGATTTTAAGTAATACTACATTGAGTAGTTGAGTTAAAAAGTTGAGTCGATAATTGCCGTTTAGTTTTAGTTCAGCTGGTGCCCACTGTTAGGGCTACTTATTTCTTAGGTAAAATAAACTTTTATTTTCCTCCTGTTACCAGCATTGAATAGAATATTTTTTCAACACTGATGGATTTACAACAAAGAGGCACTGTATTACATACATTTACTGTAGGCAGTTGAAGTAAGGAATTCAGCTGAAAGGGTTACAAGCGCATCATTTGTTGCATAGTTTCCATTTTTATTTCTTTACTAAGATCTCTGAAAATATGTATTTTTCAATATATTTTAGTCACTACTTTGTCAGATGCTATAGTACAAAATCAAAGTGGCCACTTCCTACATGATCTCGTGACTCAGTCACTCGCTTGGTTCTGTGGCCACTTACATTTTTGCTGGCTGGCAATGATTGGAGACCTGCTTGGCCAGGAAGAGTGCTAGTTAGTGGGAGCATTTCCCTAACCCAAGTTACTCTCCCATGTTATATTAGCGGGAGTCTCAGTCTGATTCGAGGATTAGGTTGTGAAGCTAGAATTTTTGTGCCATGAGTCTTTCCTCCTATTGCTGAGCTGAGTACTTCTGAAGAATAATAAGAATACAGGTTTTAACTCCTTCAGCTCCCTACTACAGCCTTTCCCTTGGGCTCCCAGAACCTGAAACTTGGGCTCAAAGACACTCCTTGGTCTTGGAGCTTTGGTGCTGGCAGCGAGGCACAAAGACAGCTTGTGCAATGTTATACATGGTTACTTAAGATTCTGCTTTCTGTTCTCTTACTGAATAGCTCAGCTACACTCTCTACTCTCTTTTTCCTTTGAGGCATTTTATCTTTAAGCAGTTCAACACCTTCCATGTGAAGGTCTACATACTGACCTGTTAGAACTCTCTGCTTGTTTCTGAAAAAGAAGAAAACAGGCCTGCTTTCTTTCCTGAAGTTTACATAAAATGCAAGTCAAGTTGACCGTCTAGAACAAGTCACTTAGACTTTTGTTCTTGAAATTGTGAATATATAAGAAAGGGTAATGCTACTCCAGAAAAATTACGTTTTACTCATCTTTATTGGCTGTAACATCCACTCTCTGCTCCAATCCTCACGCTTCTGATATGCTGCTTAATCAGAAAGCAGTCCAACAACTACCATAATGTCACCTGAGGGACCTGCACCACTTATGCAGACTGTGAGATATTTGAGAATATATGAAACTGATCATTTAAAATGTGGGAGAAATCTTAACTCCAAGTTCTAATAGTTCTTTGACTTGGGAAACTAAGTTTGAGGAAATTATCTTTGCAGATGGCTGTGTGTGCATTGCCCTTAGGATTCAGTAACAATCTGACATCCTACAAGGCTGGAGAAGTAATTTGCAGCTGCTCATTTGGAAGAGTTGTTCTCCCCTGTGAAGACATAAAGGACCAAGCGTGGGCAGTCCCCATCCTGGCTATGGGACATGCACAAAGCAGGGGAGGGTACTTGGGGCATGATTTTTTTTTTTAATTTATACATGCACACACACACAAGTGCGCGTGCACACACATTCGTGTTCCTTTTCATCTGGCAGACAAATACTACCCAGTCACTATTATTTAAGGCTTGCAGTGCTTGATGAGTTAATGTATCAGATTCCAATTCATAGTAGAAGCACAATGTCAACCTTCTCCCATACGGATGGAACAGGACAACAGGAGCTATGCTCAGTGTTACAGCTGGCATTCTGGGCATCTTAGGTCTGGCACGGAGCCAATATGAAAAACACAGGCTTGTATCTCAAACTGTTTCATACAGAGAAAACTAACCTAGAAAATTAACCCCAATTTTCTGAAGGAAGTGTCAAATATATGACAAAGAATGAGTGCTAAGGTAGATGTACTACACTTTTTAGTTACTTAAAAATTAGTAAAAGCTTACTGACAGGTATGCCTGCTTTTAAGAGGATGTGAGTATGGTGATTATTCATTAGATCAGTACCCAAGAATTTATTTCCTGGCTGTAATGAAAGTTTCCATCAACTGATACAGTTTTCCACCTATAGAATAAATACATTTATACTATCACCTCCTTTCAATACTATGAATTATTTAGATAGGATAAAAGACAATAAAACGGGAGGAAATACATGAATAGTATGAAACCTATTAAAGTCTGCTCTTCTGTCAGAGACCCTAACTAAGTTTTTTGTCAATAAAAATTCCATAGGAGTCATCATGAAAGGCTGAAAAAGTCCCATCCTCACAGGAAGCTGCTCAAAACGCCACTGCTTGAATATTCTACACATTGTCCCACAAGGAGCTGCAAAGTTAATGCTGTTTGTTCGTAAGAGCAAGCTTCACTGATACAAGCTGATCCTTTTCCTCTCATAGTTATAAACAGACTACCTCTAACAACAGTATAAATTCAGGAAAGTGTTGATACCTGTAACATCTACGAGCTTGGGATTTGATCTTTAGGTATGGAAACACTCCAAATAATAAGAGTTAAGCCCTGGTAAAGCAGCTAGGTAAAAAATAGGAATTAAATCCAGGTAACGCAACAAAATACATAACCAGCAGCTGAGAAATTGGCATTACATTCTAGAAAGAATTTCATCTTTGAGCACAGTCTATTTTATTGTGCTTTAAAGTGACTAAATCTTAAATATCAATCTGAGATACTAGTGATTTCAATACATCTACTAACTGTGGAGAGCTAACTTACCCCCAAACTAGCTTTCCAGAGCTTAACTTTTTCCAGAGTTCCAGCTTCATTTCCCTGACTATTAGTTTGCTGGTTATCCCCACAGATGCACAAGAAGCAGTTCTGAAGTTTAACTTGAGGCTCAAAGAAAAGCTTGTGTTTGACATTTACTGAACCATTGGATCTAAAAAACATTTTGGGGAAAAAAGAAAAGTTTTATAAAATCCAACATACAAAAGGAAATGGGAGCCAGATACCATCTGTATATAGGACTGTTCTTGGAAAATTTCATTTTAGAGAACATGATCAAGACTTTCATAAACTTCCTGATCCTACTCAATTATTGTTTGCTGGTGGAGGATGCAGAAAATGACTCAAGTTTGTAATTGAAAACTAACTCAAATGAATCACAAAGTTAATGTCTGAAACAGGTACCTCAGAAAGCAATTCATTCCGTCCGTGTACATGAGGTGGTCATTGGGGGATAGCGAGACTCTCCAGAAGATGCCTGTCTCCCTTCATGGGTTGTAGAAGCCATCTAGAATAAGAGAAATGAAAAGCATCTAATTCCCCTGCCTGTATAACACTGACATACAACGTGTCCTAACTCTGTATAAGCATTTGGCTGTCATGCCCTCTGTTGCGTGGGTCGCTCAGGCCTGACTCAAACCCTTTTAGGAGAGAACTCCTAAGCGACTGTAACACTGTGGGTGCCACTGCTGCAAAAACTGGAGACGTACGTAGCCTACTTGCCCGCTTTCAAGTAAGCTACTGCCAGTGGCTTACAAGCCACTAATTTTCAACTTATAAAAAAAGAAAATCCTGGGATATTTCCACAAACAAAACAAATGCATGTGATTATTTGCCTTCTAGTGACTGTGCAACCATGACCACAGCCTGTGCTGAAGCTCTCCAGGAGGTTACTGGTTAATTACCTATAGAGGGCATTCTGTTAGCACAGACCAGCTCTGGAGCAACTTGTTTAGCACAGGAACAAAATAAAATTAATCCTAGCCCAAAACCTAGGTCTTCGACCTGAAGATGAAGTAATTAAAAAAAATTAAGTATTAGCAGTAAAGGTTTAATTTTGTAGTAAGTTGACAATTCTGTGTCTAATTTGTTTGCAAGCCATAGTTCAACCTTATCAATAGTGAAATTATATTCTTCTCTTTTGAAATTAAATCATTTAAGAAAACAAAAACAAAAAACTAAGGCACTTTCACTACCCCATCTACTATGAAAGAGTAGAAAGCAGCTAGACAGATGCACACCAGCAGTAATGTGTTTGGACACGATAAGCTGTAATTAAGCAAGAAAGCTTGTCATCTTATATTCAAGTAAAATTTAATCCATGCTCCAAGAATCTTGTAAAACAGACCAAAAAAGGTCTATTGAGGCTGAATTACAGGAGTCTGTGATCTCCTATAGCCAACTGGCCGTGGAGTGGGTAAGGAGGGACTCATACAAAGGCTGGGAATCTGATTGAGAGGCACTGACCCCACTTGTGTTCTTCTATTTTTGTTGATCTGTGATGGTTTTCGCCGCCTCAGTGACAAAACATGGTTTCCATCTGATTTAAGACAAAATAAAATGGTTACAGACAATACAATTAAGTTTTGCAAAATAATACTCTTTTGTACTGCATTATTATTAGAAACAACAGCCGCCATAATGATGACAGCTGTAATAAATATCTACTTTAGGTAATTGCTAGAGATCCAAGTAAGTCTGGTCCTGTTATTTTAGGTGCTGTACAACATCAGTAAGAAGCTATCCAGGCCCACAGCAGCTCAAACAAAAAGCAAAGAGGGTAAAAAGAGGGGCTGACTGTTCTGCAGGCTGCTGAGAACCTGCTCCGGCAGCTGCAAGTCTCCTGCTTGACCAGCTGTAGCCCCCCCACACGCCTGGAGTCTGCTGTTTTTTCACCCAAGGAGGGCAGTGTGGGGGCTGGCACAGGCAGGCACAAGTACTGCAGGTTTTCAGAACACTTACCTTGACTTTCCCATACTTGGTACTTCCTCAGATACCGTCTTCAATCCAGATCATCTTCCTTCACAGCTTGATTTCTAAATTCATTTACTGTAAGTTACATATTAGGATCCACAAAGTACTAAAGTACACCTCGGTACTAAATTATATGGACAAAGAACTTGCACAAAAGAAAGTGGTAATAGCAATTTAAAACAGCTAAAGACCACGACTTTTTTTTTTTTTTTTTTTTTTTTTTTTTTTTTTTTCTTTTTTTTTTTTTTTTTTTTTTTTTTTAAATGTCCAATAAACATCTTTAATATGCAACTCTGGGTTAAAAAGAATAGGCAAACCTACAGTAAATGTGACTCTATCAAGGAAAACTAAACAATCACAATTTAGATGAATGTAACATATTGTAGGCTCAATAAATTTGTATTTTCAAAATGCACTGTTATTAAGGAAGTATTCCACAGATATCAATATCCCAAATTGCAGCTTCCATGGTAGGACTGACATAGGATGAGACCTTTATATCAAACACGGAAGCAACAGGAACTTGATCTTCTTCAAGAAAACCCATACAAAACCATACAATATATGTCTGCACCTTGCTTGCTTCTGTATTGAAAGACTGCTGCTGTTTTCAGAGTTAAACAGGTATTTAGAAAGAAAGGGAGTCGGCTGACACACAGCAATGTTTAAAAGCTCTTCTTAGCCATAACAGCTACTCCTTTCCACCAAACAGTGAGCTGGAAAAAGCTCCAGAAAAACTTCGGAGTGTAGATTTAAAATATACAATAGTTCATCCACCTTATTCAATTACACTTGAGGCATTTATTCTGTGAAGGGCCTAGTCTGTTAGTTCTAGGATCCAGACAGACACTATCAACCACTCGTCAACAGGAACAGCTCCTCACTGCATTGCCCAGAAAATACAGGGGCACATTTGAGAAGAGTAAAATGCTGCATTTCTTACATACAGCCATGCAGCTCATCAGGGAAAGCACTATAGGAACTAGGAAGGCAATACCTGCTTTTCTCCTATAGCAGTGCAGAATGAGACTTTAATTCTAAGCATTTTGTTCTGGACTAAATTACTGCCATAAATAAAGGAATGTAATAGCTACACACCAACTGCCTGCTTCAGAAGGGAAGGAATGCAGTCAAGAGAGGATGAGCACAACATTATTCCTTACTGAACTTTCCAAAACAAGCATTAGAAAATAAGGATTAAGCTAAAACAAAACTTTATCTCCAATTACAGAGAGATACAATGTTTTATATAATCTAAGTTCTCCCATTAGCCCTCCTCTCTTTTAAACCCAAGGAAAGTAAAATCAAAATGTTGTCTCCTTATCTTTTTGCTGATTGCAGAGGTTGTTTAGGTTTGCAGTTTGTAGAGCACACATTTCAAGCACTTCCTCAAGCCAAAACCTATCTTGACTGTGGGTGAAAAAACGCAGTGAAAGTTTTGCAAGGTGAAAAACATTCTTCTTTCTAAGATAACATATATACAGAAGCCCCGTTTACTTCAAAGTGAGTAAGCACACGTCTCTATAGTTGAAAGTTAGCCTGGAAGATCCTTTCAGTCAAAGACCTTTTTCTAGAGATGTAACTCCTACCTACAGAAATATATTTTATTATTTATATATATAATAATATATAAATATATTATATATTTATATACATACAATATACATACAATATATACATATACATACAATATATAAAATATATATTATTATTATATATATTGTATATATATTATATATTACTATATATATTATATATATCGTAAAGATCTTCATAATTACATTCATGCGTTAAGGAAGATAGCCTTTACTATCATGTTACAGAGGGTATGACACTGAAGATGTATTTTAAGGAGAAGAAAACTTCTAAGATCACATATAAGGGCTGCCAGTTCTCTTAAGTGCTATACATTTTAATTTTCTTTCCTACTGTCAAACCTGGCAGCTCTCACATGTGCCAGTGTCATAAACGCTCCATGGTTCACCTTGCTGCTGTGACCTTGCTTTAGTTGCATTCACTTTCTTGTGCTCAGCCCCCAGGAGCCCCATAAGTGAAGTAGCAGTTCGGCACCAGGAGGCCGCAGAGCTCCTCTAGCCGCTGCTGCCCTTGCCTTCTAATAGGGATGAGCAGCCAGCTCGTGACCCTCTCCTTGGCAAAAGCATCCTTGCCCTGCAACACATGATCCTCAGGCACACGCTTCCAAATCCACCTCAGTTACAGCCTTGTTGCGTGGCAAAGCTCCTACCCACATGCCTGTATGTTGTCAGCAACACGACAACTACATCATCAGGTTTGCTTTAATACATATTGCTCTCTCCTACTCTTGCTAAGCATCTTACCAAGCATCCAAGTTGTAGGTAAAGCTCCTACGCACACTAATACCAAACTGAGCCAGGAAAAAGATGTTTCAACTGTTTCACATTCTACTTTGTCTGCTATGGTTACCAACAGCCTATAAACATATGACAAAACATACACAAAGAGAGCGGCTAAAGCTCACAACAAACCAGAAATAGCAGCATGGGAAACATTTTGCAGTTACTATCAGGAGTATCTAGACCTTTTTAAAAGCAAAATAGCATCGTTTTGGCTATACAGTCTGTCAAATAACAGTTGCAACAAACTAGCCGGGGCTCTGTAATCTCTGAGCAAATGTTAAGCTTACACTGGACTCGATTTCAAGCCTGAAAAAATCAAAGCTCTTTCGGACTGATGCAAAGACTAGTTTCCCACAACTTCAAGGAAAGACATTGTAATGAGAATCCAGATTTCCATTCAAGTCTGCAACAGAAAGCAGCAGCCGCTTACGTTCATGACTGCAGAATGCAAGACACGTACAAAACTAAAAAGCAAGTTAAAATTACTTGCTCAAAACACAGCCCTTTGTCAAATTTAACTTCAGGTTTTTTGCTTATATATTATAAGGGGTAAAATAAATCACTCAAAGCAAAATAGCAATAATAGTTTATTGTGATATTGGCAGCTTTAATCAAATAATATTGAGTTCTCCCCCTTTTTTTGCCTGCCAGTTTAAATATTTTATCTACATCTGTTTTGTTACAAGTTTCTTTAATATCTGCATCTTCATACCTGATTTACCACAACAACGGAGGAAAAAGAACAGTCTTGAAAACATAGGGAGATACATCTTGGTAAATCTGTTCTAAAAAAAAAAAAAAAAAACACTCCCTACTGATCTTTATTCAGAGTAATATAAATATCCAAAGCTTTTTGTACCATTTAGTAATATGTTTTGTTTTGATTTTTTTTGAAAGGTATGAACGTAGAACACACAATTTTAGCCACACTGGAACCATCTAAACAAGGATATAATGTTCCACAGTTTTACATGCATTCTATCCTTGGTATGCTGATTATAGATAGCACAGGCTCTCTGTTCTTTGTCTACAGCAGTTTCAATTTTAGACTATAGCCTAGGTCAACTTAGAAACATCCATCAGTTACTAAGAGAAAATCACAGGAAGGTTTCACAACAGTTTACTAAAACATTATTTTGTTTTTAAATCACAGTTTTCAAATATAAAAATTGGATTTTCCCTATACCTGAAGTATATTTACAAGAACATTTTAAAAAGATGTTCCGTAATTTTGTTCTAATCACTGTCATCCGAGCCACCTTCAGACCCATCGTTGTTGGATCCTTCTGGTTCAGATTCATTGCCCGAGCCCCTGCCAGAGCCCTCATTGTCAGACGCCCGCTCCGAATCCCTGTCGGAGTCGGCGCTGCGGGAAGCCGGGCGGGATTCGTTTTCTGAGCCGCCAGAGCGGCTTCTCCCCGACTGTACAGACTCGTTGTCCGACTGCTCTGAATCCGACCGCCTCCTTTTCCTGCCTGACCTGTCGCTGTCAGACTCCTCGTCGGATGGGCGGATGCTGGACCTCCTCGGGCTGCCTGCCTCACTACCGGATTTGTTCCTGTGTTCGGAATCGCTGTCGGAAATGATGCGTTTGCTGTGCTGCTGGTCTCCATCCTCCGAGTCACTGTTGCTAACCCTGGCATGCCTGGAGGCAGGGAAATAAAAGAAAGGAAAAAAAGAAAAAAAGAAGCATCTTATATTAAAAAATGACATCTCGTTTACTTAAGAGAGACACCAACATTACGGAAATGCTGGCCAAATCAAATGAGAATGCTAACTAGAATAATTTAGCCAGACTGGATAGGCAAGACTAGGCATATGCAGTATTAGGTGAAAGAAAAGACAGAATATAGGAGTAAGAGCATAAAGCTGGTATAGTAATCTTGTTAAACCCAGGAACTTCATCTCTAGTAACAAGAGGGAAAAGCTTTAGCTCAAGCAACACCAGGAGGATACAAAAATGACTGGAGATTCAAGAAGTTCATATTTTTTTTCCGTGGCACAGTACTTCACATTACAGCAAATGCTGAATCTTTAACAATAATTTAAAATATTTAGAGAAAAAAATCATACGTTTTGAAAGTTGAGAAAGTTGCAGCATATGTAATTTTTTTCAATTTTTATCGAGTAAATACTTAATATTGCATTAACATGACACAGTTGCTTCATATACTTAAAAATAATTCTATTTAGACTGGGCACCAAGATCATTTACGCTTTCAGAATTATGAAGAAGATTAAGACAACACCGTAGTTTCTCTTCCATGTGTGTACTGACACTTTAGTATACACAAAGTTCAAAAACAGATCATACCCATCATCGGCAATTTTGAGTTTATCCTCATCAGAAGAATCATCACTAGATGAAATTATGGCTTTTGACTTGATCTTTCCTTTCATTGAAGGAGGCAGACGCTCAGGTTTGGGCTGTAATGGAAAAAAGAAATCACAAAGGTAGGGACAGAAGCAGAAAACCAGGCACTGCTTCTAGCAGTTGCTTTAAATTTCAAAAATATAACACTCTCTATTACTTATTCTGTATGATTTTAGAAACATACTTATTATCCTTAAAACAGCTATAGCAATAGGGGAGGACAAAAATAAGCCCAAAGGCCATCTGCTAAAGGAAGCTTTGTTATATTTTTCAATCAATCTCTCTTCAATCAATCAATCTCTCTTCAACAGTGAAATGATGAGGTAAGAAATACACATTTAGAAAATCACCAAGCCATTGTTCAGTGATTAACTTACAGCCTTCTTCTTCTCAGCTTTGGGTGGACGTCGTTTTTTAGGTCTTGGACCGTTTTCATGCTCTTCATCATCACTTCCCTCATCTGCTTTCTGGGGTCTTAAACAGAGTCATAGTTTATAGCATGTAAAGCAGATCCTTGCAAAAGACTTAACATTTATCATTATCCCATGAAATCTCCAGTTGAACAAGTGCTATTCATTCACTTCTAACATAGGGGTTATTTAATATTTATTCATATGTACATATTATTAAGGTCACTTATTCATGTGACCTTATCAACTGCTCATTTTTTAAGCTCTTATGAAAGATTTCATGGGGAAAAAAGCCATATTATTTCTCTGGAAAGTCTAATATATCAGTTACCTCCTCCTCTTCTTCTTCTTTCTCTCTCCTTCCTCTTCTTCCCCTTCTTGCTCACTTCCACTGCCCTTTCTCTTCTTTTTCTTTCTAGACATGGGTAGATCTTCATCACTGTCATCATTGACGAACTCATCAAATTCCCCTGTTCCTTTTTTGGAACGCTGTAATAAATAAATCAATTTTAATTTATTCCACAATAGAGTCTGTTATTCATATTCCAGTCAAAGCCACCAGAAAACAAGTTCAAAAAAAATTATCTTAGCACATTTTAAAAAACATGAAAACACCGACCACTGCCATGGCAATTTTCCCAGAATCTCTAGACTGATATCAAAACACCAATTCCAAATGTGAACATAAGAAAATAATCTCCTTATTTGAAAAACTGAACAAAAGAGATTGTGATAATGTCACCTCATTTGGAATCTTTAAAGGTTAGCTTCAATTTTTATGTTTGAGTATTACATCTGTGTGATTTCACAAAATAGAGCCGAGGGGCTTGGATTAACAGATTACATTACTGTCAGAGATAACATCACAAATACGAAAACGAAGGCAGGGAGAAGGAAGGAATAGCAAAATAATAGTGATTTGTTCTACCCTTCCTCCACCACCTCCACGCTTTTTCTCCTTTGATCCTTCTACTTCACCAGTGAACATTAGAATGTTTTTGGTCTTCTCCACATATTGAGCTCTTTGTTCCAGAAGTTTCTTCTGTTCTTCTTTTTCTCTTAGGCGCTTCTCTTCCTGAGACAGAGAGAAAACTAATCATCACTAATGCATTTATATTGTCTCTAAGATTGTCATTCCAGGCATGTAAATTACGTGTTTACAAAAGATGGGAAAATCTACTTTTGGAAGTTTGTTAGAGCAGAACACCCGCTGCTTAGAAAACTATGTAAGTTTTCTACCAGTTTATGCTGAAAAAGGCAGAAAAAAAAATGAAGAACTGTGCTCTGTTGCACAAAGTGCTTTCTCCCCCAGCCTGCAAGTACAGTCTGAAGGCAGATCTGCCAGGGACAGCCATTTTATCCTTTTATCCCATTAATAGGAGAAAAAAAAAGAAAAAGAAAAAAAAAAAGAATGCATATTTCCTGTTAGCCATAACATTTTCTGCAAGCACTTCATATATCCTAAAAAAAGACTTCTAGATATTTTACGAGTAATATTAGATACTGTTACAGAACAATAAGGACACACACACACTTCATTAATAACCACGAAATATACAGAATTTAACAGAGCAAAACCTGTTCTTTGAGGAGCTTTTGGCGAAGCAGCTCCTTTTCTTGCTCTTGCTTGGCCCGCAGTTCTCGCTCTTCTTCATCCTGCTTGCGTGCCCGAGCCACATGATACTGGGCCTGGCTCAGTAAGTCAGAGCATTGCCTGCAAGATTCAGGGTTTTCAAGGAAATGAAGATGACAGGCACATACTACAAGAAACAATTTTCTAAAGGGCATGCGTTCCACCAATACATTTGTGTATCAGGGACAAAAACAGCCTACCTGAAATAGTACAATTAAAATACTACCGATTCTTGAGAAAACTATAAGAACTTCTAGCAAGCTAGTAATTTATCTTTAAATTGCAATATACGTTTTTTTCCTGAACATTGTTTCACTCAACATTTAGCTAATTCATATACATAAAAAAGTTACACATGTACACATGTAAAGTTTTATCTCAGCTCATCCAAGCAGCTTCAGAAATACAGTTAATAGGGACAACTCAATCAAAACTTATTAGAAATCCTAACCGGAAAGGCAATTATTTCAAAGAAATCTGTCTACATATGAGCTAAGATTGCATAAGGCACTAAAATCTCAGAAAATATTAAAGCTAGAGATGCTTTCAATAACCCTTTATAAGTTAATATTATGATGACATTTCTTTTTATACCAAGCATAAAAGTAGTTTTATTGATAATCATTTAACATATATAGCGTGTTATTGTCAGCAGGTATCCCTATTAGAAATTTAAGAATGTGCTATAAATAAATGAATACATATAAAAAAATACAAAAAATCTAGGAACAAGATATGTTCACAAGAAAACTTATTTCAATAGGTCTGCGTATGAGCATGTTATTCCATGTTAACCATTAAAGCAGATTGGACTCTGCATGATTTTTTTTCCAATTGCAGATGATTGATCCTCTTTAGTCCCCTATGAGCTACCTCAAACCTCAGCAAAACTTTAGATTTTATCTTTAAAGCCAAAACAGCAAAAGCTAAAAAAACTCTTTAAATAAACTCTGCCTCGTTCTCTTTAACTGATCATGTGCTATTAAAGCAGCTTAAGTTTTGCTTACTTTGAGTTTTAGACTAGACAAAAATATTAGAAAGTAAATGCACAAAAAGAG
The DNA here is from genome assembly GCA_013398315.1 of Nothoprocta pentlandii. Classification (NCBI taxonomy): domain Eukaryota; kingdom Metazoa; phylum Chordata; class Aves; order Tinamiformes; family Tinamidae; genus Nothoprocta; species Nothoprocta pentlandii. The sequence continues at coordinate 2,641,257 of VZSG01000017.1, read as the reverse complement.
TGAATATGTAACAAGGAGTAACCCCACACCTGGATTTCTATTGCTGTAAGAAATTAATGGCTAAAGTTTTGGAGTTCAGTTTTATTCTGGAAAAAAACAAATAAACAAAACCACTCAATACACTCCACTTGAAATATGAATGCTTTTACCTGGCTTCTGTAGCAGCAAGTGCCAAATCAAATCTCATTTTGTCACCTACTTTACTTAAGTAACTGAAGTACCTGGTGAGAAAACAACAACAAAAAACAAACAAGCAGAAATGGTATTATCCAAGTATTTGCTATAGTTCTGCTTAAAATTAAGCATTTTTATCTGAGTTAAACAGTCCTCCAAAACTCAACAGAAGAGCAATAACCCAGAAAAATTCTAAAACATCAGAGATTCTAAAATTCAGAGATTTTATCCTGATTTATTCCAATATAAGAATTATATTGTTCCAATCAATTATACAGACCAGTTTAAGCATGTCGTAAGAGTTTAACAGTTAGGACTAAGCACCACAAGAACCAACGGTGGATCAAACAGACTACTGGTTACACAGATGCTTGGTCAAACACACTTAAATTTTGCATAGTTTAACAGTACAAATTAAACAAAAAAATGTAATTGAGTAGATTTCAGTGCATCCTTTGCAAAAGAGTTTTGTACAAGTGCTACTGTACTAAACAATTCTTATTTCCTAGAAAACAGAATCATTAGACCACTTCCATATACAGCAATCCTCATAACCAGGAGTTACGAGGCTGAGAAACAGAGGTTTAGCAAAAGAATTTAGGTTTGTGCTCACTTGTATGAAAGGTTTTTGTTGTTGTTGCTGCTGAAAAAAAGGAACTTAAAAACTTTTGTGCAGAGGATATATTTTGGTCAATGCTACAATTAACTATTGTTCAATTACAAATACCAAAGAAAATGAAGAGCTGGTTGGTATCAGGCCACATAATCCCTGCCACTATAAACATCTGAAAGACAACATCTATTCTGAATGAGCTGAGCTCGGAAAACATAAGCAAACATCAACTACATCAACCTTACCTAGGAGTGGGATAGTACAGGACTTGAAAGCACAACAGTGTTTTCTTTCCACAAAAGACAATGCTTTGTTTTTTTTAGAGAACTAACAGATGTGAAGAAGCTTAAGAAGAAACTTCTGTTCTGAAGTTAAAAGAGTGCTTGGTCTTTGCTGCCTATTTGAGAGCACAGTTAATTTTCAATGATTACAGTCACCAACCAGACTTGTACACAAAATTAGCAGATTTGATTTTGAGATCCAACTGTAAAAATCTATAACTGTTTTTGAAGAAAGCTTCACAAAAATGAGCAATTTAGATTAGGAGAGTATTTACAGCATTTTCTCCAACTAAGATCTTCCAAGAAGCAGCGCATCTTGGACATAACAACACAGAAAACTATAGCAAATACATAAGGGCCACTTACAAATAAAACTGGCTCTGAAGAAAGGCCTGAATATTTTGAGAGGCAAACCCTGGTTATACCACTAGGAATTCTATAATCAACCACACTGTTTCATAGAAGACAATCACTCTCCTAATCAGAATTTGACTTATATTGCACAATTGTAAGGAAACACTAGAAATATAATGATTAGAAATAAGATAGCTTTACCTGTGAGCTAGCTCCAGTTCTTTCACAGCATTAAGCACCTCCTTTAGATTGCTCTTTTCATCTTTTAGGACAGAGGTAGCTAGTCGTTGCAGCACTAAAGCCACATTAAACATAAGGACTGTATCACTTGGTGCTACATGCCTGGCCTGTTAAAAAAAAAGCACATTTTAAAGATACACAATAATGTCCCATACAGGTATACTGACGTGACCTACAGGCAGTAAAGCACAGTTGTTTCAATTAGAATATTATAGACACTCAAACATGCACCAACTTACAGTAATTGTATTCTGCAATATATGATGCTATATATTCATACCTTTAACAAAGTTTGCTTGCATTCCTGTAATTTGCCACATTTGAAGAGGGCCCGAGCCAAATACAACAACACTTCTGTATTTTGATGCTTGTAAAACTTTCTGAGGCAGTTTTCATACTGAAATGGAGAAATCAAATTAAGAAGTGACAATGAGTAGTTATTTTCCATAGCTAACTGAAGTAAATTCTTCTATTCCTGGAAAGCATTACTGCTAACATGCTTTCTGTTTTTCAAACAAGTGCACTCTTCTACATGGATGTCTCAGTATTCCTTTTCATTGATAAAAAATTATTTCTGCAATCCCAATGCAAGTATTTTTTCCCCCTAAAAATCAGCTCTAGAAGGCTAACAAGATACAAGAGGATACCTTGTATGTGCCATCTAGTATAACAAAAACACCAGGTAAGACTCATTTTAAGGCACTATTCTCTACAGTATGAAACTGGATGCAACTAATTACAAAAACAAACAAACAAAAAAAACCCCAACATTTTAAGTAACTCAATGTACAGAACTTAAGTGCATAAGCTGGTAGGTGCTTTGTTACTCTTTATCTGGATTTGATAGTTTGTTTCTAAATTCAGACTTGACAGCTAATACTAAACTAGAAAGACATTGGGAACTAGTGAAGTATTATTCAGAATCTTAGCAGCTGACAATGACAGCAGAGAAACATACAGAACTCAACATATTATACAGTTCAATTTAGAGAGGTTACCATCTGCACAGCACTGATGTACTGCTTCTGTTCTACATAGATGTGTGCCAAATTCAGCCAAACGTCACTGATATCTGCTGTTGCCTCTCTCACTTGGGCAAAAACATCACGAGCTTCACGGAAATATCCTTTATGTGCCAAGACAGCTCCTGAGGGGAAAGTAATATGGACAATGTAAACCTGCAGGTTCATTTACTATGCACTCCCACCACAGGAAACAAAATGCTGCCTGGATCAAGAGCCCCATTTCATAGAGCAGCACTGCTGTTCCACGAAAGCTACTGCTTTATCTGCTTCACTACCGAGCACACGGGTCCAGCAGAAAAGCAACACTCTGTACTAAAATACGAAACATGAGAATATCACAACCTCTGACATAAGGAAAATCAGAGTCTAATAGTCACCTATGCCATTGGCAGCATACAAATTCTTTGGATCATTTCTGAGTACTTGCTTGTAGATTGCTAATGCACGGTCTTGATGTCGCTTTTCCTACAGCAAGAAATAGAACAATCGATCATTTCTGCAATGGGGTAATTACAAGATCTACTCAGCATTTTTATGGACTAACATGTCAAACAGGCAATATAAAAACTGTATTCAGTAGATGACAGCACACCACAAAGCTGCACAGAGATGCACATTACCTTTTCTCTGTCTCTTGTAGGTTGATGCAGAGTCTGCAACCAGACGTTTCCAAGAGCCAGCATGGAGTAAGTATCATTTTGTGTAGAAGGTTGTTTCAATATTCTCTCAAATTTCTTCTGTCCTGGACCCCACTCTTGTTTAGCCAAATGAAGATTACCAATTAGAGACCAAGCATCTGGATGATCCTGCACAGAAATTCACTGTAAGTTATAAAGTGGTTTCCCCTCGCAAGGTTACTTTTTCAAGTATAAAGTGTTGTGTGCATGTGTGGGAGTTGTTGTTTTGGTTTTCTAAAAATAAATTTGAAGTACCAAGATACAAAAAACAAGATTACAATACTATTCTCTTCACTAGTCGATCTGAACAAACAAAATAAACCACAACATAAGGTTAATAAAAGTGAAAGTGTAAGTTTGCATTTCTAAATTAAAACACCTAACATGTTACAAACCTGATTTATCTGAAGTGCTTCTTTAAACCAATCAGAAGCTTCATAAAAATTTCCTTTATCTCTAGCCATAGCTCCCAGGCGCAAGTAGCCTTGAATGAGAGAGAAGATGAAAAAAGAGAGAGGTCAGTTTAAAGTCATCTCAAACAAGAAGGGAGAGAAAAAAAAAAGAAAAGAAAAAAGAGACCATGCATTCATTTCAAAAGCAATCTTTTTCTTGATCTGCTCAGGACAGCCAGCTATAAGACATGTTTTCTGTTCTATTTACTATGAGACACGGTATGTAAAGAGGAAGTTCCATGATTTACAAGTTGCAGATGTTATTCTAAAATAAGTTAATTGTTTTTAGCTGGCTTCCTAAGTTACAGACAACTGAAAAATCTCAGAGAAAGAAGGATACATCAGTTCCATAAGTTACTATCAGTTAGCCTGAGCAAACGGCCATTGTAGACAAGCAGGACAAAGGCTATAGTTAGTTGGGGACTGCTCTGCGTGCTGCAGCTTGCTGAGCAAGGGCTACCTCCTCTCCTTTGCAGTATGTATTACAGGTCAGCTGCTTGAGGGCAAGAGGAAGAACAGAACAGAGTGAGGAAGAATCACTGTGCCTCATGCTCCCCACAAATCCCTCCCTTAAAAAAGGATGTGCCCTAGCAGCTTCACCAACACCCCTCAACAGTTACTCTTCCCTGAAAGAAGGCCAAGGTCTAAGATAAAGCTGTTTTTCCAAAACATCTCTTTTTCTATTTCTGCAGCCAGGTAAAGTCATAGAGGCTGTGTATATTAAGGGGGTGCTCTTGACTGCACCTGAGATGCAAGGTGGTAAGGCTTTGGTGAAGGGTGCAGGGCAAGGGAGAAAAGGCATACAAGTACAGACAAGACAGTTTATCTGGAGTTTGGAGTAGAGTAGGAATTATCAATACTTGGGAGGCTGAAGCGTAGAGTATAAAGGAAAATGGAGGGTGGGCAGAGAAGCCTCTAAACTACTACGAAAAGAAGTGAAGACAGATAAAAAGAGACCGGAAAACACTCTTAATAGGAAGATTTTTGGTATTTTAAGGAGGACTATTGAACTAAAATACCAAATACTTCTTACAATCAACGTAATTAGGATGTTCTCTTAAAATGTTTTTATACAGCTTTTCCGCTTCATGAAATTCACACATCGCCTCATATAGTCTGGCAAGGTTATAGGACGTTGTTACAGAGATAGCATTGTAATAATGCTCATCATGTTCAGCTTCTGCTTTTGCACGATCCAGGGATGCCAAAAAATATTTCTAAAGTATAAAAAGAAAAAAAGGAATAAAGCACTCCTGAATATTCTTAAAGGAATAATTCTGGGCGATCAAGCAACTCAATTTAGACTCTGAAAACCTGCATACCTTGGCTTCTCCTAGGTTTCCGAGTCTGAAGTGCAGAGCACCCACATTATTCAGAATCTCGGGTGGGACGTCAGCCTGCACCTTCTCTTGCAGAATGCGTGTGGCTGTTCCATAGGCTGACAGAGCCCCCTTTACAAAGAAAAAGCATGTTGATGGAAGAAAGTAAGAGGAAGAATTCTATGTACTCTAACTAAATGCACACATACAAATCACACACTGCATATTAATAATACCTGTATATCAGTCTGTTCTAAAATTTGTGCTAGTTCAATCCATGCTTCTACATCATCTGGATATTGCTCTGTGACTTTCTTCAAATGACCCTGAGAAACAGCAGAAAATAATTGCACCTCTTTGAATGCAGGAATTCTTAAAGCAAACCTCGAAGGAAAGAATGATGGCTTTAACATTAGAAAGATTCATCATATTGTCTTCTGCAAAAGAAAAATCACCCTCCATATCCACAAGACTAAAACATAGTCACAAAAAATATATTAGTTTAGTTTCCCTCACCATAATATCTTCTACAGAACGCAATACAGGCTTAATATTTTAGGGAAGCATAAAATACTACATACTAAAATGGAAAGTTGCAACAGTGATAGCCAAGATCTGTTGCAAACAAATGCACACACACAAAACTGCAAAAAAGCAAAACTGTTCTTCCAGGTTTAAACTCACAAGTGTATTTAGAAAATTACTAGTTAACTTGTCATTCTCATAGAATTTGTAAATATACAGAAAGAATTCTTCCCTTTTCACAGTGCATAATACAAATGTGAGGCTGGAGCATCTCTAACTTCCTGAATTTCCTTTATCTGCAGACCAGCAATAGCCCTAGAACTGATCAGAAGTTGTAACTCTCCACAGATAAGAGCATTGTCTATGACAATGGCCAATATTAAATAATCTCAATGTAAAAGCAACTCTGTATTTAAAGTCACACCCTGGATTTTATGCATCTTATGGTACAGCTAGACTTTGAGGAGTACTATTCTTGGATGGTGCCATAATAAGATGCTGGCAGACTTCTCACCTTTGCAATATCCCGTTTCTCCTGGTCTTCTGAAGCTGCATAAAGGGAGCCAAGGATTTTCATAGTCTCATAATTATTAGGATAAGCTTTCAAAACTTTTTCAAAGCACTGTGATGCATTCTCCTTGTCCCCTCGATAAATGTACATTTGACCCAATCCAAAAAATGGAAGTACAAAAGAGGATGAGGCAAACTGAGTGGCCTGATAATAATATTGGAAAGCTTGATCATAATCTTCCTAATTAAGAAGAAAGAAAGAAAAGGTAGTATTACTGTTTGCATAGTTAACAGCTGTAAGCACTTTTGTAACACAGAATTTTAAAGTATATTTTCAAAGGAGGCTATTATTAAAACTTCTTACCTGTACATGAAAAGACCTCGCCAGCTGGTAACAACTCTCTGCCTGCATTGCTTCAACTTCTGTATTATGGAAAGCATGAAGAGCCAAGTGTTGGACTTTACCATAATCCTGAATAACAAAAGGTACATGGAGTTTCAATGACTGCACCTTATATATGGCAAAAAAACACTAATAGCTCTTTGTATCTTTTAATACATTGTGTGTAGGTTCATTGAAAGCTTTAGTTATATCATGGACCAAATGCCAACAAATACCCTTTGTTACCATTCTTTTCTCTGTACTAGATTTTAAAACCTGAGGTGAGGGGGAGAAACCCCTCAGGACTCCCAAGTGAGCTTGAATTAAAAATTAAGTGTCTTTTCTTGCCTTTGTTGGGAAAGATCAGCTATACTAGTAATTCTATATAATACACCATTTTGCCTGACAAAACAAGACCAAATCCAACAGCAGCACCCTTGTTGCTGAAAGGTTGTCAAATATTTGACAAAATATTCCAGGTCTCTTACCTTCTTAAAGAAGAAGTGATTAGCCAAGTGATTCAGCACCATTGGATTACTGGGATCAATTGTGTAAGCCCTAGAAAGGAGTTGGACACCATTTTTGATGGAATCAGCCTAGATAAAAGATTAACAGAGATCAGCAATATCTTAATAACAGCTGTATTAATTAGCATCTTCAGAGCTATTCTTCAGTCCAGGTAGCCACAGGAACTCTGACAAAGTCCTTGCTAGCTTCACAGAAAAAAAAGTGTTTTCAGCAACATTTTTTTCCCCTGCATGATTCATACAGATGGAAAATAGGAGATTAAGCCACCACACAGAGCAGACAAGGACTTTCTGGGAGAAAAAAAGAAATGCTTTGCCTTGTGTCTTTCGATATTTATCACATTATTAATCATAATAAAAAAGGAAGGCTAACAATGTACAAAGTCCTCTTCTACTATTCCATATCCCTAAGTCTTGTTTGGCTTAGGCTTCCTCCATTTACTTGATTAATTCAGAGAGGTGAGATTTCCTCATGTTCAAATTTTAATCAAGAAATTCAAAAATTTAATTGCAAATTCCCAGAACTTAAATTATAAAAAATAACGTGGGTTTGCTGTGTTTACATAGGAAAATTACTACATCTAATTATTTTCTTCTGAACAATTTCCAGCTTGAAGGAAGCTTTCCATGGCTAGATTTGACTTAATTTCAAATCTGTAACTGATACAAAAACTGCTATTTAGGACACACATGAGATTTTTATCCTAAGTAAGTCATCTTAAATCTGTATTTATTTCCCAACACTGCCACCAAAAATGATTATCTAGTAATATGTAACATCTGTGCTTGGCTTTATATTATCAGAAGAAAGGTATCTTACTGAACAGATCAGGATTTATAATGTTGAGACACCAAAGACATAAGGCATTCTTTCAGGCAGCTAAAAAGATTCACTTTTTTTTTTTTTAAATTTCACTTTTAAAAGGCACCATTTCTCCAAAGCTATTTTAACAATATCGATTCACTTATCATTAGCCTAACTGCCAAAGGCAAGAGATGCTGAAAGAGCTCATCCCTTGAAATTACTTGAAGGCGTTAAAAAAGTCAAGAAAAAGAAATTAACATGTTTCATTAGCTTCTTCCTCTGGGATATTTATTAAGACTTGACTTCAGAATATTGATTGACTCTGCAGGTTTAGGAAAGAAAACTCACACTCAATTTGTCCAAATTATTTATGCAAGCCTAAAAAGTTCAAGCACATGATTTTGTAAATTTTAAGTAGTTTCTAAGATACTTTGTTAGTAAAGAATGTCTCAGATAGTTATGTTTTCTCTAGACAGCAACACTGGGATCACATTTGACATTTTAGCAATACAGTTGTAATGTAATGTAAGAAAGTAATCCCCTACCTCCCGACCTTTAACATTCCTCCCCATCCTGATAACTTCTCGAGCTAGCTCAAATTCACTAGCTCAGATCTTATGACTCCAAATAAGCTTCTCCATGTTACGCAATGATACTTATCTGGGAGGCAGGATCACTACCTTACTGTAACTTCATCAACCCAGCTAATGTCAGTAAAATAAAGAATAGGCAAGAACCAAGTGGCACACATGCCAACGTTGTTTGAATACAAGCTTTCACACAATTACAGAAGTTATATTCTGTAAAGCCCTAAGAGCTCAGGACTCATATCCTGAGACTACTTCTTTTATCTTGCCCTTACTTCTAGTGTGATGCTCCTTCTAAAAATTCCTGAAGCTCTGCAATAGACCTGGCAATGCAAGTGAGATCTCCAGGTATTGAGGGCTTTCTGGGCACCCTGAGTTCAAACTGATACAGCCACCTTCAAAGAATCACAAAAGACTAAGCAAGGCTGGCTATATACACTGCTCTGCAAAATCAGAGTAAGATTTTTTAAATGACTGGAAATGCATTCACACATCTGAACAAGGGTTTATAGTATTTTAATTAAAAGTTAACTTAAACATTAGTTTTCTGTACATAGCATCTCAAAATGCAAGATAGTTAAAGGTTTTTAATAACAATGGGGAAAGTTATTCACTGTGTTCTGCTCACATCTTAAGCATATATCTATAATATCATTCAATAATGACTCTTTGAAATGATTTATTTACCCCTTTTAGAAGTTGAAACTTCTCAAAGCATTAAAAAATCCTCTTGGAAGATACAGAGAAAGCGAAGTGAGTATGGCTTCTAGTTAAGTCAGACCCACCTCTTTATTATTGAGTTCCAGAACAGCCAGTCCAACCAAAGCCCCTACGCATTTTGAATTTAGCTCCAGAGCCCTGCTGAACGCCAAGCGAGCTTTTTCCAGCTTGTTCAGTTTCACGAAGCAGTGGCCCATGCCTAATCGAACCTCAGCTAGAGAACAAGATGACATCATTCAGAATCCCAAATTTTTCAACTTTATGACTGTTTTACATTCTGGATATCAACTAATGTGGAGACAGTGTCTTTTAATACTTCTTCAAAGTCTGTAAAGCCATATAACAATTTGCTGTTTTTAAAAGCAGGCTCACACACTTGGCAACAGATCTAACCTTAGCAGTAATAGTAATCTTATTTCTTCTTGCAACCCAGAACAGTGGTCTGTATCTTTGAAAGACTCTGATGTCAAACAAACAGAATATTATCTTTACAAAAACATATTCAAAAATAGAGAAAGGCATTAAAAATTATTAAGAAAGATCTGAACATTTATCAGGCAGGTAAGATCAGCTGAGACTAGTAAATTTTCAGAAAATAGGCAGATAAACAAGTCAGCTTGTCATTTCTCCTTAAGAGATCAACTGATTCCATTTATCTTCTAATTTGCATGATCCTGCACAAATGAGCTAATCCAAAGAATTCACACTATATTGCTCTTTCAGGCTGCCTGCAGACTAGGAATACAGAGACATTTTTATACATCATTTTCATGTGTGTATGTAGGTAGCAGGCAAGGTTGAATGAAGTTTTTTTTTTTCATCTTGCATTTCTAAATTCATTTCTGCAGCAATGAATCTACAGAACTGCAGAATACGAAACTAACTTTGTCATAAATTATTTTTCAGAGAGATTATGGCAAAGTATACCACAGCTCTCTAGAGACTTCAGAGTACTTATGGTCCTTAAAGAAGTATCCTGAGTACTACTACTATATTTTTAATAACGTGCCTAGCATCTACAGTCGTCACTGATAGATTTCCAATTTCGACATTGATAGAAAGCATATAACAGAATGTAAACTTATATCATGGAGTACAGGGAGAATTTTACATCTTAACTCTTGAAACATATTGTTATTGCAACATGATATAGATTTTTTTTAAACTCTTACTCCAAATCTCACAGATAGGATCCGCAACATTCTTGAACAGCATTTTTAATTCCCATCCCATTTTAATTTATTTTGTATACAGCTTCTAATTCACTCTAAAATATAAGAATGAGAAAAAAAATGTATAGCATTTTCTCAAATGCAACCACTGCCGCCACTTAAAAACTACTCCAAGTCAGATTTCTGAACCCTCCTAGGGATTTATTCTGTGACAGATGTAGACTACAAAAAAATAACAACAAGAAAAAAAAACAACCTTCAGGTATTTGAATTATGAAGATCATCTCTAGACCTATATAAATCTGCAAAGATCCACTAGGAAACATTTTCTATCTTACCTGGGCATCCTGGATTGGTACGCAGTGCTTTCTTGTAGTAGGCAAGGGCTCCTCTATAATCTTTCTTGTTGAAAGAAATGCATGCTTTACCTGTTATAATACACAAATTATAAACAAATACAAAAAATGATTATGAACTAGAAGGTGATGAGCATTACTTTGTGGATTTGTGCTGTACTGATTTTCAGAAGTTACTATTAAAATAAGAATGTTGAAAATTCAGACAGTTACACATATCTTGGTATCTTTGATGAAGTTAAGCATATCAAAAAAAAATCAGAGGAATACATTAAATTTACATTTTCCTACTTTTCAGAATAGAATGAATTCTTTCTGTCCTGGCCACAGGAAAAACATCTGCTAAGACTAGCTTATTAGTGAGCACAAAAACAGTGGTGTTTGGACTTCTGACCCTTCACTAATGAAATTCCTCACCTTAGAGTGTCTAGCTTCACTGGTCATTCACCAGGAAAGCAGTTAGGTGAATTAAGTCCGCACATGTCGGAATATGTTGGCTAGAACTCTAAGTTGCCCTAACTTTCTCCCTACACATACTTCCTGAATCTAAAGAATTATCTAAGCAATGTTATACATTTCTGGCCCAAAACAGACACATTTGCCTCGCTCATCCCTCTATTTATATATGCAACCCTTTTTAAACATCATTTATTTCCAGATTCAGTTCTTTTGGAGTTGTCTTTTTTTTTTTTTTTTTTTTTTTTTTTTTAAGCACAAATACTCATAATTCATACCGAGAAGGGCTGGAATATTATTTGGAGATTGGTTGAGCACAAAATGGAACTGTGCATCAGCTTGGTCCATCTTATCACCTTCTAGCAGACAGAAACAGGCTCTTCCCAACAAATGATTCTAGAAGGAGGAGAAAAAAAAGTATTTCCATTGTATTATTTTTAAAATATAAATATTAGGCCACAGGAAAGATTAACCAGAATGCTTTCTCTGACAAATTTACTTCTCTTGCAGCAGGAAACAAAAATAAGAAGTGATTTCTAAAATTTACCTAGCTATCTAGCAAGAGTAACAAATCTCCTCATCCTCCTCCTACCAAATCCTCCAGTAACTATGACACCAACATATTCATATCAAGTGTTTCCAGCTAGATATAATTATATTTTTCTGGTGGCAACGCATACATTTCAGGCACTCACAAGATTTACCTAACATATACTACATGGCCAGACTTTGAAGCTCCAGCAATTTCTATCTCCCCTACTTACCAATAAAATACTTGCCTCTTTTAGGAAAAAAATGTTGGAAACAACATATTGGTTTGATTGAAAATATGTTGAAATTAAAGGTTTTTTTAAATTGGTAAGTAATTTACAAGTACAAATATTACATAGAATCATAGAATCATAGAATGCTTAAGGGACCTCAGAGGTCATCTAGTCCAACCCCCCTGCTCATGCAGGGTCACCTAGAGAACATGGCACAGGGCTGCATCCAAGCAGGTTTTAAAGATCGCCAAGGAAGGAGACTCCACAATCTCTCTGGGCAGCTTGTTCCAGTGCTCTGTCACCCTCACAGTCAAGAAATGTTTTCTTAAGTTCCTGTGGAACTTTTGGTGCCTCAGTTTGTGGTCGTTTCCTCTAGTCCTATCGCTGACCACCACTGAAAAGAGGCCGGCCCCCTCCTCCTCACTGCCTCCCTTGAGGTATTTATACACACTGATCAGGTCCCCCCTCAGCCTTCTCTTCTCCAGGCTGAACAGACCCAGCTCCCTCAGCCTTTGCTCATAGGGCAGATGTTCCAGGCCCCTGATCATCCTCGTAGCCCTGCATTGGACTCTCTCCAGCAGCTCCACATCCCTCTTGTGCTGGGGAGCCCAGAACTGGACACAGTACTCCAGATGTGGCCTCACCAGGGCTGTGTATAGGGGAACATACAAACACAAGTACATATATTTGATTTTTACCTGATCATACATGATAATTTTGTCAGCCATAGTATACAACAAGGTAGCTTGTGTGATAAGCTCCTTTTTGTTGTCTTTGTTCTTCTCCTTCCGAGCCTGCTGCACATAATATGCTGCCAGAGTATCCAGACATGTCATCTGATCTTTCTCATGGTCTCTATAGTCCAAGTTACCATCTATGCGTGCAGCTTCCAAGAGCTTCACAAAATCTTCTGTTTTCCCTTGTTTGTAGTATTCCAGCTATAAAAACACAGTTTTCATAGACATATTGCATGAAATAGCTAACACACCAAGTTGACAGTTGAAATGTAAAATAGTTTCTCCTTCCAAAAAGGACACAAATTCAAGGATGATTAGATGAAGAGATTCTGATACAAGCTCTGATAGAAAACTATTTATATCATTATCCCAGCTTATTATTTCTACGTATAATCTGCTACTCTTAATTCAAAAAAAACACAGTAGCCTCTGATTTTTCAGCTGCCGCTAAATGAGACCAAAGCAGCTACCTGCTAGAGCAACAAGTCTTAATTCATGCAATGATTTGGTGTCATACTAACAAGGTAACTGATGCACAGTCTTATGGATGACTACAATCCCATACATTTATGGTACAGAAAGAGTAGCCTGCGCACATGGTTAATTACTCCTATGTGTCTATACTTCTGTGTATGTCAGAATACAGAAGGCAACTTCATGTTAATTGAAGTAAAAAAAACTCTTGTCAAAATCAATTCATATAAGCAAAAAGAATCTAAAATTACTGTAAACAACAATATCAAACAACAATATTATATTTTCAGAATGAAAACACATTTACCACTCTAAACTATGCTATCAACGAAAAAAGATCTACCAAAAAAAAGAATCTCTCAGCTGAAAAGCAGCATAATGTTCAAGGTACTTTGAATGCTACACAGGACAAGAAATATCTGACCCAGAATCAGTGACCTAACAACCTAATAAAGTTCCAGCTCAGAATTCAAATACTGCTGATCACAAAAGGTAGAATAAATGATTATTTGAACATATACTAACCGCCAAGGCAATCCATATGTGCAGTTGAGTATGTTCCTGTTTCAGTATACTTATAACTTCATCCCCTTCAGGTAACTGATCGAAGTCAAGCTCAATAACCTAAAACCAAACAAAGAGGTTTCTTTTTGTGTTATTTACCATGGAGCTCAAAGCATGCTGGATACCTCAGAGCACAAAACATGCATAATCCTTTGAGTTTAAACAAGGCTGTTGACAATGAAGGAAGAGAAGATTTAACTTACTGCACAAAACAGCTTCTCACAAATATCATAAACAAAGACAACACAACATTTACCAGTTGAGGCAGAATAAATATGGATGCTATTTAACTTCTTTCATCAAAAACTTTTGTCTCAAAATGTGTGCAGTTTTACTAATAATCAATTAGCCAGCTTAACTGGACATGTGCTGCTTCAAGAGCTACTGAGTCTCTATAACATTTCCTACAGGTAACACAGATCTAGGATACCTAATTGCTTGAAGGATCTGATTGTATCAGGAAATCAATATCCAAGACTGATCTTAGAGCCTTCAGGTTATTTGTCAAATCATCTTTGTACCCAAGAGAATTAACAGGTTATTTAAGTGACAAACACCCTGGAGAGTGAACTAAATTTTCAAACATTAGTCACCACAGTCATCATGAGCAAATGGTGTCAACAACTTTCACCCTGCAATCATTATTTTGCAAGTACTATACTTGTCAATCTACCCTCCCAACATGCAGAACATGGAAAAAAAGAACAGACAGTTGAGGACACAATTTTACTGCCTGCTTCTTCACTTGCTACTCAGTGACGCTGCCTTTGATAATGGCTACCTATGTTATTAGTAGTCAATTTTAAAGAGAGGAAGGGGTCCACCTGCACCTTGACAGTCTCCCAGTTATCAGTGCAGAGACTTTTACTCCAAAGACTGGATTACAGTAATCCAGTTTATAAGGACTTAGCGTGACTATGAAACACTTATCTAACACTTAGAGCACATCAGGGGAAATATTTCTGTCAATATTGTTATTCTTAGTTTGAATGTCCTGCATAGTACATCCTGTCTGACATAAAATGGTGTTATATCTAGCAAACCTTAACTTACAAACTAAAATAGTTACAGAGGAAAAATAAACACTGTCAAGACAAAAGAAAAAAAAAAAGTTTACAAAGATGGAAGAAATAAATTGTGAATTTTATTTTCACAGTAATTTTTAGGTATGCATCCAGAACTTCAGAACTTAAATGCTACTATCTGTAACTTGAAGAACAGTAAAAATTTCATTTATTCATGATGAAATTTAGGAAAAGTTCCTGTCACAGAGAAAAGTCCTCCCACATGCCACTAACAGACAGCGTAACGTACTAGTACCTTTTAAGATCTAAAACTTGTAACAACAGTTTTACGGAAACTTCTTGGTGAAATAGCTAACACAGATGATCACTAAAGACCTTCTCCAGCCCATAGACAAGTGCCACGTTTCAACACTTTACTTAGGTTTTGAGACAGTGTGGTAATCTAACTTGGAACTTTGCCGTATGAACTGCCAACTTTAAACTCCTTAATTCTACCTTATGCCAGCTACTTTAACCTGGCAAGAAATGCCACACTGCTAAAGCCGCAGTTTTTCATCAGCTTTACTGCGCCAACCAACAGGGTGACGGAAGGATGCCGGCTTGAGAACCGGCACACGCAGCAAAACAAAGAAGGGGGTGTGCAGGTCCCGCGGGCCCCGGCGGCAGCAGCCGCGCTGCGCTCCCGCTGCCCACAGCGAGACGCCGCTCACCGCGGCCGCCGGGGACGGGACAGCGCCGCCATCCCCCCACCCGAACGAGGAGCGGCGACAAACGGCTGCACCGCACAGCGCCCCCCTCCCCCCAACCAGGCCGCGCCCCCACTCGCCTCGTCGGTGTCCCGGAGCGGGATCTCGATTGAGCCCCGCGACATGATGGCGACGCCGTCGGCGCTGCCCGCCGAGCTGCCGCCGCTGCCCTCAACGGCCGCCGCTGCCCTCAACGGCCGCCGCGCGCGCTCCCACTTCCCCCCGCACGCGCCGCCTGACCCGGACGTGCTCGCGGACGCGCTGGCGCGTCCAGCCAATGGCGAGGCGGCGCGAGCCCCGCGCGTGCGCAACCGCCTCGCGGCGCTGTTGCCGCGGCAACGCCGGCGCCGCGCGCGCCCCCTGAGGGAGCGGCGGCGCCCGGCGCCCCCCCCCACCCCCCGCAACGGCCGCCAGGTGGGAGCTGCTCGCGCTCCGGCCGTTGGTTCAAACGTCAACGGTCACCGCAGGGCGGGGCGCGCGGAGAAGCTGGGGACAGGCAATAGCCACACAGCAGGTATCACACTCGGCTGCAGAAGATACACACATCCCTATGCAGAAAAAAATGCCACAAAATAACAGCTGTAGCACAGTGATGCAGCCACTGATACACAGAAGTTAGTTCTCTGCTCACACGCCCTGCCTCTCAGCAAAAGCCCCCATCTCCAGATGAACCTACTCAAGTGTGAGCAAGGGGGAAAAAATTCTGTGGAAAAAACAACCTATAAATTTGAATGTGTGTATAACTAGCACTGGATGGTGTGATAACACATGCATACAGCTGTTTACTAACAGTTTGCCCCCCCACACACACACACCTTTAAATCACAAATAATGAGGCTGTGATCCTTCTCTGATAATATTTCTGAATACAGAACCTGGACCCTAATCATGAATCTTTTGTGTGGGTCAGGCCTATCAGAGAACTGCACAGAGATGTCTAAGTATTTACAGAATTGAGTTCTTAAATTTTCTCCTCTCAGTTATAACTCTAGATGCCTTCATGTATTTGTATGAAATATGGTACACATAGCAACATAAACCACTCATTATTTCTCAAGCTACACAAAGGATAAAAATAAGACTACAAGCTCCACCTACAGATATTTACCAAAAAGATAAAAAACAACATATTGCTTCAACAGCTTTTGAACCCTAAAGCAAATATGACTGTCTTGTAGCTAATATGCCACAAGAATGTCACAAGTATTTAAATGCTAAATTTAATTTAAAATTTAATTACCCTAAGACTATTATAGTAGCAATGACTTATTTGCAATGCCATATGTTCTGTTCTAAAACCTAGTAATATTTGTTAGTTTAATATTCCAAATCTGAACTTTTGATAACTGATTAATGCAGCAATTCTGAACACAAATTCACACAGATCTTTGAGTAGGTGTGTGCCTTAGATACTGCTTAGAGAGATCTTTTCATGCTGTTGTAAAGTGGATTACAACAAAACAGAAGAAATGAAAAAGCATACTTGACAAGAAATGAGTAGGGAAAAATAATTGTGTTTTTTTTTTTTTTGTTAAAATTCCATAGTTATGCAGAATTATATGCTAATTGAGTTCTCAGGCCTTTCTCAGTTATAGGCCAATTTTCTATAAATAAACTACTTGTTAGATCATTATAATTAATGCCGAAGCAGTTGGGACTAGGATACCCCAAGAGTCCACTCCTTACTCTTCTGTTCACCAATTAATATTTGTAGTAAAATATTTTTTTCTTGTGAAAAGAATGTTGCAAGTCTCAAAAGACTAATTTTGAATTTTATTTTTACCTGTAGAAATAATCAATCATTGCATATGTACGGCAAAGCCAGATTAAAAGAAATACTTAGCCTTAAAAACATGAAACCTGAAGTTAAAGAAGGAAAACATCTTTCTTCAAACATCATTCAAACTAAGTGCATATCTGTTAGAAAAATTAATTCAGGTAAGTTGTTGACAATTTTATTATCACACTACTACTCAGCAAGCTGCATACACATATTAACAAAACATCACTTCCAGTTTTGTAGAATGTGTAAAATTTTCAATGTGTAAAATGCTGTTTCACTGAAAAAAGCACATATTAAGTACTTAGAAAGATTCCAGAAAATATGGCTTGTTTTTTCTTGGTGCACTTCAGTTTTTTCATTAGAACTAATTATGAAAATTTAAATTGCTACTTTAAAATTTAGAATGTAAAAAGTTATTAAAATGTACACTGATAAGAACTTAAAAAGCCCCTATTTTTGATACATTATGCAACCCCTAAAAATAACAATTTAAAGCTTCCTTTCATCATGCTTTTTTGTTTCTTGGCTAAATAATTGTGTAGGCACCTCTTTTTATAAGCTTTTTTCAGAAAAAAAAAACTCAGCTTAAAAATTAAGCTACTTAAATAAAAGAATAAAGGCCTCCACTTGCCTGAACAAGTACATCACTCCTTATACTTGAGGGGCACATGCTCAAATAAATAAGCCCCCACTTAAAACATGGGGGCAGTCAGAGCAAGAGATCTTTAAGAATATTTCTTTGTTTTTGGTTAGATCAAATGAAAAACTAATAGCAATAGAATTAGAAAACTTTTAAGTAACAACTAAATACATTCTAATGGAGCAACCCCTCACTTTAGTAGTCAATTAGGATTTTTTTTTTTTTTGTTTAAGTGCTCTCACACAGCGTTGAGTAAAGCTTAGTGCTATGGGTCAGAGAGAAGTAAGGGCACAGTGTTCCCCAAGGAGGAGGTTACTGAGAACCTCCCCCACCCTGCCAGGACAGCCCCACCATACCCAAGACAAGGTGGCTGCCAGCTCCGACCAGAAGTCCATGTCCTGAGTGATGAAGCAGATCTAAGATCAAGCCAGGCACACAAGTCAGTGAGGCAGGATCAGGTCCAGTGATAGTCAACTGAGACAACCACAGCCCAGCAATCTGTAAGAAACCCAGAGGGGTGAATAACTGAGGTGGGGCTATGAAATCACATTGATACCACCTACAACAAAAGAGGCAGGCACAGCCCAAAGAGAAGCAGAGACTTCAGGTTGAGCTTAAATAGGATCCTGGGCTGGTGCACAAGGGCTTGTGGGTAGGGTCCAGGTGATGCCCCTCAGGGCCATTACCATTTATTAGTGCACTCAGGAGGCTGAGGTTGGTTTTGGATGTTGGGAGTGTGGTGTTCTAGTTCAGTGGAGTGCTGTATGTTTTAGGGTGGGTAAGTGGCTAGTAGATATTTTATATGTTATAAATTTGCCTGGTAAGTTGGTTAATTGTTCTGGAATTTTTTGAGTTGTTAGCCTACCTGAAGCATGCTATGGTAAGGAGTTAATAGGTTTTATTTTATTAGCGCTAAAACTGTGCAGCGGTAAAAATAAGTTGTTTTAAGCATATGCTGAATTATCTTTTCACTTTTAGTTTTTTCTTTCTTTTCAATGGAATAGAATGTTTATTATGTAAAAGTATAAGAATAAATGTGTATTTCTGTTTTATCTTAATGCTTTATTTAAGACTACATTATCTCTAAAGAAATAGCTTATATACTTGCTAAAAAATATGTTCATCCTGATGGCAGGGTGATTAATAAACAGTATTTTGTTGAATGATAGAACTATTGTAGTAATTGCTATCTAATACATACAAATATGCTTAGCCAAGTTTTTTGTTTGTTTTTGGTGAAGGCTTTCTCAGGAGTTACCTTGTAAAATTGATAATTTCAAGTACGTGTTAGTAATGACTAGCATCCTCAATAGCATATGATCTGTAAAGGGTGTATAAGAAAGACTGTTGAGATGTCAGGTAAAACTGCAGCTTTGATATGAAAATAAAATATTGATAGTATAGGTTGTTTATTAGGGAGTGCTGGTGTCTTAAAAATCTTATCAAGGTTGTATGTAAAGGAATGCTTTTTTTCTGACTTATTTGTGATTAATTTCAAGAATTTAGGTAATCTCTGTTTTTTTATTTTTGATATTAGCAGAGCAAGAGGTTCTTTTGTAGAAGCAGTGAGGAAGAAGAGACGTCACTGTCTTTTTTTTTTCTTTTTTTTTTTCTGTCAAATACTTCTGTTAGGAATTTTTTTTCAGTCTTGATATAGGATTTGAAATTAATTTTCTAAGTTGAAATCAATGTGACCTAAGGGTTAAACAAAGTTTTTTTTTAGCCAACTTAAAATATGAATATGTGCCTTATCTCCATCATCTTCTGTTACTGTTACAAGAGCTGCTTATTTATTACAAAATGATTTTTTTGGGGGGGCAGGGGAAAGTGCGGAAGGGAAAGCAGGAGATAGAAAACTTAAATTTGATTAGTTTTTTTAATAGACTAATTTTAAAAGTCTTTTTTTTTTTTTCTAGGTAAGGCTTCTTGACTTAGAGAATGCTAATGTATATTTGTAATTGAAGTTAAGAATTCTTGAGACTTAAGAATATGTATAGAAGGCCATGTTGTCTGGTCCTGTAATTGCACTTTTGAAAAGCTGGATGATACTAGGTGGATAATGTCTACCTCTCTTTTCACCTCGTTTTGTGTCACTGTTAAAACATTCCCTGAGTTTTGTGCATGTTTAGGGCAGGGAAGGAAGTAACTAGACTTTTTAACAGAAAGCTTAAGGAAAGGAAAACAAATTATAGAAGCAAGTACTTGAGCAAAGAAGTCAGTTCCAAAAATAACAGTGAACACTTGTGCTGAAATTCTTGGAAAGGATGAAGCCTGAGAATCAGCCTGAAGAAAGCTATTGGGCATATGTCTAGAAATCTTCCTCTCTTTCCTAGTTAGTTGTTTTTATGTCCACTTCATTAACATGATAATATCATGTAATGTAACAAAGTAATGTAAGCTACCTATTAACTTCTATAAATAGATTATAAATAGAAAAAACACGTTCTTGTCTCTAACAGCTGTACTATTTTTCTTGATGTGTTTCCCTTCTGTGTATGTTTTCATCTTCTTTTCTACCCATCTGTTTTCACTGTTGATTTTAAGCACTTAAAATGGCAGTGCTTACATAGAGCGGTGCCCTCTTTTTTTCTGGGACAGAGCACTCCTCTGCAAAATACAGTCTTAATGATCTGTTCAATATCCTGTGGCTGCAAATAGCCCCCAATCATTGTGTGTGTATTATTTTTGTTTATTTTGGTTTTTGTTTTTAACTGAAGTGCTTATATCAATTTCTTTTGTAACATATAGAACTTATGAAATTATAGTCTTTTTTTGGTGGGTTTTGAAGGCATCAAGAATAAAACCCCATGTCAATATGAGAGAAGAAAAAAGTAGCATATCATGAATGTCGTGGAATGATTTATTTTCCTAAATCATTTTCTAGAGTTGAAAAAATAAGATTTTTTAAAAACTATTGTCAGTGACAAAGTTGAAGATCTGTCCTATGTTTGGATTGTCAAGCTTAAGGTATGTCAGACAGTAACAAGACTTTACTGTTTTAAAATGCTTTGCAGTTACTGTCTAGCTAAATATTCTTGATATCTAACTTTGAGATTCTAGTTTAAAGGTAAGGTTCATTGTTGACTTATTTTGAAATCTGTTCTCTTAATCTTTATGAGTTAACATGTAAAGCACTTAAAGCTGATTTCACACTCTCTTAATGATCAATTTACATAATAGTAAATGCCAAAATGAAGGATTTTTTCAAGACAAGAAACCTTGTAGAATGGGGCACTGAACTTTTATAGGCTACTTAATATCTGCATTGTTCCAATTTTTTTCCTAAATTGAGGAGACAGCAAGCTATGTAATTGAGGACTAAACGAAAGTGTATTTTACAAGGTAAACTTCAAAGAATTTCTAATAAGTGCCAATGAAACATAAGGAAGAACACACTTTTGGGGGGAAAGGTAAAAGAAAAATAAACTTTAAGAAATTCATTTTTTAGTTTATTCTCTTATTAACAAACTTAGATCTCCATAGATCTTTCCTTTTATTAATAAAAGATTATTTTAAAAAATTACAGATTGAAAACTAATTAGTCCAAATTACAGCATTAGATTTTTGTCAAGATCTACTTTCTGTGCTTGCATCTTATTTTCATATAACCTGTTTCTTCCTTTTGTAACCTGCCTTGTTAACATCTTTTGCTCATGTATTGAATCTGTTAATTCTTGCTAGACACATTAATAACTGTATGCTTGGGGAGGGGAGATCAAGGTTTTGAAGTTTTTTTTGTTTCTTCCTTTCTCAACACGGAAGCTATTCTACTAGAACTCCTAAGCTGTGCAGTAGGTATATTTTGTGTAGTGTAATTCATTCCAAGAGGAAATGGTGGACTTGAAGTTGATGCTAATGGTTCTATAATAATATTTTTCTATGCCTATTAATAATGGTAAGTTTTTATCTTTTTATATTATGGATAGAAAAATCTGAGTCAATTATTAAAGTTTCAGTTCAGTAGTGGAATGTGTGACTAGTAGTGAACTATTTACTTTGACATAAGAAGTGTCAATTCAGCATTTCTGTACTTCATATGTTTATTTCTACGATTTTCTCAGAAGGCCAGGAACATTTTGTTCAGTTATTTGAGAGTGTGGATAGATGGCATACTTGAAGACTATTTTCATATCTCCTATCAGCATGTAGCTTAAGTTCACTGTTAACTTGATGCATATAAGCATAGCCATTGATTTGTATCTTGACTAGCCATGTATCTAACAACCTTTTTGAAATAAGGTATCAGATTGGAGGGGAACCTGTACCTCTTATCAGCCAGAAGCAAGCTTATTTTAAGATGTATGGGAATATTTAGCACTAGCTCACTATAACATTTAGGGCTTATTTCCATACATTGTTCTGAGGGTGTTTCTTGTTCAAATTCTTATGCCATATGGCAAGTGAATAACACTGCTGTGTAAGCAGCAATAACTATTTGCTTTACATTACTATTAAACAGTTAATGTGAACTGTAACTTCGCATGGGCAGATTTCCCACGGGGAAAATAATGTAGACTTTTATGTTGTCACGTATCCCTTTCCTTCTTTTCAAAATTCACCTTTAATTTAGCATTTTCTGATTTATCAGGATAATACAGATTTTGGACAATGTTAACAGTGCATGTTGTTAAAGGAGTCTAGGCTTTAGCTTGCAAGTTACCAGAGTAGAAAGACTACCATGAACTGCCAGAGCATTCTTGTTTTGAGTATTGTTGGTAGGACAGTGTCTGTCTTTTTCTAAATGAGTAAGACCTGACTAGTGACAAGATTGAAACAGGCTTCTCAAAATGCGGTGTATGGAGTTCTGCCTGAAGCTGATATGACTTTTTACTTGCCAAAGGGCACTACCATCACAAAGTCCTCTACCACTAGAGTTGCCCTTCATGATGCAGTATGTTTATAAATTTTAAAAAAAGTGTTTCTATCTGCAAGCTCAACCTGAGATGTAAAGTCAAGCTGTATTCTTTCTGGCTTGCCCATCATCACCATTAATAGAGCTGCTGCTGGAACTTGGTCAAGAATTCTGTTGATTCAGGAGCCAGGAAAGAAACTCCCAGAATTATGTTGCCTCAGTAAGGATGAGTAAAAGTTTATTTATATCAGTCAAGTGACTACAAATGCATACAGATCAGATCTTTTAAATTTAAGATGCCACTTCCACTAGTTATGCCTTCTGACCATCATCTTGCTAGCTATGAGATGGCTTCTGTTTTTATCTGACAGATTGCTTTGCCATGTCAAGACATATATGGGTGTTCATAGTGTTCTGGAAACAGAACTTGAGAAACACACAGAATTAGTCTGTAGTTAAATATTGCATATGCATAAATGCTTTCTGTTAGTCAGACATAACACGATTTTGGTGAACCAGGCGTTTCATGAAATTGGTAGAAACAGTACATCCAACAGCTATGTGATTAAAGTCTGAAAGACCAGGTGTATCTCTAGATTCTCATGCACAGATATATTTAATATTAAAGGAGAGCCCTGAAACAGCACTGAGGGCTCTTTTTATAGTATATTTTTTTTCTTAGCTTCTGATTTGTGTCATTTTGTGCAAAGCCTGTGTATGTGGAGTATCATCTGGCTTTTAGATGTTTTGTTAATCTGTCTGAAAACCTCTAATGAAGAAAATTCTTCATTCCTCATAGTGATCCATTTCCTTTCTTAACTTTCTTTGCTGCTAAGGCTTTTCTGAAAACTTAGCTTCAATTTCCCATGTTAAAATTTGATTCTGTTATGTTCTGCTTGTCAGTACATAGCCTGTCTAATACCTTTCTTTAAGGTAATCTATATGTCACACTGGGCATGGGATTTACTGTGCTTTATAAACTGATGCTGCATCATGAAAGGCTCTTATATGTTATAGGAGTGCTGAAAACCCTGAAACCTTTACATTTACACATATATAAATGATAGAAACAGCTTCTGCAAACATTTCTCTTAATATGTATTAATTCTAATTAAAAAAAGGTATTACTGTCCTTCAGGAAAGGCCAGTGATTGTGATATGTAATACAGTATTTTTACTAATTAGCTAGGGAATATAATTCAGTTATGTGATCTCTTAAGGGCCATTGAGGTATTGTAGGAATACAAAAGAGGGAAAGGAAAAGCAAATTAGAAGACACATTTATCAACATGTCAAATCTTTGGCAGACCACTTGAAGGACTGGACTCTAGTAAGCACTGGGGAAAAGTGCTTACTAGGGACCTGCACAGGCCAATTATTGTAGCAAGGAAGGCTGAGAAAAGCTATGGAGCTTTTATTAGCTCAGAATAGGGCTGGTCCAGAGCTCCATCGCTAAAGCTGTTTAAACTTGCCGTGTTAGGTAGGAGAGACCTACTTTGAGCACAAATATTCACCTTCTGAACTTAACATGTCCTCTGCCATAAGCCTAGCCATTCAGCCTAATATACTGATGAGAGCGAGAACTTTTTTGGTTAGTCTTTCTTCATTTTCAGGAAGAGAGCACGTAAGTGTACCTTATGCAAAAGTCTCTTACAGTTTTTCTGTGCAAATTAAGTAGTGCAAGTATCAGTAGAGGGCAGTATTGAGGTATGAATAGGAAGTTTAAAAAAAAAGTTGGTAAAGAAGCTGACATGCATTTTCAGTCTTCCTTTTTAGGGTTGCAGAATAATTTAGGATGAAAAGCATCTTTGGAGGTAATTTGTTCTGATCCTCTGCTCAGAGGACCAAATTCGAAGTTAGATCTAACTAGCATGGTAATGTCTCTGAATTTTCATTTTTGGGTCAGGTTAATTTTCCCTCCAAGTCACTGCTACATCCACTGGTGAAACCAGATAGAAACAGCACTTGATGCTGAAGTATAGGCTCATGGTTATTTTACTGACTGCTATTAGGAAAAATTTTGACCAAGTCAGACAACAGGTTAAGTAGCACTGATTTATGTTCTTGGGAAGTTTATTAATAGGACTAGAGTTTCTAGATATTCTTCTATATATCTTGTCTGTTATCTCTACAAGGCAGGATTGATCAGCATGGTTATATCTATAGTAAAGTTTTGTTGTTTTACTGTTGTGAATTCTTTTAATATATTCTATAGTATTTTCTTGCCAATATGTTGTTTTTTTTTTTCTGAGCCCTTGTTGGAGACTTGAAATAGTGAGAAGAATTTAAAAAAAGAATATTGCTCTCCCATGATTTTCTTTCAAGAAGTACTATATTACATTTGTGGTCATAATCATTAAGATTTGATGCTTCTCCAAATCACTATGTTTTATTAAGATTAATTTGGTAGACTGTTGCATTTTTGTAGGATGGAGCATATTCTTTCAACTTATATAGGTCTGCAGTCTTTTCTAAACAGAATTTATCAGGACTGAAAGCTGTTTAGCTAAAATTGTCAAGTCCAGCCTATAGTTCCATCCTGGTGTGGTTGTTTCTGTTGATGAGGATGCAATAGAATAGCTGAACTGGGATCTGTGTAGCAGCATGATGCTGACAATAGTTATTAACACTTCCATATTAGCAACAAAGAATTACAGTGATATTTCATTATGAAAATAAAATAAGTGTTAGCTTAGAACTGCTGATACATATTCTATGTAGAATGCGAGACTTTGGAGTGAATGGATTTATTACTGGGAAGAATATGTAGTTTGTTTTGTAAATTTGAAGTATCATATGTGATTTTTTTAAGAGAGTTGGGAGTTAGGAGCAGCTAAGCTATTAGAAGCCTGCAGATCAGCCATAACATAAACTGTTTTTAATATTCCTTAGGGAGATGTTTTTTAATCAGAAGTTCCTATTCCTGTGACTGAAATTAATTTTGGGACTGGGAGGAAGAGGTCTTAGTTTCTATAGAGGCCCAAACCTTTAACTTAATAGTGCTGCTTGCAAGCCTTTTCAGCCTACTGCAGTAAATTTTACAGAAGATCAAAACTGCCTTTTATAAGCAAAGAATGAATGCTTGAGTGTTTTAATACTGCTATTTAAATGCTTGCTGGTCTGCCATCTGTGATTTGAATTTAGGCAACATTATATCTAACTTTTAAATGAAATGAAATTAATAACCTCTTATTCTGGGATTGAATAATACTCTATATAATACTGCATTATGTATTCATTCTGAATTTTCTTTTTTGAATTTGGTAAATAGGCTAAGATAGCAAGACAGCATTAATTTATAGGATGCTGAGAAATAAACATGTGGTTCATAGCAGACATAAATGTGTATTTATGTGATGGAGCTTTTAAAAAAGATCTTTCTGACTGACTGCCTGACTGGTTTAGTAGCTGGATTGCTGGCAGTGATCCAAACAATTGTTTAAGCTATTGTCCTGCAACAGGATCCTGAACAGGTCCTGAACGTTGTCCTGCAACAGAAAATATCAGTTTATGCAGAAATCAGTGAAAACTGGGAAGTGCTGTTGGGGCCTTAGGTAAATGCAGACAAGGCTAGTACTGCTCTGCTATCAACACCAGGCAGAGCTTGGGTATGGTGCGTTTTCTGGCTGTGATCAGAACTTTAGCAGGGTTTATATGATGTTGTATAAATATAGCTATGTTGCTTCAAGGCCTGCACAGCTTGGGTGGGCCCAACTTGTATATCTATACTGTGCTTCCCCAGTGCCTCTTGTTCCTGGAGCTGCACAAGGCTGCACTTTGTGATACTATCATGGTGTCTCCATACTGTGAAAGTTGGAAACAAATGCAAGCAAATAGATACTATACTTCAGTTACTGTCAAAGGACTCTGAGCTGGTGGATGGGAATATTTGTTGTGTCAGGATAATATAAAGTGAGAACAGAAATTCAAATTACTTAGTTTATTTTTTAAAAAATCTGAAATGCCTTTTGAAGTGCTGAAAATCTCTTTTGGTCAATTAAACTTTTGATGTAGAAAATCTCTAGATGTTTTCTATTTGGTGTTAACTGTTTTTATATCAAACAGGAAGATCAAAAATATCAGCTATAATCACATAGGTATTTAAAAAACATCTATAAATTATTCAGGTGAGAATGGCATGAATTAATGCATTTCTGTGGTTGGTTTTAAAGCGTGTATGAACCAGAAGACTTGAGGCCCAGCAAGGTGTTAAAAAGGGAACATTTAGAACAGCTGCTTATGATATAAATACAGTCTAATTTGAGTACTGACAGAGACTACTGAATCCTGACTGAGACTAATACCTGAATTTTAAGTGATACAGAAGTCACAAGTTTGTTGTCTCAACAGTCTTGATGTGGGAAGGGTCACTATTGTCAGCTTGCATCTCATGCAGTAAACAGCTCAAAAGGGAGATAAGGGATTGACTGAACCTTAATAATGTGGAAGTTGAATGGCCTTTGTTTAAATTGTCACTCGAGCTCATAAGGTACAGTGGTGAATATCATAGTAATAGCATGTTCAACTCCCTTGCTGACAGTCCTTCTTGCAGGGAATGTTTGGAGTATGTGGTAGAAAGGAATGAAAGGTCAGGCATTGTAACATCCAATAGCAGAAAAGGACTGGGACAATTTTGTGGAATTATGTGGGAAATGAGCTGAATTATACCTGTTACACTGCAAATAGTGTGTGTATCTAGTGCTTTCAGAGGTGGGTACTAAATATACAAAAAAACCCTTATTTTAGTTATGCCCTTGAGATCAAATTATTCCAATTGACCAGAGACAAGCATGTAAGATACTGCAAATTCTCTGTGCAACCTCCTTTTATGGGTGTTTCTGCCACCTGAAATCAGTACTTTTAAGATGTTGTCCTCATGACTGCCGAGCAGTATTGTGCTTGATTAAGATTGCTTTGGTATATTCTGAAAGATTACTGAATATCATTGCCTGTTTTTACATGACAAGCTTTTTTCAGCTTCATGGCAATTTAGAGACAGTTGTGTCATGTATTTAATATTAATACAATAAAGTGTAGTTGCAACTCTTGTCGCAACTGTGCAAATGTTGCAGCATGAGGCTGAATGGTCATACTTTGGCTCAGTAGATGTTCTCTAATATTCTGTTACCATTCTAAAGGGATGAGTGAGTAGAGAGGATATTGTTTATTTTTTACTTTCCTCTCTAGAGCTGTGGTTTGTGACACTTTGAAATAATCCGTATGCTTCTGTAGCAGATTTAAAGGAAGACTTGAGCTCTTTACACAGAAAGATGACATCCAAGGTGTTTTTGTTTTGACAACTTAAATTTCATTCCAAAATACTATTTTTAAAGAAAAACAATGGCATTTACCTTTAAGGTTATCTAAATGCTTTTTTTGTGTTGTGCAGCAAGGTGGAGTGAATTTAAAAGTTTTTATCAATTTGGGAAAAGGAAGTATTTAAAAGAGGGGGGAGAATGTTCTTATAAACACTTGCATGTGCATGTATAAACATATATTCCTTGAGTTCCTGGAATTGGAAGCAATAATATCTAGTAAGTTTTTCCCAAATCTGTATAACTACCTAAAATAAACTTTCTAAAAGGAAACAGACTACATCAGCTATATTTCTGAAGGAAAAAGTTGTAGCTGTTTGGATCTATCTGGATTGCCTGGGATTTTTCCATTTATTTTGGTAACATTCTCACTGGTAATGGTGTATATTATCTGTAGACCCTTTTGCTAGTTAAAGATGGGTAAAGCAGGCATGTAAACTGAAGGAAGGAAGCAAGTCTTCTGCCCTTTTTCACTCTTGGGCGTTTGTCAATCTAGCTATAATGTCATGCAACTTTGAAGAAGAAAGATATTTTCCTGGCTATTTCCAGAAGTGAGGAGGTATTTGGTTCTGTATAATGTCTACACTAGTGGGGTTATTTTGGATAGCAAATTGTAAATGATGCTATATTTTACATGAATAAGGTCCTTTACCAAAAACTTAACTCACAAATACTTCAAGACTTTTTTGTAATGGTGCAAGTAGGAATGGAGGTTTAGCACTGAAAGATGGTACATAAATTTGGTTAAGTAATCTACTTTTTAAAGTTATGGTCTTTTAAAGGTATGGTCTGCATAGCTCATGACAAATAGTGGAACAGTGGGCAGTCATCACCTTGTTCCCTGGCAGTAAGGTTTTGATAGCCAGATCAATTGGGAAGTTTTTGGGGCACTTTCTCATGTCCGCCTTTAAAGACTTGTAGGATGGCTATTCAGAGTACTGTACTGTGGTTTGGCAATTCAAAAACTTAAGCCTTCAAAGGCTGCTTCTAGCCCTGGTTACTTGTACAGAAGATAAGACCTCCCAGGTCATCTGAGAGCAGTCCTAAACTTGCTGACTGTCAAAGATGCATTTTCTGCTATTGCACTTAGTGCTTTCTGTACAATATGTGCTGATAGTTGCCTTACAGTCTGAGGGAGAGAAGAGCTTACATGACAATTAAGGGCTTGATGAAGGGGCTATAGGGTGATTTTGCACAGGTTTTATAGAACTAAATATTATATCAACTAAGCTGGACAATTTTGAGCAGCAGTATCAATGTTGGTTGGGAATGACTGCAGAGAGAGCTTTTATTAATATATTCACAAGACTTGTGAATTCGTGTAAGCTTTGTAGCTTTCTTTGCTAAGTTAGACAGCTGCAAACTGTATGAAAAGTATGAATCTCACTCTTACTGAAGAAATGGAAAAGCTAGGGAAAAAGCCCTGGAACTGGATGAAATTGTGTTGAATGTTTAAATATCTTTTGCATCTTACTGTTATACTTAGTAAAAGCTAACCTGTTTTCCGAATGCAAAACCTGTTTGCATGTTGGAAAGGTGGAAGTCACTGGCAGCATTTTCTGCAGGCAGGAGTCTGGAGCCAGCACTGTAGAATATTCTGAGTAGCAGCATCTGTTATTGCTTGTCTAGAGTCTAGAGCTTGTCTGTTTACTCCATCCTCTCAGCTCTGAGGAATGAGATAGATTTAAGAAATAGTTCTTAAAAGGACTTTGTTTTCCTGATGCAAAAAAGGGGGCAGAGAAGTAATGTGGGTGATCTTATCAGAGGAGGTGGGAAGAGAATGAGTCTGTCTTCCTGTGGGCAGACAAAAGAGAAAATCCTAGATCATATGTGTGAGATTGATAGAGGTAGAGAGGAAGAAAAGTTTCGTAGAGGGTGGAGGGGAAAGAAATATGATGTTCTAGGGGATTGGTTCCCTTTGGCATTTCCTAATAGTGACCAAATGTGCTTGGGAAGATATTTTCAGGAACTTATCTAGAAATTTAGGTCTACCCTGAAGACTGGAACTGCTACACCTGTTTCTAAGTGCATATGAAAAAGTGATGAAAGTGAGCGTAGAAATGATAAAGGCACTTGTGGCATACTATACCTTGCCCCATGCTGTATCTTAAAAAAGCAGCGAAGGATTTAGCAGAGTTTGTCTTTTGGTGGTTGGGTTTGTTTTTGGTGTTTTGTTTGTTTTTGTTTTTGCCTGGAATGGATCTTGGATACTGATTTTTCAAACCAGGTGAGAAG
Source organism: Nothoprocta pentlandii (assembly GCA_013398315.1). Lineage (NCBI taxonomy): Eukaryota > Metazoa > Chordata > Aves > Tinamiformes > Tinamidae > Nothoprocta > Nothoprocta pentlandii. The sequence goes on along the minus strand of VZSG01000017.1, from coordinate 2,610,947 downwards.
CATTTCACGTAGCAATAGCCTCTCTTTATAAGTCTATTGTTTTCACCCATGTGGATATTAAGTACTAAAGAGTAAATATCTACTAATGTATACTACCTCATGGTTTTTAATATATTATGGAACATGCCTGCTGACTTTTGTGTCCGTGTTTTATTATATATTAGCTTCTGTCTAAGGCAAAAGGAAACATACTTGGTATACTGAAACTTGGGTATGCTTGATAAGTTTTGAGCATTTGTCTCAATTCTTTGCCAAATGACACAAATGTATCCTCATTTTGGGAGTGTCCTTTCATTGTATTATGCGAGTGGATTGCTGACTGTTTTATATTTTTGCTTGTTTGCTTAGCTGTGACTCTTGGTATCACAGAATCACAGAATATTCAAAGTTGGAAGGGACTTCTAGAGATCATCTAGTCCAACCTTCCCGCTCAAGCAGGCACACCTAGAGCATGTGGCACAGGGAAGCATCCAGGTGGGTTTTGAAGACCTCCAGAGAGGAAGACTCCACAACCTTCCTGGGCAGCCTGTTCCAGGGCTCTGTCACCCTCACAGGAAAGAAGTTCCTCCTCACCTGCAGACGGAACTTCCTGTGCTCCAGCTTAGGGCCATTGCCCCTTGTTCTATCGCTGGCCACCAGTGAAAACAGCCTGTCCCCTTCCTCCCTGTATTCCCCCTTTCTGAGCTTATACATATTAATCATATCCCCTCTGAGCCTTCTCTTCTCTAGAGAAAACAGGCCCACCTCACTCAGCCTCTCTTCGTATGAGAGATGTTCCATTCCCTTAATCATCCTGGTTGCTCTTCTCTGGACCCTCTCGAGAAGCTCCATGTCCCTCTTATACTGGAGAGCCCAGAACTGCCCCCAATACTCCAGGTGAGGCCCCACCAGAGCTGAGGAGAGGGGCAGAATCACCTCCCTTGACCTGCTGGCAACACTCCTCCTGATGCAGGCCAGGATCCCATTGGCCTTCTTGGCCATGAGGGCAAACTGCTGACTCATGGTTAACTTAGTGTAAACCAGGACTCCCAGGTCCCTCTTTGTGGAGCTGCTTTCCAGCAGGTCAAGCCCTAATCTGTACTGGTGCCTGGGGATATTCCTCCCCAGGTGCAGGACCCTGCACTTGTCCTTGTTGAATTTCATGAGGTTCCTCTCTGCCCAACTCTCCAGCCTGTCCAGGTCCCTCTGGATGGCACCACAGCCTTCTGGACTGTTGGCCGCTCCACCCAGCTTAGTGTCATCTGCAAACTTACTCAGGGTGCACTCCATGCCCTTGTCCAGGTCATTGATGAACAAATTGAACAGCACTGGGCCCAGCACTGACCCCTGGGGAACACCACTGGCCACAGGTCTCCAACTGGACTCGGCCCCATTTATCACCACCCTCTGAGCTCTGCCATCCAGCCAGCCCTCGATCCACCGCACCGTGCACTCATCTAGTCCACTCTACCGGAGCTTCCGTATGAGGATATTATGGGAGATGGTGTCAAAAGCCTTGCTGAAGTCAAGGTAGACAACATCCACAGCTCTCCCCTTGTACAGCCAGCCTGTCATCCCATCATAGAAGGCTATGAGGTTCGTCAGACTTGACTTCCACTTGGTGAATCCATGCTGACTGCTCCTCAGCACCTCCTTTTCCTTCGTATGCCTGGAGATTCTCTCTAGGATGAACTGCTCCATCACCTTTCTGGGGGAGGAGGTGAGGCTGACTGGCCTCTAATTACCCAGCTCCTCCCTCTTGCCCTTTTTGAAGACTGGAGTGATGTTGGCTCTCTTCCAGTCCTCGGGCACCTCCCCTGCTCTCCAGGATCTCTCAAAGATGATGGAGAGCGGCTGAGCAATAACCTTGGCCAATTACCTCAGCACTCCTGGGTGCATCCCATCTGGGCCCATAGATTTTTGAGTGGCCAGTTTGCCTAAGTGATCCCTAAGCCAAACATTCTCAGCCCGCGGAAGGTCTTCCTCTAGCCCATTTATATCTCTTCCACTTGAGCCCTGCAGATCGTGGGGGTAGCAGTAAAGATGGAGGCAAAGAAGGCGTTTAGTAACTCTGCCTTCTCGGCATCCTCCGTCACCAAGGCCCCTTCCCCATTCAGCAGTGCACTAACATTTTCCCTTGTCTTCCTCTTGCTGTTGACATACTTATAGAAACCCTTCCTGCTGTCCCTGACATGCCTTGCCAACTCTAATTCCACCTGGGATTTGGCCTTCCTCATTTCGCATCTGCATTTTCTGACGATGTGCCTGTATTCCTCCCACATGGCCTGTTCTTCCACAAGCTGTACACTCTTTTTTTTCTCATTCACTTTGCCCAGCAATTCCTTACCCATCCATACAGGTCTCCTACCCCACTTACTCAACTTCTTTTTTGTGGGAATACACCGATCCTGAGTTTGGAGGCAGAATCCTTGTTAGCTGTCTCTCTCAATCATATACCAGCTTGAATGTACCAAGGGCACCCTCAATGGATTACCAATTCTTGCTGCTCTTGACCTTGTGGGACTTCTGCAAGTATAGAAAGGTGAAGCAATTCTGGTGAAAGTCTAGCAGAGGGGATTTCATTGTTCTTGACTTGTGAACTTGTACATGTGGAGGCTGCAGACAGTCTTATGAAGATGGGAACCTGTGAATACCAGTTAAACATAAAGGTATCTCTAAGGCTGGCCCATTCTAACTTCCTTCTCAAGGAACCAATCCCAGTTTCTGCCTCTTCATTCTATAACTGTCATCTAGGACCTGTCATCTTTTCTCATGGGTTTATTCTTATGTGTCCTTTTAGTCATCTGCGACAATGGCCAATTGTTACAGTTGTGGGAGAGATGAGCCAATCTTTCAAAAAAATGCTTGTGAAGACAGTGAAACAACAACTGAGTTTAAGCTCCTTAAGAATTCATTCATAACTAGAAGCGAAAGACAAATTAGTTAAATAGTGTTTTAGAAATTGGGTAACAGGTGATATTTTGTTTTGCTTATTGGTTTTGTTTTGCTTTTCACCTCCATACACCATCCCCAGGAGTAAGTGACTATTTTCTTGCCTTTCTGCAGCTTAATATTTCCTTCTATTCATAATAGTGTGCTCTGTACGTAAATGTAGAGTACATTTCTATAGCAATATGATGATGTTAGTGTAACAATTTATCAGTGATGGCAATACTAATTAATGTTACAACCAATTATTTGTACCTGAAACTTTTCAGTACCCTTCTGTTCCAATTGTTCTATCACCCCTGCTTGTTAACCTGCTGTATATGTGCTGCTGTTTTACTACAGGAAGTAAGGGGCTTGATAGTAGCTATCTTAAGTAGATAATGGGGAAAATCTAATCTGTTCTTTAACTGAGCTTATTTTTTATGAGGATAAAATGAGTCATCATAACTAAGGCAGGGGAGGAGTAAAATAAAAGCTGCTCTCAATAGCTAATAATAATTACAAAAAGTACTGCTTTAGTCATATGATCAGACTGTTGTGTAATGCATTTAATAGCAGTCTTCTTTGGTAAACTTGAGAATGAGTGTCTGAATGTTTAATAAGGAACATAGGCTTTCCTTCTTGCAACAAGCACTTTGTCAGGCCATTTTTGTGAGCTGCAAAGAAGGTTGTGAACAGAACAGTTATTTTTAGTTAGTGGTTTGAGGTTTTATCCAGCTATTTCTAAGTCAGTGACAAAATTCTTGCTAACAAAGGCTGATTGGACCCCAAATGTATGTCTGTTCTCTACACCACAGGAATAATGCTTGCATTTTCCTATGTGTGGGGTGAGATGAGTTCTAAGTGCCATTATTTTTCTTGTACTTCTGCTGCCATAAACCTGTCAGTAGTTATATGTCTGCATATCTATGTCTCCTTTTTTTGTTTAACTGTAGGTTTCTATCATAATATGCAAGTGCATATTTTACCCCTGTAACTTAGTAGAATACACAAGTTCAAGTGTTTAGTAGGGGAAAAGTTATTCACTTTTGATAGGAAATGTCAAAAATGAAAATTAAGATGTACGTATTCTCTTGTTTTACTGTTTCAGCATAGGAGAAAATTAAAAGCATTTATTAGTACAGCTATATATAAATCAAGAATTCTGCCATTAAAAATTTGACAGAAGTAGTTTTTAGTTTTCATCAATTTTGCTGCTTTTTAGGGTAGAGAGAAGTTATACAAATTTAGTCATTTTTTCAGGAAGAAAGATTTTGTTGATGTTGCTGTGGTATTGTTAAAGCAGTAGAGGAAGGAAGAACGGGCAAAGTACTAATTTTAATCATACACTGTCTCTAGGGAAATTCCTTATTTAACAGTAGTACACATAGATCCTAACATCAATGTGCCTGACACTTTACAAATAATATCCTTTGACTGAAAAGCTTGCAGTCCATATCTTCTTATTGATATATAAAGGAGCATAAGTTGAGGTAAATTGACCTTTACAATTGTATCAGGCAAATAAAATGGCATGCATAATGCTTGCTGAGCTGCATCTCAACTGGTTGGGGGGTTGTTCAAAGACCTCCAGTTACCTAACTAAGGATTATAGTGTTGTTGGGTTAAATCTCTGTACTCCTGAAGTAAGAAACAAACAAGAAAAATGAAGGATATTTCACTTTTTTATATATATATAGAGGGGGGTGTGTCAAAATAAGTGATGTTCAGGAGAGCTTGTTTTAATTATGAAAAGAGAAGCTGCTCTAACAATTTGAAGATACTTTCTAACAGTACTGCAATTGAATGCAGCCTTTCCACAAATGGTGCAAATATTTCAAACTGCTCAGCTGGTTAGGGTAAAGCATATTGCCATTTTGAAAGAAGAGATCTCACTAACAGCTTTTGTTGGGAGAGGCATGAATGTGGGGCATATGTGAATGTGTGAATGTGACCTTCATGCAACTATTTTCCAAAAGTGTCTTGTAGGTAAAAGCCCTTTACAATGAATACAAACAACTTTTTATAATTGTCTTTGATTATATTGCTAAAGAAAAGCAATATATAGCAGATTTTTTGTTATAATTTCCTCTTATGCTCAGATGTTCACTCTTTCCCCATCCTATAATGAAACTTCCACATGTATAATGTCTCTAATTGTAAATCCAACAAATACAGTTGCTGCCTGTATATCTGGGAGAAACAAATATATCAGCATATAAAATGAATTGATACATTACAAGAATACAAAGAAATTTTTATTTTAGTAGACAGTCGTTTTGTTTATAGGAGACTCATTTCCACTCATTTGCACACTGGAGATAGATTGCCAGTTACTGAGAGCAAATTGGATTTGAGGCTCATAAGTGAGCTCTAGATTTTTGAATTGGAAACTGCTGTCTTTAAAGACTGAAATGATATAGTTATGGAAAGTATAAAGTTGTATATTCTGAGGGGAATGGTTAGGAAGCTGAGAAAGGGAGATAATTCGTGAAAAATTATTTAAAACAAGAGTGCAAGGGTGTTGTAGCATCCCCCACTGCCCTTCAGTATTTTATCCATTGTGTATTTATTTGAGGTTATGTTTTTATTGTGAAGGAATTTATGATGTGACATGGATAATGCAGGTCAAAAGACCAGGTCAGAAGGTTGGGTTATTTGGTATTGCTGACCTTATGCTGCTTGTTTTCCAACTCCTGACCTACTAGGAACGCTGTAAATTCATTATCTATGGTTAAAAAGGTTTGAAAAGTGAATGAAAAGTTTGACAAGTATGTATGGCAACATGAGGATTGCAAAGGAGTTGCTATATGTCAGCTGATGCCAGTCATTATGTACATGCTCACTTGCAGCTAAACAGGAGTTAAATAGTTCACTACTTGAGGTAAATATGAATTGCTTAAGGCTGTTATCTATAGGTGTGTGTTCATTAGATGATGAGATTAACGTAGAATTGTTTCTTTATTCATACATAATTGTTTCTTTAAACTGTGGCTTTGAGATGCTTAACTCATAATAAAACTAGTTTCGCTAAGTATCCTCATGAATATTAATGGTTCTCATAGAATATGAAAAGCTTAAGTTGAACCAATTTTGGGTTTTTTATTCAGCTTATGTCGTGGATATTTGATTTCCTTTCTAAATTGCTTGCTTCCTCAGAGCATTTCTGTCCTAAAAGATCATGTGAAATTAGTTTATCCGTTGCTGCCTTTTATGCTCTCAAAAGAATGCTAAAAGGAGATGTAGTGACTTCTGTACTAAAGACTTAGGTATATATTATTGTTTTTGTCATATTTTTCATTTGACAGTGCTGGCTATGGAATGCCAGGTGATATGTAAACATGTGTTCATTTAAGTGTTTTTATGTAGAAACAGTAGCTGATTGCTGGTTTTGACCTATAGAGTTTTCATCAAAATTAGACTTTAGTTAAGTGTAGTGGCAGTAGAATATTCTCTATTTCACTCCCTGGAAGCTATACTTAATATTAAATATATTTTTGTATTTTTCCTAAGAGCATCTTTTTGTGAGGTAGGAAGAAATTATATCTTTACTATTCAGGTTTAACTTACTGAATATACCTTCAACTCTGGTCAGCTGAGGATGGTCTTTTTAACTGCTTGGATACCTAGTGCAAGACATTCCATGAGTTCAACTTTCTTACCACTGGAAAGGTAAAAGAACGTCTATGTGGTGCTTCCTTTTATCCATCACTTTGCTGAATTATACAGTAATACTAACATACTTCCTCTATTACCTCACTTGTTTGAGAGAACCTAGCCTTTGACAGATTTGAAATGTACCTTTGAATTAAACAGGGTGGAAGGATTTTTACTGACCTGTTTCTGGTCATTAAAATGTTGAAGACGAGTAATATTTCCCAGATGGGCTAACTTAACAGCAGTTAATGTTTTTAAACAATGCCTTTTCTTGTATGCTGCGAAGGCCTCTGTGTAGGTTGAGTTAAATGTAGTTACAAAATTACAATAATTATTGCACAAATATAACATTAACTCATTTAATATGAAGCATTTCATATCAACTTTAATGTATGGTTTCTTGTATAAGCTAGTAGTCTCCTAGATAGCTAAATTTAAGGTCAGTGGACAAATATACTTCTGTACTTTTCCCTATGGCAAACCAGGGAACAGTTTTCTACTTTGGTCTAAGTGTAACAAGTAGCTGGAGTAGATTTATCAGATCAGTGCAGTTAATTTGGAGAACTGCAGTTAAATGGAGTAGTTGTTCCAATGTAGTAAAAACAGTAGTAATTCTCAAAAGTTTTGGTAAGGGATTGGGTTCAGTTAAGGTTCCTTTAACTTAAGGTACTTCCAAAGTTAAATGAAAAGTAGCCTGGGAAAAGTGTAATACGTGGGAGAATTGAAGGATTTCTGTTTCTTCTAGGCTGAAGTGCACTTAGAACAGATGTTAAAAGACAGGCCCCATGCAGAAGCACTCTCAGAAGCAAGCGTAAGAGCCAGTAACATACATAGGTGTGCTAGGTTTCCTTGAACGATATTGCCAAACCCTCCGAACCCATTGTCCGATCTGCTGCTGCTCAAGTCTCCAGGTGTCAATAGACCCTTGTATTGACAGTGGGCACTTGCTTGTATGCTCCCTGAAAGGAAGTCAGTCCAAAGCTCTTATCTGGAACTCAGGCTCTGTAGCTTTAGCAGGATTAAGCTGTACAGTTGCAGGGAGGTAAAAGTCAAGCTCTTGACTAATGGCATTAGAATCTAGTAAAATGTTTCTGAGTGAGTGGACTTTGTGTAGGATGTTAATGCATCAAAGGGTTTGCCAGCACAGTGAATTTAATCCTTTTAGCTTGAAATAGCAAAATAGATAATTTGACAAGATTATTACTTAAGTATTAATGGAATTTATCAAATCATGCTTAAAAAGTATGACATACACCAAACAGTTCAATTTGAAGTTCTTAGGCAGATAGTGCCATGAAAAATGCAATTAAATGAGCAGTTGCAATGAAAGTTAGAAGGCCTAGTGCAAAGACATGACATTTTACTTAACTTTATGCAGCAGATTTTTTGAACATCACTCCCCAATGAACAAATTTGTCCTATCAAGTGGTATGATGAAAAGATGTGGATGCTAGAGCTAGTCATTTTAATTACCTGGATTTGTTCCATTGAAATGTGGTTGCCAGGATATTGTTGCCTGAGTTATATAAAAGACAAATGCAGATGCTATATTCTTGCTTGTACAGTGTGAGGATGACACTGTTTTTTCAAAGTTTTCCCATTTGAGGATTTCTCATGTGGTCCTGGATCAAAAATACTGCTTAATAGTCATAGCTTTTTCTTTACTTGAAGTGTCACATTTTATCTTAAAGTGAACAGTGAAGTTATTCTGCATATGAGGAATACATCGAGAGCAGTAAGGGATCTCAGCAAGGTAAGATGGAATTTGAAACAGGTATTTCCCTTTTTTATAAATTAATGAAGGACCCACAAATGCTAAATTAAAGTAGGATAAACCAGGTTGTATCTTTTAGACCTCTTCACTTTAAGGAAATTTCGTTGTGCATTGCAGACTAGTGACATAAGAGTACTAAGGCAGCTCAGAAGAGCTAGCTCATACCAGTCTAGCTGTTTTTAATATCAATTGTTTCTGTTGTATCTATCAAAGGCAAAATTGCCTATTAAATAGGGAATATAAATAGAAGTGCATTCTTGTAATCAGACTTTCTCCAAAGTGTTTATTCATCTCTAGGCATCCATCTGAAATGCTTAAGCAGGCAGTAAAATGTTAAATTATTATTGCTGCTTAAACAGGCTAGTAAAATGTTAAATGATTACTGAATCATTCTCTGAAGGGAAATAAGTCCAAGGTTTATTTGAGGAGATTTTGGAATATTTCAAATGTCACAAAATGATACTGCTATTTACTTCTGTTTTAACAATCACAGTTCTGATAGGTGAATCACTTTGCTTTTCTGTAGTACAATTGTATACAGAAATTGTACAGCGGAATTGTATCTTCCGCTTTGTTTTGAAGCTTGTGCCTTTTTCATTTTAAGCCTGAAAACTGGAGTTCACTACATGATTTAGCAAACAATATTTAGATTATATGCCTCATGACAAAGCTGATAAGGCTCTACGAGTACAGTCTACTCTCAAATGGTGCTGCAAACATTCATATTCTCTATCTTTGGGCTCGTTAGACTTTTGAATCAAGTCCAAATCCACATGGCTTGTGTGCACTTAAATTCCATCTGTTTTGGTGAGTGATAATTGTCTGCTTCTTTGGTGTTTTTTCTCCATTACCACCTCATACCTGGATCACAAACGTTTTGGAAATATTCCATATTTCCAAACATAATGTTTGTTTTCCTCTTGTTTATATTTGGGGGTCAAATAACTAAAAGATTCATCACAACTTAGTGAGTATGTAGTCTAAGGGCTCTTCCAAAAACTGATAGAACTAATACAAGCAGCATTTGCAACATAGCTATTTAGGGAGTCCTGAAACACCATGGTGCTTGAGAGATGTCCAACTTCAAAAATTCTCATAAATCTCTTGACATTCTGTCTTTCAGACCCTGTGTCAAGAAGATGAGAAATGTTCGGGTTCTCTTTATTTTTGTCCTCTAAGCCATGAGGTCCAAGCAACTTTGTGCGGTTTACTCCGCCTGTTACACTAATTGTTAATTTTTAAGAGCTATTTAAAACAAAAATAAGCAGATTGTTTATTTTTGGTAATTGTTTCTTGGCTTTTTCTGCAGGAAGAAGTTAGGATTCACATTTGTGAAATCACAAAGCAAAGGATTTCATGTTTCATTGTTTCTACCTTTCCCAATTGATGATGTCCTCCCCCTCCTCTTTCAAAAGAACACTATCTTAAAACCAAAATTGAGAAAAAAAAATGTTAAATGGAAAATAGAAAAAAGAATTATATAGACTGAGGCAACAAGTTGCGAAGGTGAACTCTCTTGAAATTTCAGGCTGCCTGGAATGCTTCTATAGCTAGATGATTTGTCACACAAAGTATCACACAACTCAGCACTTTTGCTGTGGATTTGGCTAGCTAGCAAATGATTCCTTGTCTTGCTTTACTTTCTTACTTGTTGCTCCCTTGTTCTCCAGTTCTTCCCACAAGAACATCTAATTGAGTGAACTTGTACAGAAGCCAGGCTGCAAAAGGGAAATGGGAACTGCTTTGCTGCTCACGGTCGGGGTGGCGAGACAGCAGCTTTGACAAGCAGCTGAGGGATGCAGCCACCCAGGACAAGTATCTTCTGTTAAATAGAGACAACACCTAAAACAGTGAAGTTATTTGTTTAATACTATTTGAAAGAGTGGGAGTATTTCCAGGGAATAAACACTTTTCTGAGCATTGTTCTGCAAATGCAACTGATGCTGACAGAACTGTGATGGTGCAGTTGAATGAGTTCATTCAATGATGAAGCAATGTTGGGTAGATTTCTTTGTTCCCCTTCAGAAGGCTATGAAACTTGTTCTGTTGGGAATGTGAACCTGTAAAAACCTACCCTATTACCATCCACATGTAGGGGATTTAGGAATGTTTTTGTGCATACTCTTGACTTCCTTTGAATGTAGTGAACTGTTCAGTTGAAGCACAAGTGTGTGCTTGTGTTTGAATCTCATTCAGGACGGAAGAAGACTTTTAGATGTCAAGTTACTGCCAACTGTTCTTGCTTTTCTGGGTAAAGCCCAGGTGTTCTGGAGAACATTTGAGGTATGAGATGAAAAGTAGAGAAATAAATGACTGAACTTCTCCTTACTATACTTTTTTCTGAAGCATTTAACTTGAACTAATGACATTCATATTCATGCATTTTTAAGTGGAAGGAATTAGATTTTCAATATTTTAAAGAAAATTTGAGATGAACCATCCAAAGAACAATCACACAAAGCCTGTGATACTGTGGTAGCAACAGCAGTCATCCAGTTGACACATGTACGCTTTAGAATGCCACAGAAGTGACTCAAGGTCTGAAAAATATCCTTGAGATACTTGAGATATAGAAAAGGGTTATGAGATTAAAAGAGATTTGATCTTGGTTGCAATGTGTCTACATAGGGAGAATACAATTAATACTATATGTATTTTTACACTAGAAGTCAAAAACATAAAAAAGATCCAACTTAAAGCTGAAAATAGATACTAGAAGGAAAGAGGGAGCTTTTTCTAGAACTGAGAGGTAGGTTTTTCTTTTCAGGGCTGCTTGATAATTTTAACATAAATGACAAAGTGTAAAATTCTAGTACTAGAAACAAATATTAAACAGTGTCTGATTAAGACTGGTACCATTTTTTTCATTTTCTGCTTTAAATGTGGAGGTCAGCTGTCATGTCCCTGATGTCTCTGATAAAAGCTTTCCCTTCTACTTTCTGCTTAGCTTAATTTTACCTTGTGATAAGACTATTCACCCTCTAAGCCAAAAAAAAAGACCAAACAAAACCCATGCAACTTGTGTTACTGTATTTATGCATTTTGTATGCATAGCATAAAAATGCATACAAATTACATATTATGTAAGCATTTTCTATGTGTAGGATAAACTTTGAAATCAAGTTTCAAAGTAACTTCTGTTTTGGCCTAAATCAGTCTCTAATGCTAGTCCATCTCTTGCACTTTTGAGAACAGCAATATGCAATTATGCAAACTTCTGTATCTCTAGATAGAGAAATCTACATCTGTAGACAGAGAAGCTGAAAAATGTGTTCCCTTTTGCCCCCCTAATCCTTTAATTTTGCCGAACTTGTCACAGACAAGTTCAGGTGGAGCTGTAGCAAATGTTAACTGCTTTAGCTTTCCAAAAATATTTCCTGAAGAGATATTAGAATGCTTTCTTTACTGTTTCCTTATTCTTTCTACAGAAAAAGATCCTGGAAGACCCTGTGTGTGATAGAGTATTTGATATCTCTAATTTCTTGTCGGGAGAGATCTTAAGTACATGAACACTGAATAACTGCTTTATTCACAATGGCTTCAGTTTCTGATGCTGCTTTGTTTTTCCTGTTAGCTATTAAAAAAAAACTTTAAAATGATGTTTTTATAAGAGCTTGACTCTTAAAACTGCTCCCTCAAAAATAAACATTCCAGAAAAGTTGAACATGGGAAATGAAAATATAATGCCTTGTGTAACCCTTGTCCAGTGTGACTTGGCCAATGAAATTTTATGTCCATTTAGGTCATGTTATTACCTGGCAGTAGGTACTGTTGTACGAATGAGTATGTTATTACTCAGATTCTCTGTTTCATAAATAGCATGAGCTGCCTATTTGGAGTTTTGGAAAAATGTTAGCTCTTTAAATAAAGGCTTTTCATAGCTTAATTAGTTTTCTTAAGAACATGAGTACTTCTCTAAGGTCAAACTTGTTTCAGTTAAAAAAAAAAAAACAAACCTTCCCCATAACATGGACTAGGGCATACTGATAATCCTGTAAACTTGTGTTGTCCATATACATGTTTTGAGTTTGGTCTCTATATGCATCTTGTTCTGCAGGCTTTTATTGTATGATTGAATATTCTTTTAATGTTTCTGATTGATATGAAGTGCTTCTGCTACTGCAAGTTGGGCAGTTAAAAATGTCACAAATTCTGCCATGTGAGATTCATCTATATAAAGTGCTGCCTTAACATTGTTGAAAGTACCCTCAAGTTTTGCCACTTTTCAGATAATTTTTTTAAACTTGAGCCTTTAAGGTTTTTATCTGAGCTATTTAAAAATCATGAAAAATCCTGTTAGAACTCCAGCCTTAAGTGGAGTGGCTACCCTTTCAATTTCTTGGCTATCCTGCATAACCATCTTTATATAATTTCAACTACTGAATAAAGAACGGGATATACAGTCATGCCTTTCCACTTGAGTTTTGCCTGTTGAAAGTGGTACTTTATAGCACATGGATGTATGTTAAACAACATTAAGTACATTAAGTACTTTGGTCTCCTGAGGTCCACATATTTTCAAAATAATGTGAGAGCCTTTTATTTAGCATCTGTTTAACTAGGTGTTACTCTATCCACATTATTGAGAGGAATTTACAGCTTGAGCCCATCAATCTGGAGCCCATCAAAAATTCAAATGAAAACATGCTTAATTCTACCCAAATAAGCCCTTTAAGTTCTTCCTGACTGCAAAATTGAAGTTTAAACTGGAAAAGCAAGTTTAAGAGTGCACGTGCATGCGCACACACACACACCTATGCTCAGAAATCATTGCATCCAAATGAAGATTGAGATGTATAGTTCAGAAATAAATACTTCAGATCTACTGGCAAAACTCGCAAGAGTTTTGATATAACCAGGATTTTTAGCACTTGTATTCATCTTTTCAAAAGGCACAAGTAAAAATCCTTAGGTAAGATGCGTAACGTGATGCAACTTTGCAGTGGTTTGTCCTGCACTGGTTTTGATAGCACAGAGCTATGGAAGTTGAAGAAGCCTCTTCAACTATTCTGAAATACTGTAAAGTATGTATAAAAGAATAATAATCTTATACTATTTTTAGGAAATACATTACATTAGAGCTTTATTAGTAACATAAATATTTACATGAGGGAGAGGGGAGGGGCAGGAAGAGGCTTGACACAATACCATGTGTGATGAGCTTTTTCTACCAGAATGCTTCAAAAGAAACTGCTTACTGAAATGTTTTGGGCTCTGAAGAATGTTGCTTATATGGGACACATTCTTGTGCCTTCAGTTAATAACATAGTCTAAAGAATTCTTTTCTACATGCTTAGCTTCCTTCATCTAAAAAGGTCTGTTTCAGGAGCTGAAGTTGAGTGGAAGCTGACTTGTTTCCTCTTCCTATCAATACCTTCAAGATCCTTCTCCCTTTCCTAATTGCTACCTGAATGCCAGTGATCATCTCTTGTAGCTCTGAGCTATATAGGCTGATGGGGTAGCAGAAAGGAAGCTGGAAAGTCACTATAGGCTTTTCCTACAGCAGAGGCAGATGTTTTGAGGCCAGTGGTTTCATAAAGTTTCTAGGAACTGAAAAATACTTTGAGCCCCACTTCATCTAACATTTTGGATAAAATGGACCAGCAGGGGTAGGATACTAGACAAAACCAGAAATGTCATCCAAAAGTTTCTTTCAAAAAAAAAAAAAAGAAAAAGAAAAAACCCAAACTTGTTGCATTCAAATGAAACACTTCATAGTTGTGGCCTAAAAATTCTGAGAATATAGAAAAATAAAGGATTAGATATGTTACTAGGGAGCTAGCTGAGAAATTGTAGCCATGCTTGGGCCACTGGAGTATTTCAGAGCCAGTGTTTGCAGGTAATATATTAATCCAAGGAGATGAGATGTTTTTGGTGTCTACAAGATAGCCAGTAAGTTGTATAAACAACTGATGGAATAATCAAAACCTGCAGTTCAAACATTCTAATCTCGTTGTCTTGGGGTCAAGCTTAACTGCTAATATTAAGGAAATCTATCAGAGCTCTAAATAGTGTAAAAATTCCCTATGTTGATCTAGGGGACAAAGAAGGTCTTGAGCAGAGAATGGTGAATTCTAAAGCAAACAAACCTGATGACATCATCAAGGTGCCAGTCTCCTACTCTGTTACAAGGTTTGATGTACTGCAGTCAGTTCTTTTCACATGTTTCTCCTGCAAGCATTGCCTTATGACCATCTGTCAACCTTGTGTCTGTCGTTGACTTTCCAAGTTAAATCATCAAATTCTTATTTTCTCTTGTATGAGTATTCTGCCTTGATAATTGCTGATTATTTAGTGTTAGCACATTCGACTGGTTTAAGAGAATAGAGAAAACAGTCCTTCCAAACTCACTACCTAGTTATTTTATATACTTTTGTGTTTAACTTCCTGAAAATTCTTACCTACAGCTCTCTGTCTGTACTTGAACTGCAAAAGAATATTTAGGCAGGGTTTGGATCACATGTATTTAGTAATTTTATAGCAGTCAGTGAAAGTGTAGAACTAACTTGTAGTTAGAATGACAATGTTGCAATAATTAATAAAAGTGCCTTTTAACTACTGAGGACTGTCTATTTCAGAGCTGAATAAGTGTTATACATGTATATCACTTTTCTTCAGGTATCTGCACTAATTGTAGTAAATGTGTTTTCTTTCTATGTCCCTTTTGTAGCTATTCTCTCATGGGATGCACTTAACTTCTGTAGCCTTCAGTAGGAATTACTCATACTCTGCAAATGGAGAGTAAAGTCTATTCCTGGATTGAAGCCAATGTTCTTTAAAAGTTCACATGCCTTGTATTGGCTATCTAATTTAGACTCTGACCAAACAGAGGGGGAACGTAATAAAAATAATAGCAGATGTTTCAATCAATTCTAAGGGTTAACATAACATGATGTAAACTATTTCATCTGTTCTTCCTACTTGCCCATTTTAATCAGAAATGAGTAACTAGAGCCTTATATGCAGTGAGCTTCAAGAATGCTAATGGGATGCTTGCATTGTGCCTCGTACTCGGAGTACTTGTGCCAGAATAGGAAAGTCTTTTATTCTGTAATTCTCTGAGGCAAGAAAGAGATTTTTCTGAAGAGTTACTTTAAATTTAAACTCTCATTCTAATGTTAGGCAGCCTGCTGGATCTCTGAGTTAAAAATTGCTTCAGCTTTAGTTACTAGAGCCAGATGTAACATTGACCTTAAATGGTAAAAGCTCCCAAGAGTGAAAGAGGCTGGCCTGAGGGGGAAAAAGAGGAATAACTGAAGTTTTAGGTAAGTAATCTCTATAACCAAGAATAAGCTCTTTCAGCTGTGAAACAGAACGGAACCATGTTTCTTCCTTAAAGGTACAGTATCTTGTTGTTAGGAGAACAAGTTGCTATTTTTTTCTTACCTCTTCCCCCTCCTCCCTTCCTTACCCCCCCCCGCCCCAGTCCAATTTTACCCCTTAGTCAAATTTTGTCTACTAAAAAAAGAAAAAAGAAAAAAAAATGTGGTTAAGGAAATGTAGTTGTTTTTATATAGTGTTTGGGAATACGCAAGAATAAAAGAGAAAAGCTGTGTTAATTTTACTGAGGCTTGATTAATGAAGGTATGTAGTACTTAAAGGCAACCTTAATTCGCAGTTTCTCTGTTGTGCTAACCATTGGAGAGTATTTGTTAGCCGCAGTAAATGTTGTAGGTAAACAGGTATTTAACAGTATGTGGGTGGTTTTTTGCCTTTTTTTGCCTTTTTTTAATTGTACGATCTTCCTTCCACATGCATACTTTAGCAGTGTATACCAAACTTGTTCCTTTTTGATGGATTACCTACTTACCTCTGGAACCTATCTTTTTAAAAGACATTTCCGGAGACGTTTCTTTGTATAGTATGTGCTAGGTTTTAGTATTAGTTGAGCTAAATTAATACTGTGAAGTTGTATTTAATTTGAATCCTCTAAGGAGAAAGAAAAAAAAAAAACCTTCAAATACTAAAGCTTAATTGCCTTATGGAAAAATAACACTATTTAAAACTTCTCATATTGTAGTGCTCAGTTTTTATCTATGCTATTTGTTTTATCACTTTCTTGGTAAATTAAAATACTTTCAGACTTGAATGTTTAGCTTTTTTGATAGCAATATATAAACAAAATATATAATAATGAGGCTAATGCAAGGAAACATTGTTGGAATTGAAGACTCAGGTTTCTCACTAACTTATTAATAAACACCTATGTTAGTGAGTTGTTTTTCAAATTGTGTATAGAATGGTTCCACCTAGTGAAAAATTCTCTGCAATCAGTAGAGCTTCTCCCTCTTCATGGAATGATTACTCACTGAAGTGAATTTAGGCTGTGCGGAAATGAGGAGAATGTGGAGTTTTGAACACAGTGTTCCTTCAAGTGCAAACAGTTACTGAATTTATATTTAACTTTACCAGGTGTTGTATATGCTTGAGTAAAAGTATGGGGTGAAAGAGAATGGGGTGAATCTTTCATACATATTGTAATGTTCAGTTCTTGTGTATGAGAACTAACAGACAATTAGGAAATGGGCTAATATATTAAATGATGTATAATAAATGCCTTAAATGGTCTTATGTTTCCCAGCTATCAAAGGCCTTTTTTTCTGATCTATTGGTCATGTATGTCTTCCTTAACTTGTGATGTTATATGTTTTGTTTAACTTGCACAAGATACAGAGCATTAGCTAGCATTTAGAAGGGAACTGAGATAGTTATCTGAGTAATCTAAGTTATTTTTGTGTTTGTATATGGACTAGAATTAGTCTGTGTCACGCTCTTCCAATTAAGTGTATATTTTTAATACATTATAATATTTTAGTGATTACTCTTCTCCATATGATTTATTATTTTCTTTGTAACTTAGAGGATATTGCAGAATGCCCTTATCTAAATGCATTTCCAGTAATGATGTATGTCAATCTAACACAAGAAGTATAGACTGCTCATGTGTACAATGTGACCGTTGTGATTTAAAACAGCAATATGATAAAGTATCTAGCATTATCTATGTATTTAACATATAGTAAAGCTCCAATTTATTTGTGGACATGAAGCATATGATTCCTTAGATATGTTTTAATGGTGGTATATAGCCTAACTATTGTCCTATTTATCCAGGCCCCACACAGTGAAAACAAATTATCAAGCAGTTGGATTAATTGGTCTCAATGAGAAGCTGGTGCTAAAGATTGGAGCTGACTGCTTTCTGTCAGCTTTTAAAGGTACTCACTTGGCAAGTCAGGCTAAAAAGCTGGGTGGTTATGGGGGCTGAATATAGGGAGCTGCTATCAAAAAGAGACAGATGTGAAACCTCATTTTAAGGAACACATAAATTTACTTTATATGCTGTGGAGCTCATCTGTCCACTATTTGTAGGGAAGTGCGTAGCTTCAGGCAAAAGAAGCACCGTTCTTGATGCTTCAGTGTTCAGGGCATTAAAGATCTGCAGGATTTGGGTGTAGGAGGAGATCTCTGTCTGCCCTGCAGTCTTACTCTAAGCTCAGCAGAAGAAATTCCTTGTGCTGTGTTCTCCATTTGTATTTCCTTTGAGGAGCGTCCCCAAAAGTTGTTTTGGATCTCAATATCACAGATAAAAAGGAAGTCTAGGATTGAATGATGTATCTTTTTAGGCTTATAAGCTAGTGGCTTTAGAATGGAATTTTTGGTTATTCACCAATGATGTGTTCGGTAGACCTCTGACAGTTGTGGCAATACTTACAAATGATTTTTTTTTATGGGGAAGTGGATTCTAAGAAGTCTAAAAAGGAAAGAGGGATTTGAGATTTAAAACAGGACAGTTAAGAAGTTGATTGCTTGTTGGAGAGTTTGGGCTCAGAGTACCCCTTAAATCTAGACTAGATGATGAACATCCTGCATCCTTAACATGATAGCATGACAAGCTTTTTGTTTTAATATATGATTATTCATTTTACAGTCTGGAAAATCACTTGAGAAACTCCATTTAAAATGAAATTACAAAATATATTAAATACCTGAGAGATGCAATAAAGGGAACTAGTAAGTGAATAAAGAATCCTCTGCTATATCCTGAGATATTTATTACCTTTAAAATACACAAAATTCACAGTCATTGGGCATCACAAGGCACTAAGGACCTGTCAATACTATAGATATGACTTAAGGCCTTGCACAAAGCAAGATGTGTAGAAATTTCATGTGTTTTTTTTGTTATCATTTGTTTTATACCCACAGACACGCTCCTGGGAAAGATGAGAGCAGGAGGAGGGGAGGGAAATGGCCAAGCTTGGCTGAAGTGTTTGTATGCTTGCAAGTTTGCCTCTTCCTGCAACCACTGCTAATGCACAAACTGCAGCATGGGAAATTCTCTAGAATTGCTGTGTGCTCCCCTAAGTTATGTGCTGGTACGTTCTGTCTTGGTGACTGTCAGAACAGAGCCACAGTCCTATGGCTCTCTAATAGGCTCTGCTGGGCTTAGAAACTGCTCCAGCAGTTTCTAAGGAGGAAAAAAAAGGTTGAAAAGTCAGTAGACCAAGTGGTGGAGAAAAAATAAGATTTGAGTTGTGCAGTTCTTATCTTTTTTAAAGTTTTATGTACTAGAAATGGACGTGTGGTAGAAATTCCATGCTGCTGGATCAAGTAGGAAAATGGCTTTGGGCTTGGGACTGGCCTTCAGAGTAAAATGATGACTGTTTATATAATTCTGCAGAATGTTTTGTAATGTTGAAGTTATACATGGGGAATTTGGCTCTGAGCCCTTGCTATTGAAATCATTAGCAAAGTTTCCATTTACTTTAGCGGTGCCAGATCGAGCTCTTAATGAATGCCAGAAAGGTAAGGGCTGTGATAGTTAGCAGGAAATAGGAGTTTGAAATCTGTGGGAATTTGGCTAGAAGCAGACAGGTAAGGGTTTTTTTCACTCATCTTATTTGGTACCTAAAGGGATTCACCAACAAATAGGATTTGTAGAATGACATGTGTTTCTGAAATTTTGGAAATAACAAATCTCCTAATACAGGAAGTGTTCCTCAGTTCTCTTTGAAAAGTACAAAGCTTCTCTAGGCAGTGCATGCAGTAGAATATAATAAGGCGGAATAATATAATAAGACGGAATATAAATTAAAGCTTCTTGTTTAAAATGTCCAAACTAATGAAGGGCAGAACTGTGTCCTACTGCTGAACACAGAAATTAAAAATAAGATGTCTAAGTTGAAGGGGGGCTTGTGGAGGAAAGTGGAAATATGTTTTATGGTGCATAAAAATATGCACATATTCTTCACAATGTTGACCACTGCATTTCCTATATTTTTCTTTCCAAAAGGTGAATGGATATAGCTGACCTCTGGGCTCAGGAAAATAGTGTGATCTGGTGTAATTGCTGTGGTGGGTGGAACTTCCTCCAGGAGGAGGTGCAAAGTGAGTCTAATGCTGTGTTCAGACTGGGAGATGCTTTTTTTTAATCTTGACCAAATCTGTTGCAACTCACTGTGTGAATATAGTTGTGCCTATCATCTCAACTACCTTGAGAGGCATTGCCATTAATAAACTTACTGTTAGCTCTATTCTTTGGGTATAATTATAAGGATTGCTCTAAATGCTGTTTTTAGTAAGTGCAATAGTCACTGGAGCAGACTATAGCACACCAAGTAAATATATCAGAATTCCCAAGTTTCTGAAGTACTAAAAGCAGGTTTGGGACTGCTCTGTTTTTACCCTAAGTTAAGTGAAAATAGCTGTGAAGGACAGGAAGAAAGACCTTTTAGAATACAATCATAAAAAAAAAAAATGAAGGTTAGCGCTGTGCTGAGTTTTGGGGATGAGTTTGTAATATCTCTGAGTAAAATGTTAAAAATTCCTTTCCAAAAGATTTTTAAAAAGTATGCTGATAGAATAGTTTCTCTAGAATATTAATAACTTTGTACTCTTATGAGGAGCTCTTGATATTTCCTGTTGCTTTCGGTTTAAAAATTTTTTGACATTGCCTTTTTTAAAACAGATATTAAATTTTTTGTTGCTGGTAAAATGGCAAACCATCAACCATCCCACTGTATACAAGGCTGCCATATAAATGTAATGGAAAGGTGAATAACACCTAAAGAATCTTTGGGAAATCTGTACTGCTGTTGTTTGGTATTTCCATGCCTTGGAAGGTGTTCAGAAATTATGTTAGTGTTTTTACTGTCCTTTTGCAGAAACAATACCATATTTAAGGACCCAAAAGAGAAACGACAGACCAGAGAAAGGTAACCTTTTTACTGTGGAAAGGGTGAACAATACTTCCTTAAACTACATGGTCAATTCTCAGTTTGTGCATGAGACTGTTACTGTTTCTGGAGTGTGCAGAGCTTTGCCAGTGTACAATGCAAGGGCCTGGCTCAGTGGATTATGCGCTCTCCTGAGCATTTTGGTCCACAAAATATCGAGACAGTTTCCCCTTATCCATTGCTTATCAGGGAAGGATCAGAGTTGTTCTTAAGTTTTTAAACTCTGAGCAGGACCTTGTAAATTTCTTGTCTGTTTTTAAACCAAATGGGCACAAATAACAAAATTTCTCACCTACCCTTATTTTCATGTAGCAGCTAATGATATGCTTTCTCAGAACAAATTCTATTAAACTCTCAGTATGCCTAAACATTATCTGCCTGCCTTTATGATTCTGAGGTTAAAATATTTCATGAAGTAGGAACATTTTTCCCTTCCTTTTGAAGATAGATACTGTACAATAATCTTGTATACTTATCTATTTGAGCATCTGCTTAGAAAATAAAACAACATGCCACTTTGACATCCAAGAAAGTGCTATAAAAAGTCTGTTGCTATGTTTAAATGCCTACACTCGGTTGCTATAGCAATAAAAATCTCAAAAATGAAGTACAAGTTGCCACAGTCCATTACAAGCCCTTTCTGGGATAAGGCAATAGTTGGGCTGAGGAGCTGACAAAGATGTTCAATGTCTTAGGGGGCAGAACTGCCACAGTTCCTGGTATCCTGTGCTGTTGCCTGTAAGCAAACATAAATCCCCAAGTAGCTGTGTCAAAAGGGATCCACACTTGATACAGCTGTCTTTTCACGACAGAAAATGTCACTGAAAATGTTGATCTTGCTCTAGCTTCCTCCTGTCTTGTGAAAGAGAGTGAAAGTGAGCATACAGAGTGCTTCAGGTTATGTTTCCTCCCTGCAGCACTGCAGTAGCCAGTCTGAAATGCCTTTCTGCTTGACGCAACTGTGGGGACTCTGCTGTAAGGAGGAGATAGGGAACGAAGGAGCGGTTACTGGAAGACAGGTTCCTTAGCTGCCCTCTGGGGCTTGGGACTTGAAGATGCAGGACATTCAACTTCCTTCCCTCTAATATAGATAACTAAGCAAGGTATATTATACTAGCAACTGTATGTTCAGGATGGGATTGAATGTTACTTCAAGCATGTTTATTTTGGAAAAAAAAATGGAAATTGGAAAAATTTAGCTTGTTTTTAAAAACAGTGTAACTGTCATGTTCTTATTCCTAATTGCTTAAAGAACCTTCAAAGTGCAAATGAGAAGGGCTTGCTCTGTGTTGACAGTTTTTTGTGTGATTCAATTTCTATATGGTACTAGCAGTGCGCAGCACTCATGCAATAATATTTCAGATGTTTTTCTGAATGTTTGCTATGAAGGCTAGTTGAAAGCTTTGGTACCAGAAATGTACCAGCGACAGAAACATATTAATTTTAGTTGTCAAATATTGATTCCTGTTGCTCTCAATCAAGGTTTG
Organism: Nothoprocta pentlandii; assembly: GCA_013398315.1. Taxonomy (NCBI): domain Eukaryota; kingdom Metazoa; phylum Chordata; class Aves; order Tinamiformes; family Tinamidae; genus Nothoprocta; species Nothoprocta pentlandii. Next base: position 2,588,883 of record VZSG01000017.1, on the reverse strand, counting down.
TTGTGCTGATAAATCTCTAGATGAAATAATTCTTGGAGATAGTAGTGTCCTCTGCAGTTCTGGGGTACACCTAAATACTATAACACTTCCAAGTCATCTCGGCTGCTTTATTTTTGTAAAGAGAATCTGACTAGATATCACTGAGTCTATAATATATAAAATTCCTTAAAATAAGAATTGCAACCCTACATAAATAGTAAGCACCTTTCCCTTATTTACAAGGTGCTTTATAATTTGCAGCCCAAAATGTTTTTTTCTGTGATGAATTATGAGCATATTGGAAGCATAATATTGCTATTAAGTTTTGCTTTTTAAGCAGTGAGAAATCTGACATTTTGTTGCTTTGCAGAAATTTGCATGAGCATGGAAACAACACTGTCTCACTTAGCCTCCGCATGGATTCTTTGTTTACTTTTCCTTCTCAACTGCTCTACATGGAGAACTGGGTAGTTGTTCCAAACAGGATTCTTCTTAAACAAAAAGGTCAAGGAGAAAAGAGTGATTTTTTATTTTATTTTGAACAGATCTCATAGACATTAAATCCATAAATATTTATCGATACTTGTTTATTAAAATTATCTTGGAATTTTAGTGATACTCTTGTCTATTTTGAGATGCTTTTCTGGTTTACAGGCATACCATGCCTGTAAAATTAGCACATTTATTTTGTTTAATACAATTTTACAGTAGACAAGATGTGCTGGTATACATAAGCTAAATGTGGGGGTATGCAAAGAGGAGGAGAAAGTGTGTGAAACTTGTAGCTTCTATGAGCCATGAAATTCTCAATGTCAAATACTTGAAATACAGAAACTTGGTTTTCAAGAGAACTGTCATTTATCCGTAGCATGCTCCCCATCTTTGTGACAAGATCCTCCCCTCCTTCCAAATTTCAGAGCTATTTCATACAGCCTCTCTGTTATGGATACTCTACCCTTGAACTTGCAGCTACCGTAGAGATGCAGACCTCATGATACAGGTCATTCTGTGGGTCAGTTTTGATTAAAGCTGATCAACAACTTTAAACCATATTGGAGAGTAGGGGCAAAAAAACGGTAGGGTTGAACAGACAACATAGCTACATAAGCGTCTTCTCAAGGAAATAAAAGAAAATAAATTGAAAAACCCTAAGACTGTTGGCTAAGGAGATTCTATTTTCCATTATGTGCTAGCTTTCTTTAAGTGTTAGCCATGCATTTATTGTTTTCAAAATCTATTTTTGGCCTTGTTTTCCTTGGAATGAAGCTTGTGCTGTTATACTGGTTGTCAGCCAACTGTCCTCCCTTCCCTGCCTTCCCTCCACTTCCTCCTACTAGTCTTTGAACTCCTTATCTAATTTGTCAAGTTTGGCCAGATTGTGAGAATCTTGGAGGTTATAAGTTCCTACACATTTTGTGAAAACCAGTGACTTGGTAAAAGAGAGACCCAGCTCAGTGCTGCAAAGGGAAAGAGGCTTTACTGCGAGCTGAAGTCAGTGGTTCTGTTTGATCTGCCAGCTGGCAACCTGGCATGTGGGAAGCTCAAAACCAGGCACCACAAGTACCATCTATTTTTCCTTCCAGACATGCAGGAGACTAGGAGACAACTAGTCTTATTCTAATTGAGGGAGATAAGATGCAAAATTCTTAAAATAAAACACTCAAAAACAGGTTTCACTAGCTCAACTATTTTAAAAACATCTTATTTCCTAATGGATACATAGGTTACAAACTGTCCATTTGTGCAGTGATATCTTGGCTTTATTATGGGAAAATTTGCAAATGTGCTTGATACAGATCGTGAAAGCTACATGCTGGCAACTCTCCAGTCATTTCATACTATGCTATAATAGCTGCTGACTGTATATGCCTGTTGCCTTCCCAAAGCAGGACAGAGCACAGTTAGATTGTGGAACTGACCCTTATCTGTTTTGCAGATTTTCCCATCAAAGCTGCAGAGCCTAAAGGGAAAAGTCCCGAGCTTTCTGCAGTCATTGGGAGCAGGCTATAGACTCAGTCTGGTCATCATGTGTGTCAGGCAGGCTCATGGGAACGTTGTTAGGGGACAGGTTCTTCCCATGGTGAATAAATGTCAACCAGACGGGCAGAGACTCATGTTCTGATTAGGCTTTTCTTGTGTAACAGATGTTTTGAAGCTCAGCCAGGGAGAATAAAGTAACACCCAAGGGGAATAGCTCTTTTGCTTTCTGACCATTTCAGAAAGGCTCAGGATCAAAAATCCCTTCTCTGAAAATATCCTTGTGTCTAAAACGGGTTTTCCATTAATGATGTCCCATATAGCTGTGCATATACAAGGTCATTATGTGAACTCTGAGGCTAGAGAAACTCCCAGTGTTTCACATCAGCAGTAGGAACTGGGAGCTGGTGAGAGCAGAGACTGCTCTTGCACCTGCTTCCTCAAGTTTCCCCTTTTAATTGTGTGATAGGGTTAGGAGATTTTTTATAATATGCAGCAGAATCTTGGACTACTCCTATGAAAATGACCCAAAGTATGTAAATATTATTATGGTGGATCAGATCATTGTGTACTTAGTTTTTGTCCCCCACTCCTGCTTTCTTGGATTTTAAATGAGCAGGAAAAGCAGCAACACTAAACAGATGCTCGCAGAAGGGAGATGAAAATCCTGCTAAAGCACAACTCCTGCTCTGACTTCCTTCGCCTCATGTTATGAATTTCTAGAGGCCCTTGTTGAAGCTAACCTTTGTTTTCTTTAAAAGAAAAAGAAAAGGTCAGGATAATGTTACTTGCCTCTTGAGTAAATCAATTTCATGTATCCTTATAGTGAGTGATTAGGTATTTTGTTGTTTTAAAGAACCTAACCTGTGGTAGCGTCCAGTTTCCTTCGTTGGCTTATTTGTTTAGGAAGAAGATTTTTTTTTGTTTTTAGTCCTGCCTAGAAAATACTAATTTATTTTTTCTCTTTAAAACAGGGAGTTCCTGTCTACAGTATTCCAACCATCACCCTGTTGCATTCTCATTATCATTTCTTCACATATACAAAATGTTGATCATAGTACTTCAAAACCTTCAAATCTGCTACTAATAGGTAACGGAAATATTTATGTGTAACTGTATTTTAAATTGTACTTCTATTTGAAACAATTACATTAATTTGGGATTTCATCCGATGAACTGCATTCAGAATATTAGCTTTCTCAAGCTTTCTTTTTTTTTTCCCAAGTGGCTTATTAAAAAATATACTACCATTCACTCACACAGATAAATAAACTGCTATATAAAGAATTGTAGCTCCAGATTTTATCTTCCAAATTCTTTGTTGTCTTTCTGGAAATCATTTCTGAATTAACTCCATCAGAAGTTTGGAAAAGTTGGCTCTGATGTTAAATATTTCCCTTAGCAAAAACATAAAGATATGTTCGGTTAGTAACTTTATCCTCTTTGGTCTCCTTTTTTCTTCAAGCAGGTTAAAACTAGAAAGCACTTGAAGGGAGCTATTAGAAAATGAATCAGTGGATTGCCATTAAGTGCCATGGAAATTAAAATAAACATTGTTCTAACAAAGAAACATTAACAACAATGTTTGTGTTGGAAAAAATCTTTACATGTCTTAGAAACGTGTTCCACACAATTTGGCATCAATGTCTTTAAGTAAATCAAACAATGTATTGGTATTAATTACCAAATTAATTACCAAAATAGTTCTTCACATTAAAACAGCTTTTTATGTAGATTTAGGCATTGTACCTCTTGTTCATTAAACTAGCTTGGCAAATGGTTGCTTATAGGCAAATGCTACATACTATAAGAAAACATAGATCATGGCTATGAAAGATGATTGGTGCAATAACATTAGATATCTGCAGGAAAGCTAATAATTCTAGTCTTCCTTAATTTGTGAGGCAAAACAGTTGGGAGTATGGTTTGTTAAGATACACTGCTTGGGATTTGGATTAAGAGAAGACTAATGAAGAGAATTAAAATTTTAATTTTTTTGAAGATGATATGCAGACTGAAATACTGATAGATTCTCTTTTCCTCCTTCTCCTCCCACCCCCCACTTTGTGCAGAACAAATCCAGTGTTTCTGTCATTGGTGGAAATGTTGGAAGGAAATCTCAGATACGTATTTTGCAGCTTTATCCAGCCACTTTAAATCTGAACAACTCAAACAGCTCAGGAAGCAAGACTGTCCATGACTGAAACCATTTTCTTACATTTCTTTGTCTAGTGATACCTGGCTTGTGTTGTCCAAACAATTTTTTGGATATCAACTAAATATTGGTCAAACAATATTCCATTAGAGAAACAGAATAGCAGCTTCTACTGTCTCAAAACAACTGTTTTATTTCTTCACATGGTACCAATATGGTTTCTGTGGGAGAAGAAAAGTAGGAGTTGTAAGAGCATCCTAAAACATTCCTGAAACTTGTATATTTGATTTGAGAATAGATGACTTGGATGATTTTTCTGACTCAGCCACATGGGAGGCATTTGGAGCAGGATGTGTAGGCAGCACTGTACAGCTGAATGTATGTGATAGGTGAGGGCATGGCAAAGGAAGAAACTGGTGGGCTGAGATAATAAGAAAGATGAGAGCTGTTGTAATCCTTTGTAGTTGAAGGATTTGTAAAAGTTTCTTATCCTTCTCAGTTTCTTGATCTTGCAGGGAGAGGACAGGAAGAAGATTTTATACTGCTTGTCACTTATTTTCTGCTGAGTAGTATTGCTGTCAAAAGGAATATTCTTTGTATGGCTATATAATTGAGAATACTTTAGGAATGTTTTTTGTGTGGCGTGTTGTCCTTAATACATATGAAATAATAACAGCCAGAACTGACCAGTTTGTACAATCCCATGTCATGATAGTGCAGATAGTAGAAAGCTTTACCACTCATTTATTGTTTTAACTAATTTTTCATCTGGAATAGTTTTTAAATGGTTTGAATATCTGTGTAGAATTATAAGCAACAAAAAAAGCTGAGGTGTGAGTTATCTTCTCAGTTTTCATGGGACGGGTAATCCTGACCTGACTGGAAGAGCCAACCTTGGTACATTTAGCATATAAATCACATTTAGAATATGTGTATGTACTTAAATGTATGTATATAGGAGTGCCAATGCAACTGAGAAATGCTGCTCCCTCTTTTCTCCTGCTAGATGAGTACTTCCAATGTGGTGATCCTTATTTTATTAGAACTAAAAATATCTTCAGTAGTCTTGTATCTAAATGACCTCTTAAAGACATTTAAAGCCTGTTCATATTCAAGTATATAAAATGTGACAGAGCAAGGAGATGCCAGACATTCTTTGGATAGAGATAGGTTTATTTCCTCAAGAAAAAAACTACCTAGGAATCTAGCACAATGCCATCTTACAGTAGTGTTATCTTAGTCCTCCCTATGGTCTCAAATAGATAAGAGTATGCCCTGAATAGAAAACTAACAGGAAAAGGACTTTTTTTTTACCTTTCTTCTGTGTGCTGGAATATCCATCCCTTCAGCAATGCTAATGGCTCATAAGGAGCCTAAAGGCAGTTTTCCTGTTGTTCATCTTCCCCAAATCAGTGTCTTTGGGAAATGGAACATTTTTATCAATGAGCATAAGAACTGCATGCCCAGGTCGCACGAACTCTCCCTAATCCAGTACCAGAAATAGGGCGTTACGGCAGAAGTAGGATCCACAACTTTGAACCATCTACAGATGGCTGGTCTGGCTCCAGATCTAGAGTTTGCATAACCACCACGGTATCTCTCCTCTAAAAGCAGCTAATCCTTCTTTAAATTCACCTGTAAGTTTCTCTTTTACAACTTTGTGGTAACAAGCTTCACTGTTAAGATATGTTTCGTAAATATTATGTATGTACATGTTATGTATGAAACATGTCATGTTGTACATTGAATGAAGGAGCTTCTTTCTGTCTTTAAAATACTGCCTGATAACTGTTGGGCATCCTCTTGCTCTTGTACTGCAAGGATTAGTGGGCACAAACTCTTTTGTTCTCAGTTCTTTCCTACTACTCTTAACATTTTCACCTTTTAGGCTACTGCTGAATGACGTTTCCTGTGAAACATCCAAAATAACTTAGATCTGTTTCTTGATTTGTGAAACAATCATGAGTTCTGATTTAGCTAAGTAGATTTTGAGGTATTTTTTACATATATGTTCAGAGGTCTTCTATAACTCCTAAATTTTGCTTAATAACGAAGTTTAGTGAATTATTGGTGTTTTAGCATTACTTTTAAGTTTGTTTTACCTTTAGTGTTGTGCAGAAAAACTTGTGCCTAAAATTGCTTGTTTGTCTTCAAGCTTCATTAGTTAGTTCAGTGTTTCAGCATACAACCCTGATCAGTAGCAGCTTGAGCTAAACTGTTGCCTTGCAGATTGCATTGACTGAGAGGCAAGCACGTACCTCATTTGTTCTTACTATTAGGATGATACACAGTCTGTAAGAGGGACACAGAGAATTGGACTGTGATAATTCTGCATTTCTACAGCAGTCTTGACCCATGATATGCTCTGTTTGTCTTCTAAAGTTTCTTCCATGAGTCACTCTGTCCTTTCCATCCTTTTTCCATCCTCCATTTTCCATTTTAGGTTTTCAGGCGAACTTTGCAAATATGCTATGTAAAATGCAAGCCCTCAAATCTGCCATTATCCTTGCCTGATAAGTAATTCTGTGCTTCAAGTTCATATCTCTGTTGGGGCTCCCTGTACCCAACATTAATAGAAACATAACGAGTAGAATATTTTAAATGTCAGTGGGATGAGATGATAACATAAAGCTGATAAATTGTTTTTGGATCAACCAATTCCTGGAAAATCAGAGGAGGAGTAGTGCTGGCTGAATAACTTTATCAGATATTTTGATTAATTGGCCATGAGGAACATTTTGCTACATTTGACTTATGCATTTCCGGAAAAGTAGAGCTGTCTCAGAGTTGAAGCTTTCTTCCAAACTATCCAATTCTCCTGAAGAAAAATGTAGCTTTTTGGTAAAAATGCATGCCAATCAAGCCAGGAAAGCATTTTTATGTTCTTATGTCACAACTTGTTGATGCTTGTTGGTAGGTTTCTGACTTTTGGCTTTTGGAGAACAATCCTTGAAAACCACAAGAATAAGATTAGCAAGACATCTATTCTTAAAAACTTGCAGAGTTTTGGTTTCGGAAGGTTTCTAAACAATGAGGTATATTCTTCCAAAATTTTTTAGCGAAGTCATACTGAAGAGTGGTTTCCAAATTAGAGTGTAACTTGTAAGATCCTCAGTCTAGAATTAAGTGTGTAACCAAAACTGACTTCATTTTCTTCACTAGGAGTATACATAAATCCAGCTGACAAGGACTTATAAGTAAAAAGATCTGTATTCTTCATTTAGGAGTTTAACTTCGAGGTTTCAAGTTTGACAGTGCTCACTTCAGTGTTGCCTATATTGCACATTTGCTTCCTCAAAAGTAAGAAAAGTAGCACTTGATAGATAATTTTATCTACTACTTTGGTAGGTTTCCTTGGACTTTCAGGGTTAAATTCTTAAAATTCAAGCTATACAGAAAGATTGGATTGTTTGGAGTGGATATTGTTCCACAGCAATTTGTAGCAGTCCAATAACTTTCAGTAGCAAGGAATAACACAGCACAAAAAAAGCAATGGATGATTCAGCGGTACAGACGAAAGACCTTCTGTAAAGCATATTTGCAAAATCTCTTTTTTACTGTGACACATACTTAGAGCAAAAAGTTTGGGGGGTGTTTTTGGAAAATCCTGAAATGAATGATTGCTTATTTATTGCTCTTGGTGATAACTTGATAGAGGAAATTAGCTGACGTGTTGTCTTTCAGCTATGTTTCTATTTCCAGTGGGAAGAGCCTTAAGGAGGGCCTTTGACAAAGTAGTCCTGCTATTGCTTGTTACTGGCTTCTAGATCATGTGTTGTCAGGAGGGAAGTGGATATTTATTTGTTGCTTCCCAGGCAGGTAAAGCTAAGTATTGAGCAAGTTATCTGGGGGTAAAAATCAGACTGTTTATAGCAAAACAATTGATGTGCCATCATTGTATTTAAACTGGGGCATTACAGCCTAGATGAATGCTCTGCAGGATCAGTGAGAAAATGGCTGAATTGCTGGATTCAAAGGATTTGATTGGTTCATATTCCATCTTGAGTCTGTCTTTAAGGAGAGTTCTTTAACGGTCTATACCATTCATCTGCAACAGTGATGAATCAGAAAATAGTCATCAAATCTACATATTGTTGCTTTCAGTTTTGGGACCTTGATATGTTGATAAACATGAGCAAGTCTGGGAGAAGTTCACTTAATGTGTGGACTCATGTCCTGGGAGGAGAAACTGAGCGCTGTACTATTTAGCCCGAAGAAGAGACTATTTAGGGGCACCTAGCAGTAGTTTTTTTAATACTTAAGAAGAGATTGCTACAAATATGAACCCAGATTCTTTAGAGACACAGAGCAAGAGGCAGTGGTTAGAAAAAGAAAAGGAGTTTCTGTCTAAATAGAAGTTTGTATTTTTAAATTATTTTTCTTTTAACTACTACTGAGGTAACTGATCACTGCAGCAGGTTGTGCAGAAGCTGTGGAATTTGTCCTTGAAAGTTCTCAAAATTTATCTGGAAGAAGCTCTGGGCAACCTGATCTGGTTGCTCTAGTGTCAGTCCTGCTTGAAGCCAGAGGTTGGAACAAATGACCTTTTTACTTTGAAAAATTATTTGATTGTGTTAATTGACGCTCCAGTCTGTTCTACAGCAGCACAGAAGCTAGTCATAATCACATTAATAGTCTGAACTCTAAATCAGGTTACTTGAATAAGATGATGCTACATTTATTCACTTCCTAGTACGAGCAATGTTTAAAAAAACTTGCTGAAACGCGATTTGTAGTTGTTTTGTAAGAGGACAAATTCATGTTTTCTTAGCTATGTTGTTTTGTGCAATGCAAACACAAATGCATTTGTGTGACAACAAAAAATTGTGAATCTGATTTTGTGCAAGAAGCCCCCTGGGAAAGGGGGAACCTTATATGCAGCTTTTCTGAGAATCCTGCTTGAACTGCCAGTTAGTCGTGCTGTTGTGGTTGATATCATTTGCATGAAAACTTTCTAAATTCTGGAAGAAAAACTTTAAAATAGCATCAACGAACTTCCTTTTGGTGTTTTTTTCCTTTAAATGAGAATAAAATACTTATTCTTATCCTATTTGCCATTTATTTATGTAAGATGGAGAGCTGAGTGTGATCTCCCTGCTTGGAAGATTGTAAATGCATTTTTAGGATCCCAAGAAATTTATTGTTGGTTTGTTTAAGATGTGTCCTCTGGGATTACCCCTTTTGATTTAAAGAAGGAATTTTGTTGTTTTATTTCTTCATCTTTTCTTGACTAGCAACCAGACCCCTGGGTCACTAAGCAATAGCGTTCTGCCCTAATTGCGTTCAGTGTATTTATGTATCTAAGTTAAGCCTTTAGTAATAACTTGTTTCAAAATTTTTAACCTATCTTCAAAAACAGAGTAGTCTATGATGTTTATATGAAAAAAATTGCATGTAATATAACCTCAAAACATTTCTGTAAAAAATGAATTGACAAGAGGACATTTTTTTTCCTTCTTCCCTTCTTGCTCGCTGTCTTACAAATTTGTCTTAACTTTATCTAAGTATATGGTCAAATGGCAATTGGAAAATCTCTCAGTTCAAGTTCCCAATGCAACCTACAGCATAGACAAAAATAAATGTGTAACTAGAATGTGATCTATAATAAAAGCTGTCCAGATAGAAATATATCCAGGTTTCTCTAAATCTGTGAAAACTAGTGTTTTAAAAAAAAACAAACCACCACCTCAATTGTGTTACTGATTACCTGATACTGAGGGAGAAGTCAGTTGGATTATAACATTTTCTACAAGTATTACCATTAATAATACCATTAATAATGGGTGTTGTCAGTGCAGATGTGTCAGGTCCAGCATTAGTTTTTTAGAACTACCAAGCTAAAATCAATGAAACTAAAATAGCATTTCTTCATACACTGTAAAGTAGGAATAAAAGAGCAACATTTTTCATACTTGTGTTTCATTTTCAGATTTTGGGGGTTTTCTGCTATTTTAAGGTCATGATCTTTTTCTAAGACAGAGTGCGACAGTATAAGTTTTCTCTGGATATTTTCTTTCTTTAGGTTGCTGTTGAACTACCCTTCTAAATCACACTTAATGTACTGTTCTCGTTTTCATACTTGCATGCTGTTCCTTATGCTTAGAAATCCTTATGTGCCAGATATCTACCCTTCCTTATTCATATTCTTCCTTTAAACTGCACTTCCTTAAAGGCTATCAAAAATAATTTTGAAGTTAAATGTATATGTTTTTAAAATTTCCTAAAGTTCTTCCCAACTAATTGCATGGTGGCCGTCCGGCTGTGCCCTGCTGCTGCTTGGCTGCACTTGGCACTCTAGTTGAAAGCCCGCTGAGGGTGAAAGAAGAAGAAAAGGAGGCCACTAAGAATTAGAATAAGGTAAAATTGAAGTGTGCCAGTTAACAGAGCTCATGAAATTATAGGTATGTACAAATATCAGAGTGCTTTTTTCACCCCAAACAAGAGGAAAAATAATAAAAATGATAATGGAAAAAACTTCTGGACCACTAAGACCTTTTTGGCAGCTTTTTAGCCCTATTTCCAGGGCTAATCTGGCATTGGATGTACTTGTTCATTAATCAGTCACGTGCAGTAAGGGTTTATGTGCCTTGCAGAGATGGTTTCCCTTGAGGAAAATGTGTCTACTGTGTTTCAAATCCTAGATATTTACATAGTTCAGTGCTGGATAAAAAATGAGCATTAACCTATAATCAGCACTAAGAAATGTGTGGCTTTCACTGTTAGCTTTAAAGAATGATCATGTGGTTTCATATTCACTTTTTTTTTCTTCTTTGTGAAGAAGCTCTCTTGCTTTTGGGCGATGAAATACACAGGGATGCTTGAAGAGCAGTAATAAAATAGTCTATGTGGAGATGAGGAAAAAAGGAAAGATGCGTGTGTTTTCTCTTGTCATAAAGAATGTTTTCATTTTTGCTTTCATAGAATCATAGAATCATAGAATGCTTGAGGTTGGAAGGGACCTCAGAGGTCATCGAGTCCAACCCCCCTGCACACGCAGGGTCACCTAGAGCACGTGGCACAGGGCTGCATCCAAGCGGGTTTTAAAGATCTCCAAAGAAGGAGACTTTCATTTTAAAGTTTTCTACTTTGGAGATAATATCTTAAATGTGACCCTGGAAACAGCTGCCAGTTAAATTAATGTAACTCTATTTCTGTTGGACCCAAACCATTGAGTGAGGGAAAACAGATGGACAGAAGTGTTAGGTTTCTGAGTCACTGAGGAAGTACCACTGTCCTTTTCAGTCTAATGCCCCTGTTGTCACCAGCAATAGGGGTTGGAGAAAGTCACCTTCTTGCAATGGTAAGATTAGGGAAAAGTCTCTGCCCCAAGAACCTCACAGACATTGCCTGTCCCATAGCTCAATTTGGCTCCTCTTTCTGGAGGAGGACCGAGTCCAGTATCTTAGACACATACTTAACATGATAAAACTGTGTTACTAGAGTTTAAACAGATTAGTTCAATGAAAAACTCAAAATAAATGGAGCTTACCAATGAAGCAGAATGTAAGTTTTGTGAACTTGTATACAACTCCTATGTTCAGTTGCTTTCAAAGAGAGGTAATACTACTTGTGGCCTAATTTCTTTTAAGTTCTTTTTAGTTTTAAATGAAAATTACTCAGTTTGGATGTTGAAATTTTGTTTCGTGCAATAACAATCCCTAATTAAAAGAAAGCCCTTTTTTTTTCTCCCAGGTATATACAGGCCCCAGATGCAAGTGAAGTGCTGGCCCTCAGTATCTCTACAACTTTGTCCTTCACTTGCTGATTGTCTTCAGTGTAAGATTCAACTTAAAAATCTTGTTTAAAAAAAACCTAAGATCCTCAGCTTGCTTAATTACAAGATAGTTAAACCTAAACACTAAGGAAACAGGCTGTATGAATATTCAAAAGCAAGATAAAGCTGACATACTCTTTTCACTGAAAAAAATAATCTGTACATACAATTGCAGCCTTTAAACTTTTATTTATGTTAAATTAGCTATTGATGAGGTGTGAAATCAGTGACCAATTTTTAATTTTTAAAAATTTTTATTTTTTAATGCATAAGAAAAAAGTCTAAAGTTGAATCAAAAAAATCTATTTGAGTACAACAACTGTCAAGAAACATTGTGTGAAACTGTGGGAATTAGTTCTTGTATTTCTTTAAGCTCTCCTATAAAATTTTAGATACCTGACTAAATGCTCTGCTTTTGGAAATTGGTTTTATTGATTAAGGCATCAACATTCCCCTCTTTCCTCCCTGCCTTTGCTTGTTTGAGCACAGACTTACACCCTAGTTAGATATCAGCAGAGGCATTTTCCGAATTGTACAGCCTGATCTGATTTGAAGCATACATCAGAGGAACATTTTGTGAAGTCTGAATTTCACTTGCCCAATGTCATATTTATAAATAAATAGTTCTAGTTATTCCAGCATTGTCTGCTATCTGCTTGTTAAACTGTTCCTTTCTGATGTTAAACCATGTTAAGTTGTATCTGTTCCTTCCCTGTGAGGAGAAGAGGTAGCAGAAAGGCAGATTTTTTTGTAGTGCATCTTTTTAAAGCAAATTCCATGTGGGTAGTCTAGTCTTGAGAAAGATTGTATCTGTTAGATGAGACACACAAGTCTGTTAGAAAATGGGGACATTTACTGTATTTGTTCTTCCACTTTTGTTATTTCCTGCTGATACTCTTGTGTTTCCTATTTTTTAGCGTATAAGACAAAACCAAAAAAAAAAAAATTAATCTAACCAGTCAAATATTAGTATATTTTGTTTCAAGTATTATTGTGACAAGATTATTCAAGTGTATCTCTTGGCTTGGAGATTTCAGCTTTTGAAGTGTTCTGATTATTTTGAAATATCTTCTAAATTGCTTGGGAATTAATTACAAGAATAGTTCCTAGGAATCGAAGTTGAGACCCTTTGTTTTCACATACTAATTACACACACTTTGCACTCCCCTGTAGTATTCTTCTGTATCTGTATGTGGTGTAGGAACACCACATAAAGTGTTTTCCAGACTCTTTCTTTCTGTATTTGTGTAGATATTAACGTGGGCAGAACTTGAATCATGAGGGTTTTTACATAGCATGTTTTATATTAGTCCTGGGACTGTAATCACATTTTGTGGTAAGCTATGATTGAGGCAATTTCTTAATATCTTGCAGATTTATTATTAATATCTTGCAAACTATATGAAAAACAACTTCTTATAGTAAAAAAAATATCTGTTGCAGACAAAGGGCCTCACAATTTCCATGTAGTGTCTTTTGTTAGGTAGGGCAAGAATGTAAATGTTGCATTTGCTGCATTTTTTTCTTTTCTAGTGTATGTTTTTATTGAAGAAATATTTTGAAGTCTCAATGCAGGATCTTAAAGGGCCTTTAAGACATCCTGAATCTGTTTCTGTTTATTTTTTTGAAATAGCTAATACATGCCAGCAAAACATGTTTATACATTTTAAATATTAAAACACTGTTTGAAAAGCTTATCATATGGTGCAAAACACAGGGAAAATGTTTTGCTCACATTTTCCTTGAATGAAATAACAGCTTAGTGTTTAAGTATCTCAAAGTTACAAAAGTCTAGTTGAAAATGCCCCATGGAATTCTTTTATATCTATCTAAAGGGAGTTTAAAAAGCTCCTTTTCTAACATTTTGTACTTACTTTGTAGGACTTTCTTTGCAAAGAAAGCCACTAAAAGCAGCACAGAAGATCTTCAGTTCAGCTGTGCTCACAATGAGTTTGCAACTCCCATTGCTGACAAATGAGTTGCTTAACTTTGCTGGAGGCAGTATGAGGTCAAGAAATGTTCTTAATTGTTTATTTCTGTGTATGTGTGCTGTCTCCTCGCCTCTGTATACATATACATTTTTTATTTACATTTTTGTTGTGATTTGACAGAGCATTTGAGGTCAGCTGTTAAACTAGCAGTGAAGATGGAGTAAGTCACCTTTATTATAAGCCCTTGCTAATACAGCGCTAATAGTGCTCATCTCTGACCCAGAGAGGATAAGTTAACTGATTATACTTAGCTTTCTGTGCTATGGTAAAACGAGTTACAGAGAGAACAGCTTGAAAGCCAAGGGCCTCTGAATACTTTTCCCTTTTATGGAATAGAGCTCCTAGATCACGATTTCCTGGAGATTGTACTCTAAGCCTACACAGTGGTAAAAGAAAGTTCTCTGCATTCACTGATCTATATCTGACTACAAATTGGAGTTCAGAGTTTTTTTTCCTTAACTATTTTAAAATGTAAGTTTACAATAACAGAAAAAAAAGTCTTCTCTTTCTTTCTTAACATTGTCTCATTTTAGTGAGGGAATAACTGGATATTGGTGAACAGGATAGGCTGTTGTAGATAGAAAAAGCTCTTGTAGATTCGAGTTGTGTATCTTTAACCACTTGTCATCCAATCCCTTCTGTGACAGTTGAATTATGAATCTCTGCAAGTATTTAATTTTAAATGGTAATTTTGAAGATCTTGCAGTTTTGAAAAGATAGGAATTGTTTGTTTATACTCTGATAAAATATGGCAGTAATGTCATGATAGATTTTTGTAGGATAGAAGCCATAGTAACTAGAGCACTAAGATCTTCTCACGCTGTCTGTGAAAGTGAACACATTTTTCTTGTGGAGAGGTGAAATGGAAAGTAAAGATAGATTTTTTTCTTATCCTTTCAACATCTTCAGGGACAATAGTTCCAGTTCTTTCGTCTGATATCTCTCTGTGTTGTTAACTTATCACTTTCTTCTTTGACTAACACATGTTTATGCTCATAGGAAGGAGATAAAGCTGGCAATGTTATTTACAGCGTGATTTCAAAGGCTGCTCAGTTAGTAGGAGAGCCAGGATAACCAGGATAATCATGTTCTCTGTGCTTTGGCTCAGGGCTCAGTAAGCTTGTAAGCTGTTTTTGCAGACGTATGTGTGGAACAGGCTTCAAGACTGCACTGGTGCTTCCTAATGTTCTACTGAAAAGGAAAATTGAATCTTAGAGGGAAATGAACTATCAGTCATTTTGTTCTTAGTGTGCCTCTCCTAGGAAAACATTCATAGTAGCAAATACTTGTAATTCTTATTAAAAGATTCTAATGATGTCTTTCTCTGTATGTTGATGCCCTCTTTCTCCTTTTCTGACTCTTGCTGACATTTACTAGGGCTATTTTAATTGCACAGTCAGCCAGCTCGGGGGGTGCAGCTGGTGCAGCAGCAAGAGTGCAAGAATGTTGCTTCACTAGGTACCTTGTTCTGTCGTTTGTAAAC
Source organism: Nothoprocta pentlandii (assembly GCA_013398315.1). Taxonomy (NCBI): domain Eukaryota; kingdom Metazoa; phylum Chordata; class Aves; order Tinamiformes; family Tinamidae; genus Nothoprocta; species Nothoprocta pentlandii. Next base: position 2,573,524 of record VZSG01000017.1, on the reverse strand, counting down.
CTTCCCCTTTCCTACTTTTCTATCACAAAGCAGTAACTGATGCAGGAAGTGATAGAACTCCCCTTGCCCAGTGTGGCTTCTTTATTGAGTATTTTTCTCAACTACTCAAAATACTCTCTATTTGAGTATTTGTGCCTCCTAGATGCGCTATGTTAGCTATTGAGGCAGTACAAAAAAAGTAAGTCAGATGCTTTAGTGATTCTTTCTTCAAGAATCCTGTACAGGTTAAAAGTAAGCTTTTATATTGAAAATGTTCAGGAATCCTAGTTAGTATGCCTCATGAATTAAGCTGTTCCTTATTTTTTTGAAATACTGATAAGTAGCAGCCTAACTATTGATGTCTCAGCAGACTGCAAGAGTATAGTCAAGGGAATGCAAGCACAGCATTTGTTTCAGAGGGTCAAGAGTTGTAGGCAAGCTTTTGGTGCCCCTGTAGAGCCTTCAATGCTGGGTTTTGGGGGAGAGGTATTGGGAACAAAAGGAAGGTCAAAAGAAAACATTTTGCTTTTTATAAGTACCACAAGTTTTTGGAAGTGTTTCCTGTTTATAAGATAGATCTGTAAGGAAATTGAAGTTGCTAATTGTGTCAGATAGTGGCTGAACTCAGTCTGCACCAAACCAGGGTGTTACAAAGGTGGCGTAAGTCCATCTCTACCCTCCATTCTGTCTTGGCTGTACTTTCTGTGCCATCTCTAAGACAACATGACTCATGCTTTATCGTCTTCTATTCTAAGATGAACTTTATTTTTCCATTTGTATCTTCTTTTAAAATTTTTGTTTTACTTTTTCAATCTGAAAAAAAAAACACCCTGAACTTTGTGCTTAAAGTCTCTCTTATTTCAATTTGGCTTGCATTATTTTCAGTTTAGTATGTATTAGGGATGTAAATAAGGCAGGAAACGAACTACTTGGACACAATTGCCTGTATTCCACATAGGACTCAACAAATAATGCACTTTGGACAGGACTGATTTTTTCAGGGCTAATGTTGTATTTTGTTGAGCCAGTCAGAACCAGTCTAACTTCATAGAGCAATCGCTAATGGGTTATTTAAACCTACTCAATTATATCTTCTCTTTTCCTCTTTTTAATTTAATTGATTATGTTTTTGCGAAGTCATAAATTGCCTCAGATGCCAGCATTTTGTTACAGAGATGAAAAGCAAATCCATACCACTTTCTGGATTACCTTGGCTGTATCTCTTCTTCCTGCAATTTTAGTAGTTGATGATTATTATTTGATACAAAAATACTTAGCTCTTGAAATGCACAGAAATTTAATGTTACCATTATTTACCCATTCTCTCTGAGTTTAAAATATGCGTACTCATAAATATCTGTTTTACATCATAGCAATTGTAAAGGTATTTTGTCTATTTTAAAATCTTGTATTTGTGGAATACGTCCTCTACTTTTTTTAAAGTCAGAGATGGATAAAATCATGATACATAAGTGAGTTTCCAGGCAAGTCAGTAGAGCTAAAATTTTACCTTTAATACATTCCGTATGTGCACAAAATCTTGAAACTCATAGGATCTACCTACAATGATTAGCTTATCCTGCTTCTGAAAAAGCTTACGTTCACTGTGGAAAAAGTGAAGTATTCTGATCTTGGCCTTCATAATCAGGTCTTTTTTTATACCTTTTCTATTGTCTTTAATAAAGAACTTCAGTGGAATTATTATTTTTAAACATACTAACCCTTGTGTACATACTTTACATTTGAACTCCCCCTTTAACACTTTTAATTCTGCATTAATTTTCATGTGAGGAGAATTTATTTCTGGCTCTTTTACCGAAGGAGAAAAGTTTTCAGCATTATGTGAAACAGATCTAATAAAAGCATTGGTTTAAGTTGCTACTAAAAAACTCTTAGCCCCAAATGTTTTATATCTCTGTAGGTTTTGTAAGCTCTATAAAAGTTGAGGTAAGGATCCTATCTCTTCTGAGGGTGTTTAAGTATTCCTGGTGACTTGGTGGTGGTAGTGGTTGTTGTTTTTAATTAGTCTAAATGTTATGATAGATTTATCATTAGTTTGGATAAACAAACATATTCCTGAATGTTTATTTACCATACCTTGTTCTGAAATGGATGGTAGAACTCTGTGAAAGGCCTTGAGATTTAAATAATTTCCTGATCACCTTTTTGCCCCCTCATCTTGATTTCCTGAATAAGAAAGCAGTAAAGATGAGATAAGTAATTCAGATTTGGGACATCATGAACTATTTTGGAGATTGAACATGTGCCCATTGGATATATTTGTCTCCCTGGCCCTTTACTGAATTATTTACTGTGTTAGTGAGTGGCTGTAAATCTGCAATGAACTATAAAGTGAATATAGTTATATCTTGCTAGTACAATCAGGAGCTGTCTAGCAAATTATATGTCTGATAATAATCTTAATTATATGTAGGCACCACTGAGTAAATTGATTATTAGTCCTGTTCCTTAACTGTCCAGTAGATGTCACAGTAAGTCTTTTAATGTGTAAACTGTAAATATAAGGAAGAACATATATTCCATCTTCAACTGTTCTATAGGCTTCAATGCGTATAGTATTTTTGTGAAGGCAATAGCTAAAGTTCATGTAAATAGGAATTACCTCAGCTAACTGACAGTGAATATTTTGCTGATAAGTCATTATTGCTATTTGGTTTTGAAAATGTCCTGCACAGTGTTGTCTTCTGAGGACCTACACCAAGAACCTGTTTGTGAAGTCTTTGCACATTTCACTTAGACCTTGTTTTGGCGCAAAGGAAGAGTGCTGTATTCTGGGTTTCCAGTTTTACTCCTAAAGCTTTTTCTTCTCTTTGAGATCAGAGATTGTGCTCCTAATGCATTAGGGCTGTATTTGTTACTAAAAGGCATTTTATGGATGTCTATCCTCTTTCCTTTTTGAAGATACTGGAGAAGGTAAAGACAGCTGAAACAGTCATAGTAGCCAAAAAGACCCTGTAAAATGGAGGGGAAAAGTGAGGATAGCAAGCAGCAAGGGAAAAAAATCCATTTTAAATACATTTCCTAGGTTATGCTTGATTTTCAAAGCATTAGTTAATAAAACTCAAGATGCTTTTTTATTTTTAAAAATTAGTACTGTTTGTTGTTATAAAGTGATCTCAATGTTAGAACATAGCTTATTAAACGGACCTCCTTCTGTTTTTTTGGCATCTAGCGCAGTGCGTGGATCACAAGGCCTCTGAACGCTTCTCCCTTGGGGCTACCTTGAGGCAGCTCCCCCAGTGGTGCATGGTTGCATCCAGCCACGCTGCTGTACGACGTGCTCCGCGCTGCCCGCCATGCCAACGCTGCCTGAGGACGAGGCAGAGCACACCTCCTGTTCCACTCCTGCCAGAGTAAGCAATCACCAAATACGTATTTGATTAATGCTCATGCTGCAACTGAAGTTTCTGAAGCAGTTGTTTATCAGTATCTGTTCTGAAGTGTTTATTTTCAAGATATCCCAAAATGTTCTTTTTATTGTAATTCCAGAAACTTTAACCTGTGGAAAGAGAACTTAGTATTATGCCTACACTGTAGACTTAAAGTATCTAGTGTTGCCTCCACAGATTTGAAAGATGTTACCTCTTTCATGTGTAAGGATGGAAATAATGTTTCTCAGTAGTTCTCAGTACTTTATTTACCACAATAGTAACTGAACATAAAATAGAGCTATAGAGAATATGAGTTCTCTATAGCTCTATAGAGAGCTATAGATGCATTAGTTGCTTTGCTACATTAGTCTAACATGTGTATGCATTTTTTATAATTATTTTCAGATAGATTATAAAATTGAATAAGTGATGGCAATTCTTCCGTTTGAATAACTTATATCACTGATAAAGTAATTCTAGATTTTAATGGTTTTTGTAGAAAGTATTGTTTACTTAGCTGAACATTTCATCAAGGTTGTGTGTTTTATGCAACTTGGCATAAAGCAAGAGAAGATTTGTATTCTGGCACATCCTTAGTTAGAAAATGTATTGCTGTCACTGAATTTGAGGACACTGTATTCTACACTCTGGGTGAAAACATCCGCTACTTTAGCACTGTAGGAAAATGTCAGCAGTGAACCCACATTGATTAGTCATGTGTTCCAACTAAAGTGCACTTTGTGCTGAGTGTTAGTTTCCTGATTTAAGATAAACACCCCTGATGGATGTAAGTTTACCAGATTATTAGCTGAGAATATATTTTGGGTCAAGATAATTATTTTATACACACATGTAAAAATATGTTTGAGAGTACAAAAGATTTGCTGAGTAAAGCATACCTGAAGAGACAAAAATGTGGTAGGTCAGCAGCACCTAAGCCTGGGAATGTTTGTTGAATGGGAGAAATGCAGTATTCCAACAATATTCCAACTATTTATCATTTAAACAGGAAAAGAAGTAAAAAAAAAAAAAAAGAGAACTATAGGACTTTAACCAACATACTGTTAAAGAACCTGCCTAAGTAGGTAAGATGAGGGCTGCAACAAGGTAGTATTCTGCAAATTTGACCTTGGACATACCTCTGTCTTACTGCAGGCTGAATTCCATAGCATGGCTAGGACTAGCATAGCTGAAATTGATAAATGAAGCAGTTAAGCTTTCACTATTAGAACAGTATCTGTGAAGTGACTTTTTAGTGCTCAAAATAAGAGCAAAAGGCTTTAATTAAGAGCTCACTTGACTTAACATTGTGAAAGGAGACGTTGCAAGCAAGAAGAACATTGGGAGGATCTAAAAACTGACAGGCTTGTTTCCTGCGCATTTTCTTTTCTGCCCTGAATCAAAACTTTCTAAGTTTGGAATCTCTTCTGCGCTGCTCTTGGTCTAACAGTTTCCTCCTCCTGTTTCAGGAGATGGGCCCCCACCTTCCTCTTGCAAGCAAATGCATACACATCCACAAAATGCTTCTGGGAATGAACCTTACATATCATAATTTGTTGTTCAGTTCAATTCTCTGACGTGATGGAAGACCCAGGATTGTAGCTTTTTAACTCACTTTGAGAAAGAATCTGGGTTTCCTGTTCAGTTTTTTTTTTTCAGTTTTTTCTCTTGAAGCTTGTGTTGAGCTTTCTGACTAACTCTGTGTTCACCAAACTATTCAGTAGCTCTGTTATGGTCTGTTCTACATATATTCTCTATGTTCACTAAACTATTCATTAGTTCTGTTCTGCTACATTTTTACAAAAAGAATTCTTTTTTTCTTGGCATGAGAGCAGTCAGCCTGGTTCAAAGCACTTTATTACCTTGTCATTTGACTTGAGAGTGTAGCTGAGCTCAGTTGGTATGCTGTTCTGTTACAGCTCCAGTATTGAACTCCTTAGAAATGTTTCATATAAAATGATTTCTCCCAGTATAAGTCAGATGTTGCCTTCATTCATTCCCATATTTTAATTTATGAGTCTTTATTTTACTGCAATCAAGTTAATATGCTTTTGCTAGGGTGAGACAGCTATTTGCTAAAGATGATGATTGCCTGGGAGCTAGTTTGCAGTGGGCAGAACATGGATAGGCAATGGGAGAGTGATGGAAGTTAAGGGGGGGTCAGAAAGAAGAGGGCACACAGGAGGATACGAAAAGGTTACAAACACAAGGAACACATGTTCCAATCCAGAAATGATGGTGAAAATGATAATTATTATCAAGCTAGCATCTTAAAGCTGTTAATTTCTTGTCTGTTATAATGATGCATTTAGATGACAGTGCTTTCAGTAGACTGGTAGAGAGCTGAAAATCTTAAGGAGATCTATGTGAATGTGAATCTGATATAACAGGATGGTAATCTTTCAACAGCCTCTGAAGAACTGTTTTACTTAGAAATTATCTTCAAAAACCATCACCAGTGGATATTGGTAAAAATGGAGTATCACAAGCTCAGGCAATGCTAGAATGGAAGTCTCCTTAACTGATTGCCCTTCTTTCCTTATTTAATATCTTTCAAAACTGTAAATAAAACATTTCTACAAACCTCATTCTATATACAAACCTGATCCTTTGCCAAAGATGTAGGTGATCACATCTTTAATGATTTCATTGTGACTGTATTTAAAGAGGCAAAATCATGTTTATAGGCAAATCTTGTGCTATTTATCAATATTTTATTATGTAGTTTAAGTTTAGTAGTAATCTTTTACTATGGCTTTGTATTTGTGCTGCCCTAAGTGTTTCTGTATATTTTAAAATCAGGATAAATGATCATATACTTCCTTTGTAAGTATACAGACATATTTACAATTTCAAGCTGCACTTTATGTCCATTTTAGTATTTTCTCTACGTAGGTTTTACACCTATTAATGTTTCATTGTTGAGTAGTTCCCAATCTTTGACTGTCCTACTAGATACTTGCCTACAACTGAGGCAAACTTCTAGAGCACACTGAGCTTTTGGCATATTCTGTTAATGCCATTGTTCTTGTTACAAATTGGTGCTATAGATTAGGCAAGATGCATTAGAGAGCAAAGTGAAGTGAAAGCACAGGGGGCAAACTTGTTGGGGGAACATGTTTGCCTCACATCTGCTCTTTGAGTTCAGGCCTAGTTAGGAAGCACCCTGCTTGTTAAAGTAGTGCTGCCGTCACATCCTTGTGCAGATAGGCAACAGGCATAAGCTTCCAGACAGAAGCTTATCCTATCCCAAAATCTGCATGTGTTAGTCTGAATGCTTTCTAGAGAATAAGGATTTCAATTGTTTCATACCACTGGCCTTGCAAAGTGCTTCATGCTTTGTCTCTTCCGGCCCTTGTATACACAAATGTACCTCAGTAGATTTGGAAAAGGACTAAGTATGAGTTTTCAGCCTCAAAAAAACGAAACTATAGCAGCTGATCAAGATGACTTTATCTGATCTAAACCAATATATATTTTATGAGCTTTTTTACAGCTCTAAAAATGGAGTTGAGTGGCTTAGGCTGATGTTCTTAAGTCTTTCGAAAGCCTTTACTCTTGGGCAATTGTGAGATTATTAGTGTAAGGAATGTGCATGTGCACTTAGCTATTTATTTAGACCCTAATGAGCATGACTGGTACCTGAATGTTTATCGTTGATTTAGACGAATAAAATGCTTTGGTTGCTGAATACTGCTAATACTGATTTAAAACTATTATAATACAATATTAACTGTATACTTGTTTCATATAATAAAGTTTCTATATTGTAACATTTTTTCCAAACATTGCAGGGGAATTTTTCTTAAATGTAAAGACTTCATGTTATTTTCTAGATATATTTCATATCCCCTCTTTTATAACCAATAATGTGAATTAATCTGGGAATCTGAATGAGGGTAGAGTTGCGGAGCATTTTAGAATGCATTTACCTATTTTAGTATAAGTTTAGTAGGATTTAGTATAAATCCTAGCAAAAAAAAAATGTATTTGAGAGGAAGATTTATGCTATATATTTTAATTTTATCGCATACTCAGAATTCCTGATTTGAGAGTAAACTTCAAGTGTTGAAGAGAGTTGTGTGTACCTGGTCGTGCACTAAGGGCTACATGACTCATAATATCTTTCTATATTCAGTTTAAATTTCGTTCAACTTTAAGTTACTTATTGGTAACTTCTGTTTGGAAAAAAATTAAATTTTTATTGTAAAATTTCCTTGCTTTAAAACACTGACTTATTAAACTATGAACCATTTTATGCTTCATTCCTTAGATGTCTAAATGGAGGTTTTTATAGAGCTTTTATTACCTGTTTCTCATGTTAAATAGTACTAAATTCACTAAATTTTTATTCTAAATGTGTTTTATTTGTGGTAAACTTTGAGTGGGTAACCTTTCTCCTTAATGCCTAAAACCATAAGTGCAGTCAGAAACAAATACTATTTCAAGAAAAGCAAAATGGTGTTTATAGCAGTTGAACATATATGGATTTGTGTCACAAATAGCAAACTTGCTTGTTCTTTTAGAAAACTGAGAAGTATTGAGAAGCAAGCTCTATTGAAACCAACAAGTGAAATACTACTTATGGAACTTTGGGAAGTAGTTTGAATAAAAATTGAAACTCAAAATAACTAATTAAAACACAATATTGTGCCCAGAATTGCCTGGAATATGAGGACTTAAAGATTATTTGGTAAATTTTATAAGCTGTGATTGATGGGAGTCCCTTGCTACTCCTGGGAAGTTTTGCTTCCAGATAAAATTATCAACACTGCTATGAAGTGTTTTACTTATCTCATGTATTTCTTTAAAAAACAAACAAACAAAAAAACCCTTCTTTTAAAAGGTGCCTGCACTTCCCCCTTTGGTCACCCTCCCCCACATAATTTTGAGAATCACTTTGTTCCAGCTGCTTTAATTACTGTAACCATCCGGGTGCTTATGTAACCTTTCAGCAGTTCAGGGGTGACTGTTTATGGATCTGAATATAGCAAAAGGGGGTAAGAGTCAGCATTTCTCGACTACTTAAGAGAAATCCACAGGTCTTTATTCCAGTTTGATACATCAATTAGGATACTCTCAGGAAACAGTCTACTGCTCTTCAGGTGATTGTCTTTACCATGTTGGAGAGCACATCAAGGTGTGGAATTAAGTGTCTCTCTCTCTCTCTCTCTCTCTCTCTCTCTCTCTCATTAATTGATATTCATGACAGTTCCTTTTGTCATTTAATTATACTTTTTAGCTATATATTGCAGTTTTTTTCTGATTAATGGGGAAAAAAAAGGTAGGAAACTTTACATTTTAGTTTTTTTACATCTTTATATAGTGCATATACAGTTAGCAATGCACTTACTCAAGCAATCCTTACATTCTGGTGTTGTTTAGAGGTTTGTATGCTTAATTGGGCAGCTTATATACATGCTTTTTTACTGTTCTTTCATGCATTCAGCTCTTATTAGTTCCATAAGTGTTATATGTGTATTTCGGTAGAAGAGCAGGCTTGTACATGAAAAATCCATTTTGATGGATACTATTCTGAAGATTGCCTAGAAGTTACATGCTTATTGATTTTAGCCTGCATGCATTAAACCTTTGTAAAGAAAATGGATATTCCGGGACTCCTTGATTTCTTCCTAACAGTCTTAGGTATAGGCTTCTAATTCATATTTTGTTTAGCATAGGAAAATATTCAGTGTTTTGAATTGCTGTTTTAACTATATTTTTATATTTGTCACCCATAATTCAGGATACTACTGGTGAAGTGGCAGCACATAGTAGACCTTCTATTGTTCTTCCAGAGAATGCTGTTTTACCAGATGTAGAAACTGATAAAAATCTGGTTAGCAGGTACTGCATTATATTTTACCAACCTATATGTAAATTGTACGGTAATTTCAGGAGTTGTGTTTTGAATAATCTCCTTTGCAGTGTATATCATATTAAAATATTATTGCTCTATTTGTAACTAGATCATACGTGTTTGCATTTTGACAATGATTTCTGCATGCAGGAAAGTAGGATGTGATGGGAATATAATTGATATTAAAATAATAGTCTTCTTTCAATTTAGTTCTAATCCTGCCATCACAACTCAGTGTTCTTTAAATTTACATTGTTTTCTAAACTTTCAAAATAGTATAAGCTGTAACTAAAAAATGCCTATTATATTTTTTGCCTAATTTTGATCAAAGGTATAATTTTTGAAACCCATTCTTCTGGAAATCAGGTAGGGTTCAGTGAAGAATTAATTGCTTTATTGGGTCCTTTTGCAAGCATATAATAGTGTATGCTACAATTTTCTGTCACTGCAAAGAAAACTGAGCAGGACACAAATTAGAGAATGCGTAAAACTCGTTTCCATGTTTTAACCTTTATCTCTTCTATGAGCAACTGAAAATAAATAAACAAAGGCAAAAAGAATTCTCCTGAACATCTCCAATGCTTTTTTAGTACCCAGTATCCCAATGTTCCAAACATCTGCATGCTGCTTAAATTACTGAAATGTGCTTATAAAGCAAGGAAATGTGTTTTTGTGTAAACTTAGCACATATGATAAGGAGGGAAATCATTGTATTAATGTATTATGTATTAAAGCTTTAATTTATAGACCTGCCTTTAGACTTAAAACATGAGAAGCTAACCACAAAGTATTAATAAAATCCACACTGTAATTTGCATTGTACTTTGAAATATACTGCGTTAAATTTCGAGAGTGTTTAAAAGTCAAAACTATGACAGAACTGCTTAGAAGCAGTGTTATTTGCCAAATCATCATGTAATTTTTGGCAGCAATTTGAGACTTTCACTTGGTTTTGTATCTAGAAAGTTCCCATATTGCTGTTGATAGCTTTCAGCAAACCTAGTGGTTATGTAGGAGACTAAAATTATTTCAAATGTAAAACTTGGTTAGAAAGCACTAGCATTTTAGGTTGTCTGAAGACTGTCATTGTAATGTACTGTATTTACATGAATCTTAAGTTATGATTGTGAACTAAAGAAGTTCTAAGAAATCAAACTTGCAGTATATGAACTTTTCAGCAAAAGTCAAAACTTCCTATGTTTGAGAGCAACTTTTGTAATTTGCTTTCTTGTTTTCTCAGTTTTTGGAGATGAAAGGAATTGTACCAAAACAAATGCTTATTTTGGCTCAATTTGGTCCCCAGCAAATGGGATTTAGTTTTAACTGGATCATTTTAATGAAAGGTATTTCATTTATGCATGGAAAACTCAAAACTTTCTAACAATTTTTAATTTATTTATTTTTGATCAAGGACAAGTACTCCCCCTTTTCACATTACATGCTTAAAGAAGAATAGTGTTGCTTTTTAATGTGTATGGGGCATATAAGTTTTACCCATTCTTTTCCTCTAGGCCTCGCAGTCCTCATCGGCGACATTCGAACCGTACCAGTAGGAATTCCAGTAGTTCATTGACTTCTGTTGGTAAGTGAATTGTTTTCAAGATCTGAACGTAGGGTCTGATTATACTGACCGCAGCTTCTCTCCTGTATATACTGTCTGTAATACATGTGCAAGAAAAACTGCTAGCATGAATTGTCATTATGAGTTTACGGTTGTAAGTGGATTGCAGGCAAGTAGATAGAGGAGTGCAGGTGGTGTTACTTTCATAAAGTTGTTGGCTTCAGTTTTCAGCTTCACATCTTCGAGAAAAAAGCAAGTTATACCACCTTAAAATTCTGGTTGTATGCAAAATACTATTTAGAAATACTGGTTTTAATTATTTGTGAGCTAATGTAATTTTTAAAGGAGAGTATAGCAGGTACAGAAGTCTAAGAAGTGTTTGACTATCATATCAGATTAGACCTTTAATGAAAATCAAAGGATTGTCTTCACTTCGTCACTTTTCTAATGTGTCTCCTACTACACAAGTATTCCATCGGTTTTCCTGTAGCTAAAAAGAGCATTTTTTTCCAAGGGGAATAAAGATGTGGATGCAGGTTTGTGAGTACTGCAGACTAACAAATACTCTCATTCTGTTGAAGTTGGTGGCAAAGCTCCCTCAGTATCTTTGCGTCTGGATTGTTACTTGTCTTCATTTACATATTTTCTGTGAAATGCAAGTTGAAGAAGAGAGTGTATGTTTATGCTACTGCATACAAGGGATGGAGGAATAAGCAGGAGAGCTCCTCTTGAAAGGGAAAATGGAGAGAAAAAAAAAAGAAATGGTAAACTAGAATAAAGCAAAAACACAAAAATGCAGTTGATAGGCAAATATATTTTATGTCTGAAATAGACAAGTATTTTCAAAACCAGTGCTGTTATTACTCTTGATGGTCTGAGTTTATCAGTTCTTGTAGATCAGGTAGGGTTACTAGTCTCTAGAGTTTATCAGTCTGTGAAAGACTTATATGCTACATTATCAGTATGTACTTTTCCTTTCTTTGGTCTGTTTTTGGGTAACTTTTTCTGTACTAACCTATAGATACCTATATAACCTACTTGCACATCTCTTAAGGGCCTTTCTGACAACAGGTGGTATTCCCTACTTTAAGGTAGCCTAGAGAATTGTAAAAATTGTGTTTGAAACTTCTATTGCTTTTAATTAATTTGACAGCCAAGGAATAGCGGATCCTTTTTCCAACTAAATAAAAACTGTCCAGGAAGCAAAGCACTAAACCCAAGGTTTAGGGGGAACTAGGAGAGTGACTTTCAGTTTGTGGTTGTGGATTACATCTAATGTACCAGCATAAATGGCCCTGAGGAAAGGAAACTCACTTTCACTTTTTAGCATTCTTAAATGCTGTTTTTTTAGCAAGTGCATTTGCAGTTCCATTGGAAAAATCTTGAAAGTCTGCAAAATTGCAGAGATTGATAACCCTGTGTTTTGAAGCAGCCTAGTAAGTCTCAGGTTTTGGCTATTCAGCTTCTGCTGCCTGATACTTTACCAGCTTTAATATTGCTTATGCGTTGGTGGAAAAAGTCATTCTATCTGTATAGAATAAAATTTCTGTACTTCAATATTTGCAGCTTACTCTATAAATGATTTGATGGATGTTAATATTAGTTTGTATAGATCTTTGCCAGGTGAGTTGAAAAGACTTCAACCCTGGAAAATCAGGCATACAAAACTCATGAGAAGGGTAGTCAACAAAAGAAATGCCCCCTGAGATTCTAGCTGAAATGCTTTCACACTGGTAAATTAGGAAAAAAAAGGAATTATGGAAATACATCAGGAAAAGCAAGTTTTGGATATGAGTGTTTCCAATTCTGGTGACTTAATCTCAGTTGGTTACGTCTTGAAAACCTACTCTAAACTTGAGAAGATAACATTAAAAAATGAGTAGTTGTGAAGATTTAATTAATGCAAGCTCAAAGCTGAATTTATAGATATGTGTTGTATCTCTTGTTGCTCAGAAATGTGCCAGCTATCTGCATATATTGTACACAACTCTAATTCTGATGTCTTCTACCCAGACAACACTGGTCATGTGTTTGATCTGGTAAATGATCAACTGCCAGATGTCAAAATATCTGAGGAAGACAAAAAGAAGAATCTTGAATTACTAGAAGAAGCCAAGAAAGTGAGTGAGAGGTTTCTAATGCGCAGAGGCAGAAAGTCAAGAAGTGGCCCTCCTGAGTCACCCACAGGTAGGTGCAGATTCTGAAAACAAGAGTTGATGTTCTGCTTCAAAGATAGGAAAATGCACCAACATGTTCTGTGTTAAGGGATACATACTCCTCCTTAATTTGAAATTCTCTCGGGTATCGCTCTTCACAGATTCAGTGTAAAACAGCAATGACTAATCTCTGTGTAGACGTAATGGGAAAAGAATGTAAGGTTTTCAGGTGCCTGGATAACATTGCAACAGGAATACATGAAGTATTTCTATTAGCTTCCGGGAAGTTGATCTAAATTTTCTATTTTAGATAATTTTCTAAATTGTGATATTTTCTGAAATAATGATAGTTTTCTAAAGTATATCAGGAATGTATTTTATACACAAAATGAAATGTTAATGGCAAAATATTGATAGTTCCCAGTGGATGTAATTACATAGATATTCTAAATATAATCAGGCTAGATCAACTTTAAAAAATTTGAATAAATAGTTTTGTTCTATAGTGCCAAATGAATTTACAATTTTTCCTTCTCTCAAAGTGTTTTCAAAAGTAGGACAAAAAAGGCTTTTATTTGCTTTTGAAATGCTATTTCATTATTATGTTCCTCCTTCTTTGGAGGGGCGGTGCATACAGCCTCATTAAACAGAGAAATGTATTTCAATAAAATAGTGTTAGTTTGTCAGTTACGAGACTTCAAAACCTGTTCTAAGTTCCTCATCAAATAGACAAGTAAAATGGTCTATCAAGCTGCAGACAAACATATGGCTTGAACTGGGGTCAATATTTTAGCTGAGTTTTAAAAACTCAGGAACAGTAAGCCCAGAAAACAAAATGACCTTTTGTTTTGTCTTTGTTTTAATGAAGCAGTTTCTCCTACGCTTAGTCCTAAAGTTTCACCAGTAGCATCTCGGAGCAACTCTCTCTCTCTTCCAGTTCCATCAGGTAAATATGGATTTACAGGCTCATGCAAGACTTCAAAACTCACCAAAATGTGTTTTTAGTATTTCTTGAGAAGTCAGACCCTATAAAATCAGAAATGTCTGCTCTTGAGTACAACAAAGCTTATGAATGCCAACATTATCCGTTTTATATATTTTCAATATTGTATTTTTGTTCCTATGATGCAACTAGGTTTAGAGTTTTGTATTTTTTGTCTTTTTTCAATAACTGAAGCTTTTACAACCATTCACATACTATATTTTATGTTTTATTTTCCCTATTTTTGTATATTCTGCATTTAAGTGCTGACCTTCATGTAATATATGGGTATGTCTGCATGTATGTCCAATGAATTGTTTAGAAAAAAATATCAGGACAAATTATGTATCTGTCTTTCCAGGATCTGATGTAGGTACAACCACTAGTGTTGAGTCAGTGTCTTCAGGGCAGGTAAGAAAAAAATGAGTATTTTCTGCACAATATGCTGTACAATATACTGATCCCCACAGCACTGTGTTATAATTTACTATGCTATTCATCCCTAAGTCAAGTGGAATGTTTGTTCATTTTGAAAAATAACATTGACATGTTATTTCTATCAAACGAGAGGCTAATAAATGTTAAGTCTGAGAACTAAAATGTGACAATGAGTGTTGAAGAATTAGAGAACTGAAGAACAGAGAAAGGGGAAGATGGAATATTATGTTAGTCTATGGGGAGGACAAATCCTGACAAATCTTCATGAATAATTATTGCAAGCAATGTAAAAAATATTAAGCTATTTAAAATTCATTCATTAATCTTCATGTAAGATTTGCAGCATAGAAGTGGGGAAAAAATCTTGTAAGACAAATAACTTCTCCCTCCTCCACTTTTTTGCTAGAATAACAGAATTGTGAAAGATGATGACAAGCAAGCTACAGAGGTAAGCCTTTTAAGAGGTTTGTCTGCCTTAAACTGATAGAGGTGCCATTAGCCAAAATATAGACTATAACAAAGGAGCCAAGGTTGGACATATGCTCTGCTATGGAGATTAGCCAAATTGCAGCCCATGCTAATGCACACAATAAGCTTTTGAACTATTTGCATGCATCTGTTCAATACACCTGCCTCAGTCATCTCTGCTGTCTCACAGTGAGAATGGGAAGAGAAATATGCTACCATCTGCCTTGCTCAGCCCTAAAGTCTGAGAGCCTTATCTCTGACCTCTAGCTCTTGTATTGTTAAAGCTGCCAGTCCTATGCACCTAATAAAACATGCAAATTATTTATCCCAAGGAACAATAGAAGAGTGAAGACTAGACTGTAATATAAATAAACTTCAAAATATCAGAGCATTCTAAATATACAGTATGGATTGATCAGAATGTTGAAATCTATATTAATGATTCTTTCCTGTGGCATTCCTGTGGCATTCAATTATATAGAATTGAAAATACCAGTAAAAAGACAAATAGAAAGGGACACAGAGACCTCAGAAACATGGAAGGAAAATAACAGTATGTGTACAAGCCCATAATTTTTTGTCTGGGAAATGAGGGTCTAATAGAAAACTTAATTGAAGATAGAAATCTGGAAAGTTAGTATTAAAAGATATAGGGTTTAAGTTGTGTATTTGAGCAGACTTCAGATTGAGATGATCGGTAACTTGACTATTGGGCAGAGAGGAACCTCATGAGGTTCAATAAGGACAAGTGCAGAGTCCTGCACCTGGGGAGGAATAACCCCAGGCACCAGTACAGATTAGGGCTTGACCTGCTGGAAAGCAGCTCCACAGAGAGGGACCTGGGAGTCCTGGTTTACACTAAGTTAACCACGAGTCAGCAGTGTGCCCTCGTGGCCAAGAAGGCCAATGGGATCCTGGCCTGCATCAGGAGGAGTGTTGCCAGGAGGTCAAGGGAGGTGATTCTGCCCCTCTACTCAGCTCTGGTGGGGCCTCACCTGGAGTATTGGGGGCAGTTCTGGGCTCCCCAGTATAAGAGGGACATGGAGCTTCTCGAGAGGGTCCAGAGAAGAGCAACTAGGATG